>OY365808.1:10045178-10395178 GCA_959347315.1 Bimastos eiseni | reverse complement strand
TGTGGAAAAAAGAGTTTTCCAAGAAAAATGGGAGAACTTATACCTTTTTCATGGAAATAAAAGATAAAATTCAGTGTCTTATTTGTCAGCAACAAAGCAAGCTGAACTAACTAAATTTTATATCTTGACGAGAAGGAAGTTTTCAGCAGGACACTCACATTTGTGAACACATTTTCTCTTCCATGAAGATCTTAATATCTTAATTAATAAATCCGTGTTAAGGTCAAGCCTTACTTATGAATATTTACAAGCATCTCTTCTATATTGCCTTCATATCAGGATAGCAATCATAATATTGATGCATTGGTTGTGGCACAAAACTACCAGTTAAGTAGGTAAATCAAATGACTGAACTATTAAAAGTAATGTATGTAACTATGTATAATTAGTAGCTTTTAGAGAAGATAATAAATAACCTTTAAACAAAATATTGAGTTATTGTTACCATTTACTTCTCCATTTTTGCTTAACTGCGTCATTTAATGAATAGTATCATTAACCGGCCCACAATTTCATATACAGGTCTCCCTTGGATCTCTGCATAATTTTATTTTGACAGTTGAGACCTGATCTATGGTATCAAAGGCTGCAAAGATGTACAAAGGAAACATACCTATTGCCATGACAAGTTAGTTGTACATTGAGGCAGGCCAGTTTAACCCTTTAACGACCAGCATGTACTAAAATGTATGGGGAAACATATGCAGCTGGTCGTTAAAGGGTTAAAAGTGGAAAAATTCCTTGCATTATTGTGTACAGATTAATGTGGATTCAGGAAGTTGACAGGGTTAAGACAGCTAATCAGGTGAGAAAGGACAAACTGGTCACATAATTTAAACAGGAATGAGACTTAATAATTTATGATAATTAGAGGGAATCTTTGTAAAGGGGCAATTTTCAAAGTGTTTGACCTGACTACCAAGTTTTGAAGACCTTAAGAAAAGACCAAAGAAATTGCTTGAATATAGGTTGTTAACCTTGGTAATAGTAGATTAGTAGGAAAGCAAAAAGTTGTAACAGACTTCGAGTAAGTAGGCTGAGATCAAGTCTAGTCTCTAGTGCGATTTGACAGGACTGAACGAAAGCAGTGATTTCAGCTTCAGAAGCAGAAATCTGAAATGGCTTGAAGGATCTCACGGTTCTCATCTGATAAATTCCTGGAAAAAACCTCATCTCATACTTGTCTGCACATTCAGTATGTCTACAGATTGTAATTCATAGATATGTACATGGACTCTATAATAATATTATTATAATATTATATACGTATAAGATTGGACAACTTACCTGGCCATCGCAAACTGAGTCCGAAACGCTAGCGTATGATCTTATTGTATACTAGTTTCGTTGTACAACTGACGCTAAAGGACTAATCACATAGGTGTGTTTGGATGCCGTTATCCAATTTAAGAAACCGAAAGTTCGATATAATCGCTGGTCATTAATTATCTTTGTAAGGCCATCAGATCTACACACTTGTTGTCAAAGTAACTGCTTAAATTACACAACCCCTACGCATATTGTTAGCACTCAACTCCGAAAACACGTGCGACTCGTGCTAGATATATAGCAGTAACGTTTCGCCAGATAATCGATAATGCTACGTTCCAGTAAGTCCTGAAAGACGTTATAATAGTACCTAGTTCGATACTCAAAAACGAAATACTTAAAACGAAATTGCGTCCGATCACGCCACTGTATGCCTAATATAAGATGTGTGTGGATACCACTCGCATTGCGTTAGCCTATGCCAGCTTATTAATTACGCCGTATTAATTTCAACCCGTTGTTTTGCATCCGTGATGCTACAAACTACAAACATAGTTGACTCAGAATAGGCTTACAACTGCGTCTTTGGCTTCGACGAGACCAAACGCCCGGCTGTTTTAGACCGTGGAGCGGATGTGAATCGTTTAGCCCATCCTCTTGAGAATACGGCCCATTATACATAGGCCTGCGCTGCCAAATTTACAGGCCGTGTATTGACCACGTACACACTAACCAGTGAGAGCGCATGTGTGTAGCCTCGTCTCTTAGAACTTAGAATCGGGCTATTAGGCCTATGGTTCCGAAGGTATGGCTAGGCTTAGGCTACGCCGGATAGGAATGTTCCGTTGGGTCTTTCCACTACTTCACAAATTTGTTCTAGAGGTTGCCTAGTATTCAGTCGGCCTATAGCTTTTAAAACCACTGTGGAATATACAGATTTGAAATTTTTCAATAATTATAAGGCCTTTCGTCTGAAGACATATCTCTGGTCCAGAAACACACAAGAGGCAGAAAACAGTCCCTTAAACTAGCCTGAGAGGGAGCCAGAGGCGTCAATCCCTCTGAGTGTTGCAGGCAAACCCCCGGTCCCAAGGGTCAGGATGGCAAGATATTCCCCAAAACTAATCAAATATCCCCCCAAACAGAAATTGGAGGCATTTGCCTCCGGACCACCCCTATCTGGATGCCCCTGGAGGGAGCCATGTTGGAGACTTCAGTCTACCAAGCCTTGACTGATGAAGGTGGGTGGCCAGTCCTCTCCTTTGCTTACTGATATTCCCACCAACAACGCATGGTTAAGAAACAATGATCAAGACCAAACTTTGAACTAGAATAGTATGACAAGCAAGTTCGCGGCCTAAAAGCTAATCCATTGAAAACATGAATAAATCAATCAGTTAAATAGATGCTTGAAAATTACAACAAAATATTTGATAATGTCATTTGCCAAATCCCACACATAATTCATCTAGAATGCTTGTAGAGACGGGCAACAGGTTCTTTAATTAATACACTTTCTAATGTTTGTATCTGTGGAAGGCTGTCTTACAAAACCATTAAAGGATTTGCACGAAATAACCTGAAATCTGTCAACTCGAGCAATATCATCAGGCAGAGGTACTTACCAAGGTAGGCAAAACATCTTCGACTAATAATTGATTTTCATTTCGTAACCTTCTTTCACTTTAGTGCCATGGATCTCAGCTTATTCACAGGCACTTATTAGAAACGAAATCTTTGAGACAGTTATGGTCAGGTCTAGTTCCAAGTACAGATCCAAAGGTCACACAGGTAGAGGCAGACAACTACAGTGGAGGGTGATTTTAATTGGAGCAACAAGCAGGCCCACTGAGAGGAGAGAAAGGGGATAAATGACCCAAGTCGCCACCCCAAAAAAAATAAAAAAGGGGCCCCACCCTTTGATTATTTGTAAACTTTTTCTGTAATTGTTAATAAATTTATTAAGAAAACACATTTGGTCTTATTAACTAGATTCCTATTTCTTTAAGCCTTATTTCTACTTTAATATTCTCAATTAATTCCTGAGGGGGCCTTTTTGACTGCAAAAGAATCAATAATTGAATCAAAATTTAATGTTTTTGCCAGCTCTGCTTCAATGGCCAATCTTGCCAATCCATTGACTCTGTTTTTGACACATTGTTGCCCGCTGATAGTTTTTGACTTGTTTCAATACACTGAATGATCTCTCCACACTTGCAATAGAAGCTGGACAAAAAATCGTTGTGACAACAATTAAATTGGGGAAGAGATTCTGTAGCAAAATTTAATGCAGTTTATTTAACAACTGAAACGGTTGAATAATTTTTGAGCCAATATTTTCCTGATAAATTCGTTTTAATGAGTCAACCCCATCTTTTAAATCCTTTCAAATGTCGGCAGAGTAACTTTTACAAAAGTTTTCAGAAATAACCCTGTATTAATAATCTACTTGGAGAAACTTCCCAAAAATTCAAATTTTTTGCAAAGACTTGACACTGCAACAAAACATTTTTAAATACCAGTAACTATGGGGTCAATAATTGGATAAAATATTCCATCTCTGAACCCATCCCTTGCAGACTTTACAAATAAAACTGTTTCAACAACTGCAGTTCTTTGATGTTTGTAGGCTTTCACGTTTTCAGTTATCTTTCGATCACGTACCTGAGCAGTTTGATCATTATTATTATTGCCAGCATCATTAACAGTTTGAGAAGAACTGATTCCAATAGCTTGGGCAACAAGTTCACATTCATCATATAATTTGTCCCAGGATTCTGGTAATTTTAATAAATCTTTGATGAGAAAATCAATGTTGTCTCTTTATACATCAATTGTTGTATCACGATGTTGGAGAATTAAATTTCTCTCTGTCAGTCTCTGATATTTATGAATGATGATGAATTGATGACAACTTTGATAAATGAGTGATGCATCATGTAAGTTTATTGATTGGAATTTTCAAACATTTTCTAGTGCAGTGCATTTGCAAGCGGTTCAATAAAGTACATACTTACTTACGTACTACTTATTACAGTATACTGTCAATCAGACTTTCATTCATACTCAAAAATATAAATTGTGCTTGGCCCCCACTTTGCTCTCAACTTAGCAGGACTTCAGATAAATGTCTTGGTAGTCACTGTGGCCAACAGCCAGTCGCATTTTGAATACTATCATTACGTTGAGTTATGTCACATCATTAAAATATAAATCCTGTTCTTAAATACATATCTTATCTCTCAACGGAACATTGTCTGCTTCAAAAATAATTAAGTTTTCAGACTCTTGTTAATGCAAAAAATAAAATTTATAATTTTAATATAAATATATACATGAGAGTCCCTATTTAGCGGGATTCGCATCCCTTCTGGGGCTCCCATTGTAGCCAATATAAGTTTGCTTATGCATATTGTGAAATGTATTCTATTTTGCTGGTTACAATAAAACACTTTTGATTTGATATATAATTTTATATAAATAATAGTAAGAGAGAAAAGATAATATAATTTCTTCCATTTAAATTTTTTGATTTTTAATAAACAAGAATCCTACAAACTAATTATTGATCAAATAATCTATGCCCATAGTCAATTCAGAGGTAATTCAAATGCCTGTTGCATTTGTTAGCCAGATTGTACCTCTGCTGTTAGAAAAGACTAAAAAAAATTCTGAAATTTAGAATAATGATTGAACACGGCTGACACCAGTAGGCTTCAACATTTATATTGAAAGGCAATCATGTTTACATACAACTCCAGTCCACAAAGTTTCTTCCACAAATTCTTCTTAACAGTCACTGTGGCAACAGCAAAGATCAGTTATACTTCACCAGTAGAAGTTCAATTTTCTCCATTCTTAATTCTGATTGTTGCATAAACAAGAATCTTACAACCCAATTATTTATGAAATAGTTCACTCGATTCAGATATGTAATATTCTAATCCAGAACAAGATGACAGAGTAAAAAATCAAATAATGGACACTAATTATAAAAAACAATGACCAGCTTAGAAACTGCTACGTCCAATTGTCAAGTCCAACTACCTAGTGACGTTTTCGCCATCAAAGCTTCCATACAACACAGCATATAACAGAATTATTAATTATTAGAATTATTATCTGCAACAACTTCCAGATAAAGAGCAATAATGCAGAACCAAACTGTTGTGAAATCTTGGTTTCTAAGATTTGGTCATATTCGCTTAAACATAAAACACACTTACAAAAACATAGACCAGTATTAAAACTATTCAACCAACTTCTGCTTTGCTAGCTATGACTTCACTTGAAAACCACCAATCCAGAACAAAAGCACCTTTAGCAGCAAAAAACTTATATCCTGGGAGTGAATCAAAATTCTAAATTGAGTACTAATAATGATTTGTTTTCTTATTAATGACTTTAACTTACTCTGATGATAGTACACAAAAGATATGATATAAATTCTAAAATTTGAAATTTGCAATTTTACTGAAACATAGATTAACCTTGAAAATGAAACCACTTACAATATAAAAATCTCATTTAAAATGCATTAAAATCAATGAAAAGAAAATCCAAAATGACAATGTTGATTTTTTAAGACTATTTTTTTTTAAATCTGACCGCCAACCTGCAATGAAATTAAAGAAAAATAATACAAAACCCTGAAGACTTTATCATTTGGGCCAAAACACAACAATAATTGTATAATTATAAACTATTTCCAATTAATATATCGATACATTATGCCTGCAGATAATTCATCAACTGCATTTCTTATGCAGTCTTAGCAATTCGAGACAATAAGTGACACTGCATTAAAAATGAAATATATGAATATGAATAAACATTTCATATTTGTATATTTTAATATGGACATATATAAACTACCTGAATATTAGGTTCAGATAGTTAATACATGTCCACTATTAAAAATTAATAGTGTACACGAAGGCCTACATACAACAGCTGCAAAAATAACAGAACAGAAAACTGTCACCATTAAGGCAAACACAGAGCAGTAAAAAAGTGGTTAAAGAAAACACAAAAAAGGCTCAAAACAGATGTCTGAAAGATAAAAATAGCCTGTGACAGTAAAGAATGAAAGCTGAAAAGAAAAAGTATCAAATACTTTGATTATGGCAAAAGAACGACTCTAATGTTCCTAACAAATAGGGCATAACCGGAAATCACCTCAGACATTCGCCTCGGCCGAATATTGAACTATTCGGAAGTATTCCCCTCGGCACATATATCATCTGCAAATAGTGAAAAATAACTTTTTTGATAAAATAATTTTTTTTATAAAGAAATTTTTTTCATGAAATAAATTTAGGACTAACGGACTTACTTAAAAGTTATTGATTAATTAAACAAGAACTTAACATTCCATTGAATTTTCTTTAAAATAATGATGTTAATTAATATATTTTAATGTCTTTTGGTGCATTCCCCAGGTGGCTACCAAATCAGTAATTTTCCCGCTTCAATTGGCTCCACCCACGTTCCGGTAAATAGTAGAGAGTAAAGACATTGTTGATAACTTCATATTTCATATTTTATTACAAGGTTTTACATTATTTCACAAATAAAGTTATTAAATAATAAATACATTGTCATATAGTGCGACATTCTCCATAGCTGTGCATGTGGCAGGTTAACTACGCTTTGCATACGGATGGTACTCGCTGGTAGTGGCAGAGCTGCATGGAAGCAAAAATATGCAATTGCATACCAAAAGAAAGATAAAAAATCAATTTTTAACGAAATTATGGTACATCTTTCAATATGTTTTAAATGAACATTAAGTGCGGAACATGCGTATTGCCACTATTGCATACCAAAATTTTAAGACCAGCACCGCCACTACTCGCTGGTCAGATTTGCCGCTACTATTCAGTTCGTACCCGGCAAATAGTACATCTAAATACTCGGATTCGGTACTTAGTGGAAATTGTCTACTCGGTTATGCCCTACTAACAAAACTATTCACTCTTCTTAGTTTAAACAGTTAACGCAATACATAAATAACATGTTTAGCTCTTCAGTAATAATGCAATAGGCATCAATTGCCATCACCTGAAGAAAAACAATGGCTGAAATTCATTACATGGAAAAATATGAAACGAAAGTTGGCAGGTTAGTTCGTTGACCTTGAAGCAAACACAGGCTTGGAACAAACAAGCCTTAAAAGAGTAAATTCCACAGTAAAAAACTGGAGATTGATAGGGCTTTTCTGCTGATTTCAACCACATTTCACATGACAATTCATACATATCTTGACCAGACCATCCAAAGAATCTGGAAATTTATTGTTAAGTTGTCCTTATCTACACAAAAATAAAATAAAAGCTTATTAAAGCTACTGAAAAAATCCATTTAATCGATGTAGTATTACCAGTATGTTACAGCATTTGAAGAATGCTTGAAAAGGTCCTATATCAGTGCATGTATACAGACATACATTCTCACCAACACACAGATCTATGGACACATACATACATATACATATATTCATTACAACACATACACATATACAATTATAAAAAAGTAATCAAAATTTCAGATCATGACAGATGACCAAGCTCTCATAAATAAAACAAAAAAAGACAAATTTACAAGAGATGACCAAGCTGTCATTTATAAATAAATCAAAACAAATCTACACACTCTGGCCCACATGACAATTATCTTAAACCTACTTATTTATTTACCTAAACTCAATCATCCAGTCAAGAATAATAATTTGCTAGCTACAATGAAGCAAACTTATACGAGACGCCTCATTTAAACAGCAGAAAAACCCAAGACAATCACGTTTTACTCGTGAATTTCAACATTTCTGCTCACTAGCTTAATCCAACGAATGGCGTCTCTTTATGCTGACTGGAAATGTCTGATTCATACAAACTGTAGGCAGTAACCTGAAAATCATAGTTATACCATCTCCTGTCTGTAACCTTAAAAAACAATCAAAAGCACACATAGGTCAACTATGGGTCAGACTACAGGAACAACTTAATCAAGTAACTGACCTAACTTTAAATTCACCCAGAGTAAGAACAGTTTACCTCACAGCAAAAAATTTGAGAAGACACCCAACAATTGAAATTTGCACACTACCACACATCAGAAAATGTTAAATTATAACCAAGGTATTTAAAATGCTAATCCAACCTGCTTCTAATTCACTGAACTTTATCTACCGGGATGTCAACGATCTGATTATAAATTGCTGAATGAGAGACAGGTTAGAAACTATTTCAAGACTATTCAACGTGAGTGAAGAAGTATAGAGGAAGAGAGGAGTATTGAGTGTCCAGGTTGTCTTGATGTCCAGTTAGATGATGGTGATGGGTCTGCCTGCTAAGCCCGATCATTGTCTCGTCTCTCTGGACTGGTGTTTGTCAGCTGTTGACACTGTATGGCCTGAAGGCGCTCTCTGGCTGGAGAGAAAGACTGCTGCAGACCAAGCGTTGACTCATAAAACAGTTGTGCCGTAACCAGGTCACCCTGAAAGAAGATTATTAATCACTATAGGTCAGAGATGTCAAAGAGCCGGCACATGTCTGGCCCACCGACGATATTTTCTGGCCCGCAGAGCCTTAACGACTAAAAAATTTCATTATTTCAATAATCGTGTTAGAGTGAGCCTGTTAGTGCTTGTTAATCCGGTTGACACAGAAAATTGTACTAAGTATTACAGTAAGATAAATATTGCAATACATTCTCCTTAGATTTTTAACAAGTTTTATATAATGTTTTGTGACTGATCGCGAAGATCAAAATTAAGATTTATAAACCTAATTGGACCATTTAAGATATAGTTGTTAAACAATTTCATGGGATGTTCGATAACCTTTCCAGACTCCTACCCGATTTTCAGAGTCAGGGTCTTCCTGCACCATGGCCTGCCAAATGCTGGAAAATATTGCTAATGGCCAGCCCAAACGTTTGACACTGCTGCTATAGGTAGGTGCAAGTAGTACATTACAAATACAATTTGTTATCCGTATCAAGTAAGAAGTGATGCAAAATCACAACAGATGAAATGCAAACCTGAAAATTTCTCTACACACATAACAGCTGCATGGGAAAAGAGTGACCTCATACATTGTGATTACACCATTCTCAATGTCATTCCTCAACTGCTTATCAAGCACAATGTGTATCAACAACTGAAGTGAGCCTCCAGACATCACATAGGTATGGCTATTGGAAAATCAAAGGAATTGCATGGTCCATTCAAAAATTTCCAACAGCCAGAATACAACACACAGAAATAGCTGAGCAGTAGTGTGTAACACCAGCCTCAGTCGAGACATAAAAGCGTGTTTGCGAAAGAGAACTCACCTTGGCTGCATAGAGATTGGCCATCATGAAGTGAACGGCTACAATACTGGGAGCCTTCTCCAGTGCCATCTTAGTCACGAGAATCGCATCATCCAGCTCTCCACATTTCTGCAAGATGTTCGTCAGACTGAGTAGAGCGATCGCCTAAAGGACAAAAGAAGATAAAACATCCAATCCCTATCAATGATGTCAATCAATGGTCAGGTCTGGTTCCAAATACAGATCCAAAGATCATGCAGGTAGAGAGGCAGACAACTACAGTGGAAGGCGTTTTTAATTGGAGCAGCAAGAAAGGTAACAAGATGATGAAGAATCCACATAGGCTTTAGCAGGATTTAACAAAGAAAATCATATATATATATAAAACAAAACTAGCAATAAGAAATCATTTACAAAACATTCTAAAGTGAATTTCTATATTTAGCACTAGATTTACCTTATATTCTGATATTTGGACATTTCAACATTTGAATTGCCAACATTCAACATCTCATATAACTAACGACAGCCATATATGCATTCATATCGTATGAAGGCAGGCGAGCAAATTTAATATGCATATAAGACTCGTACATCATTAAACTATAGCATCACTCAAAGAAATAATGATCACCATGGAACACCTGCTATTGGGTAGAGTTGCACAGAACCAATTTAAGAAACAAAGGGATGCAGCCAACTTTGCTCAATAGTTTAGCAGCAGAGTAATTTTGCAAAAAAAGGCACTTTAATTTAAAATACTTGGACAAAGCCAGGTTGAACATTAATTAGATATTGAGGGATTTAGTTTCTGGCCTACGTGTGGCCAAGTGCTGAAATCTAAGTCCTAGGCAAAGCAAGGATAGCCACATTATAGACCTTATCATCTTCCTTCGAGTATTGATATGCAACCAAGATGCAATCCACTGCTTCATCCACATGACCCTTAACACGCCAAAACAGAGCAGCAAGATTGTTGACAACCCAAGATGTGGAATTCTACAATATGCAAGAAATTTACATAATTTAGCATATTCTTGAAAAAGGCAATGAAACATTTTCTTATTTACAAAGGATTTGAACAAGTACCTCTGCGTTTCTTCGTACCTGCTAAACTGAAATACGCATATTCCGACCTGCTAATTATGTGTTTCACTGCCAAGTACACATGAAGCGAGCAGCAGTATGTAAACTAATCCCAAAACTGCTACAGTGCTGCTATTGAAATTAGCACAGCATATCACATGATGGTATGCTTTAAGCAAAATTGCATTCCAAGCTTACAATATACCGTATATACTCGCGTGTAAGTCGATTAGTGTATAAGCCGAAGTGTAATTTTTTGACAAAAATAGTGTCCAAAATCGACGACTCGCATATAAGTCCTACCCATAAACTGAAAATGAGCGGAGCGATGAAAAAATTTTTCAGTGATTATAAAATTTTCCAGAATATACAAAATCCAATAAACTTGTATTTGAAATTCATACAAAATAATATAAACAACCAATATGTGAATACAAATGGATGACTTCCGTTCACTGCCTCCGGTTTATGTAAGAAATTTAGTAAGTAAGGGAGGCATCTCTTGCATGGCATTCGAATCTCCATGCAGTGCAGCATATTCAACATTTTTCAACTTGAAACCAGTTTTGTAGGAGGCTCGCTATTTCTTCAAATTGCTGTAAATTGTGGAAAGTATCAGTAAGTATTTTACTGCACTAATCTTAAATCATAACATTTGTCTAATATAACACTATCACACAGGTAAATAATAAACTTATTAAAAAACTATTACTTTTCAATTTTAACAATGTGTAGTCAGTAATTTGTGGAACTGTGATTTATTGTGAAATAGGTGTTAAAATAACTAGACCACTAAGGGTTTAAGTTTTGAGTTTGTTTTCGTAACGCGTGCGTATTTGGTCGTCCGAAAAGCTTCATCAATTTTGCGTCTCGCATATAAGTCGAATACCGTTATTGTCGTCCAGAAATAGCATTAAATTTCTCGACTTATATGTGAGTATATACGGTAAAGAGCCCTGTTAAAATACAGTGGCATTACCAGATAGCTAAACACTGCTGCACAAAAAAGGTAACAGAAAAGTCAGCAAATGCTAATTCATAGTAAAATACTAATTGTGTTGCAGGCATAGCCATAAATTGTACCGTAAACCCATTTCAGCATCACTGTCTGATCTAGATATCTATGGACAATAGTCTGCCAAAAATGATTAATAAGGAAGACTTCTGTTTTGAGAAGGCTTTGATTGATAATTACCTGCTGTAAGGCATAACTGAGCTGTGCACCAATCACCGGAATGGATTCTGACACCGTTGAAAGACCCCCCATGGTCTGCAGGGTTTCTGTCAGCCCAGACTCTGGCCCATAGTGGTCCTTCAGAATATTCATCATCTGCAGACTTCTGATTCGACGGAGTACTGTGCTGCCATCTACTAGAGATGCACTACACAGCGGCTGGATATTCTTGGAGGGACTAGGCTTAATACTGAAGTCTATGTGGCTTGAAAAACTAAAATAAAAGACAAATGAATGCAATACTGAAGAATCTATTAGAAAAACATGACACACATTACACGCAGTTCATTGGGTAATATTCACAAGAAATAGCAAGCAACTACATTGCTTCTAACAGCCATGGCGATTGATACCAAATGTGATATGTATTACATCAGCAGAAGGAAAAAATCTTTGCAAGTCATTCCCATACAAGAGTTAGTCCACCTTACACTCTACTGTAAGTGGAACAATCCTAGTAAACTGAAAGCATACAAACTGGTTCCTACAATAATTCATCAATTCGACGAAGCCTTTGGTGTCAACAGGTGTTTAAAGACCATTGGAATCCACTTGACTCATTCTCAACAACAAAATAAGTGAGATAACTAAAAACGGAAACATTTTCTGAACTAGATTTAACTAATAATACTGTAAATAAATATCATTTGTGTTTGAAATCACTGCAAAGGCATAAAAATGATAGCACACTTACACAGAACATAAATATATTTACATTCCTCCAAACAATGCATTATAATCAGCAAAGACACGTCAACATTGGAAACACGTTGCATACAAATTATCTCACATACCCTAATCCACAACTAGCTATACAGTCACCTAAGCCAGCCTTGTGCATCATGATGGAGTGGAGAAAATGAAATAAACATTTCAGTATTAACAAATTGTGCAAAAAACTTTCTACTATGCTTGGTAGTCTGCATGTAAAACAATATTAAATGTGGTTTACTTCTTGAGGCACCCCTTGGCCATTAAAAGTACACATAAAATGCCTAAAAATTATATGGATGGCCAAAATACTAGCAATACTTACAAATGTGATGTATTTTACGATTTGATTTATTGTAGTGATGTTTTCTGTATGTATTTTGTTGTATTGTATTTACAGATTTCACAAAATGTACTAATGGAAAGCGCTCCCAGTGCATAAAAGCCCCATGAGTCAAGAAAAGCCTTAATAGTATGGGCAGACAGAAATAAGTATATTGAAGACTGAAAGGTAGATTGTAAGAATGGTGACAATCTCCAAACATCAAAACGTGAATCTGAGACAAAGTTCATCAGGATATATGCTTGATTTGTGTTGCGTTAACATTTTCAATATTTTGCATGATTTGCAACCAATATCTCTATTTCAAGGATTGCAAAATCTTGAAAATCATAACTGGTTATTTTATACTACACTTTAAATATTAAATCACAAAGTGAAACTTAGAGATCATGTATGAGCACTCACTCATTTAATTTAGTAGTGACAGACACCCAGCTACTGAAAAGTTCTTGGAAATTAACTGAGCGAGATGACTGCTTCTGACATTCTTCGATATTTGGGACAGGAAGCTTCAAAGTTTTCGAGATGAAGCGAGTTGGGTCCAGAAGGTCGAAAAAATCAGTTCTAAAATAATCATTTGGAAGTTCTATTGGTACAAATGTCTCGGTTGGAATATTGGCATCTCCGTCCGAACGAGGAAAGTTGGTCTCATCTGTTGGAGAAGCTTTAACCGTATCTTCGCTGTTGCCAAACGCAAACGACTGTTTATTTATACTACTGTCTGTATCATGGAGCTGGAGTGTTTCGCAGTGCTCTAGGTTGTTAATCTGGAAACAAACAACAACATAAAATTCTCAGAAAAGATGCATCCTAAGTCCACCAGCCTCGTTCAAAATGCCTTTGCAATGGAATGACTGAATCACCTATCTCAGAAGTGATCATTACATATCATAATGAAAATGAATCTGCATTCAGTTCCCTTGCCTTCTTGTAGTACAACTATTTCAAATCTCAGCACAATTCTTAGCTGACACGACTGCATTTATCATCATTAATTATAGACTATACACATTTCTTGGGCACTTATACCAGCTAGCTATTGGAAATCAGCTTAGTTACAGCCAGATAAGTCCGATTCAGTTCAACACATGCAATGCTGAACCACAGTCATAAACAACAGCTTTCCAGATACAAGTATTGATCAAGTCATATTTTGGCAAGTATGTTTCATAGCATGGCCCAACTTGCCACAATACTCTCCAACCCTTATCTCATATATCTTACAGCACAAGAGAACAAGCATTTGTTTCTGATAGTGCACCAAATTACACAAAATGTCTGCTAGCATCAAACATTGTTTCATAGCTCACAAAGAACAATACCCTAGACAAATTTAGGTATATAAACACACAAATTTAGTACAGCAGATGTAGATTAATCATAATGCACTACTAATTCAACAAATTTGCTGAGTAATAAACCATTGAAGGTTTGAGAAGTGACTATCATTAATTGATTATAAATGAGAGAAAAGTGCTAGCAATGAGTACCAAGAAAAGCTCAAATTCCGAGCAGAACCGTTCAAAGAATATTATTGCATTTAAAAGCAATTTAAAGATCAACAGATTTGTCAGTTTCCTAACATACAGCTAAGCATAAAATCAGTTCAGATAGTCATAACTTGTGTGTGACTCTCTGAAATAAGCTTTGACAATTTGAACTAACACCACCAAATTGACAAGCAAATAAAAACTTTGAAAACCTAAAGGTCTGTGCAAAGTCTAAAAAGCATCAATCCAGATTTAGAATTGATATCATGACATCTTTTAAGAAATCAAACACAAAACTCACAATGCTAATGGCAACAGCAATGCAAACAAGCATGTTTTAGAACATACAAATCATGTCTTATATTTAAATCAGTCAGAAGCAAATAAATTTTTTAACCTGAAAGCACAAAAAAATGGACAATGTCAAAGACTGAGATAAAGTCACATCAAAATCATATAAAGTCAGTAAGATAAAAACTGGTAAAAACACTTTTAAAACAAGCAAAAGCACAACAAATTTAAATCAAACACATTACACATATTCCAAAAAGACAAAAACATAACTCATTGCCAGAGAAAATGCTGAAAGTAGATTAACAGCTAATTAAGAAAAGTAACAAAAGGACGATCGGACTTACTACGCGTTGTATTTCTACAAGTTCTGTTCAGAATACAAACCAATGAAGCCAGCAGCAGAAACAACAGTGGAATGATTTATTTGAGGACCACCAAGAATTAGCCAAATAACACATTTGTAGCTGTTACATAAAACCTGAGCACTATAAAATATGTGAAGCTGGTAATATAATATACTTAAGAAAATTAACTAATATAACATCCCAGGAAAGTTGCACTGCTTATGTGACTATGTGTTTTCTTCTTTAAGTAATCTGCACTTAGGTAAGTTCAAAATTTTAAACGTCTCCAATATGGATGGCATTGGCTACACCAAAAAAATCCCTCAAGACAGAGGAACAGAGGCAGACTGAGAAAGAAAGACAGAAGTTGAGAGAAACCAAGAGTATTTAAAGATAAAGCATGTATGGTGATTATTCATCTACCATTTGAATTTCTATATGAAATCGCGTGTTAAAACGGCTTGCAATAATAATAATACTGTAATTTGACTGCTAGTGAAGGCATGCTTTGACATTACAAGGCATAGCTTTTAAGATTTGGATCAAGGATCCTTTGATAAAGGCATAAAAATGGGATTAACCCAAATGTACTTGTAACCTTCCCACGACTACAACTCGTAACAGACAATAAAGAACCATTTTAGCATCATGCTATATAATTATAAGTTTCAGTTTAGGGACAAAAAAACTGAGTCAAATATGAAATAACTTTTAAATGTTAATATGTTTTTACCACAAGTCAATAAGAGTGATAAAAAATCTTTACAGATACAGGTAATGGCTGAGTCAAAGACACTCCTTCTAATTGCTGCTAATCTTACTCCAGCAAGCAATGGCAACTAAAAGATGTACAGCAATTTAATATTTAATATTGAACGTTTTCCCTTATTACATGCCTGCATTCAAGCCCTTAACCATATATCAAGAGAAAAGTATCAAAAAGCAATCGAACTGAAGAAGAAGGGTGGAACAGATTATACCTATATCAACACATTTTAAGCTCATCCAAAGCAATTCCCACTAGTCCAAAATATGGGTGGACAACTGGGTTAGGGTCTGCTTGATATCAGTTTAAATTCAGAATACACAAGGCTTGGCAGACTGAAATTCTACATTAACTTTCTACACTGCAATTATAGAGACATGTTAAGACATTTCAGTAACTCACAAAGGCTTTAAGGTCGTCACGGTTACAGCCTGAGCTGTAGTGTCCGTCATTGTAAACGACGCAGTCAGACGGGCTGACAGGTGTTTCGGTGAATATAAGACGATGGTGAAGAATACCGTCTATAACTTCAAGACGCATGTGGGGCTTATGATGCTGGGCAGTCTGAATATCAATAGGAAGACATACACACCAATATAAACAGTCTCTCAACAGCCTCCATTCACAGGCACACATTTCATAAATATTAAAAAAATACACATGTGCCGTAGAATAATACACAGTGTTTAGCACCATGTACTTATTTCATCAGTGAACTCAGTATGATGTCTGTCTATAGGCAAACTGTTGTTTACAGCATTAGAATTATGAAACCAAGGCCATTTGCTGAAGCTTAAAGAATAACAACTTTCTGGGTCTCTACAAGTCAGTACAAATAGGTGCCTCTGTTAAAGGCAGAACCTTTTTCAACCCTGATGGAAAGGATGTTATTCGTCGTGCATATCTTGTCATAGACAGAAGCTTTCACTCTAAGCCAAACCAACATCTTTCCATCTCTTTACGGTTCCCATTGTCTGCTTGTCTTCAATGCAATTCCAAACCTTGTAACGAGGGTAATATCAGACAACAGTTGTATTGCGTTGTATAAAGGCATGTAGTCGTGTAAGTTGAAATTAGGTCTAAGTGTATAATAATTAAATTGTGGCCCACTTGAGTGACTGCCTGATTTTCTATTTTATGGTTATGCACTGAATGACATTTGTCTTGCTAGAATTCAAATGAGATATCGTTGGCAATCAATGGTATTCTTTCAGTTAAATGAAATATAAAAGCAGAATATCAAAATCTGTCGTTAGTCTGTAAATTACACTGTGAAACCATAACAGTCCCAGTCATTTTTGGAACAAAGCTATATGTATTAATTAGCTCAATTTTGCTGTTGCATTAGATCTATTGAATCATAGCAAGTAATGGCCAACGAGTATAGTACACGCGGAGCATAGGTAGCAGGACAATTGCCACCCGGTCAATTGCCGCTCCCTCCATAGAATTCTCTTGTAGCCTATACTGTGTTAATGATTTTTCATTGTTGAATTTGTACATATGTCTAAATAGTACTAACTAATTAATTGATTTGTTAGAAGATCTGTATTTAACCACATTCTCTGTTTAATTAATACATATGTCTAAATAGTACTAATTAGTTAATTTATTTGTCACTGGGTCAGTATTTAACCATATTCTCCATTCAATTTATACATATGTCTTACGAGTACTAAGCAATTAACTCATTTAATCAGCTCAGAAAAAATTAACTCAACAAATTGTCAACAAATCTGTATATAAAACAACATTCTTTCATCTAGTCTTGGTGTAGTGCAAATGATGACACTACAAACATCAGAGTTGTGCACACGTCTGCTCTCTGTAGTGCGAAAGTACAATGAACGTACAACAATGGACTACTTGTGCAACTTAGCCCATAATCTTAGTTCTTAGTTTTTAGAAAGCAAATAGAACACAGCAATAGAATGCATAGACATATATTATATATTAATTCTATATACATACCATTTGTCTGCAACTTCTACGATATAGTCATAAATTACATTTGGAATAAATGACATTTTATAACATTTATTAACTTCTCATACGTGTATTGACAGAGGCAATTCACGGGGGGGGGAGCAATTGACCAGAGGCACCCAGAGCATAATAATATGGGACAATCTAATGTTGCACTCACTGATGTATTTATCCATTGATGGACTCGGATACCTGTGTCATATTTTAGTAAACTGATGACACCTCAATTCAGCATGACAAAATTTCACACCAGAATCAACAAACAACTGTAAGAAAACCCTGGACACAAACGATCACACGTTTTAAAAATGCTAAACAAATGATACCCGAAAAAAGCAGCCAAAGCAAGAAAGCAGTTATAAACAATAGAAATCTACAACAGAAATGTCTTCAAACCTGGAACAAAAGTTGGTCGCAATCGGAACCGGAGCAGATGCCTTTCTGTCTGTAATATTCAGTGATGTCTTCCAGTTGACTATTGAAGTCAGCTTATACAAGAAATAGAACAGAAGAAGAACTTCAAAAGATTCATTATTACAACACAAAAGTAGCCAAGGATGCACAGCAACCTCATTTACTACAGGGCAGAGGTATGATTTATTCATAAAGGATGAACTCTGTACACATTGTAGCCTCCATGTGAACTAGACATAACCAACAGCAATACTACAACTGGTGCTTATCATTTGCTAAATTTTCAGCCATCCTTAACATAGTATAATGAAAAGCTGACTTACTTCTTCTTCACAGGTTGTATAGCTTCCCACTGTAGCCATACCATAATGTAACAGACCGCTGAGCAACAACTCTTGTTTAATTCATGCAAAGCACCTGTAGGATTTTAACCCTTGACCCAGAAGTACCTGGTGAATGCATTCCCACACAGTTGACATTCTATTTGCATTGGCTAAAGCGCCTCTCACAGCATGACCGAATCAGTGAGAAAAGTCCCACAAGAAAAAACCATTTAAATAGCATGGGCAGAGACAGTACAGATCATAGAGTGAGTTGAAGAGTGAATATCATTCCAAAGCAAAGGGCCAACAGACACATAGGTGCGGTATTGGGCAGCAGCAGTCCAAGGTACCCAGATGTCATGCCAGTAAAAAGTACATAGAGACATAGAAAAGTTTTTAACAGATCACCTTGTCACCTTGTGCTGTCATTTCTTGGAAATCTAGCGACGCCATGACCAATCCTCTCCATTTTTTTCTTTCCGAAGTTGCATCCCTTAATTCCTAAAGGCTCATTTCAGTTTTTTCATGTATCAAATCCATCCATATTTTTGGGCACCCTCTTTTCTTCCTTCCTCCTCCACATGCCAGCATCATTTCCTTTTCCATTCCATTTGATCGCATAACATGTCGGAAAAACCCCAGCAGCTACTTATTTATTTATTTATTTAGATGGGGTTTTAACAGATACAAAACTCAAAAGTATGCAGGTGTATATTTAACCCTTAAATGACCAGCGCGTACTAAAGTGTAAGCCATAATCAATAACGCAGGTCGTTAAAGGGTTAAGCAAAACTATCTTCTGAACTTGAAATCACGTTAGATGAAAAGTCAGCTTACTGAACTGACTTGGACTTCCCAATGTATCAGACAGTGGGCCCATGAAATGCTGCCCATTGCAATGCTCTGACGATAGGGCCTTCATCTTGGTAATGTCCAGTGACAGTGGTCCTAAGCAGAGAACAAAAGCACAAGCCAGGTCATCCGTCGATAAGTGCATCAACTCAGATAAAAAACACTATAAGCAAAATATACATAATAGTGATAAAGACACTTAACTGACTATGGGCTGGTAAAGACAATCAAATGCACTAATTCATCTATAGTGCTAATCAGATATGATCCTTGTACAAAAATAGCCTTGCGCTTTCAAGTCTAAAGCACCTCACCAGAATCAACAAACAACTGTGAGAGGATTTTCTTACTGTGGTGCTACATAAAAAATATTCATGTTAAAAAAAAATCAATTCCAACACGTAACCTGTTTGCATTTAAGAAGATACAAATCCCAACCTCTGTTCCCTGATCCAGCGCAGTGCAGTTGTTCGCGCTGCAGTTGGGATTGAATGCCACATGTCTCGACAATGATTGGAGTGATTGAACACAGCTGAGCCTTCGTCTGGCCCGACAACCCATCCAACTGACACCTCTCACGATACCGGTCAAGGTAATAAGGATCTGTCTTCTTTTCCTGCCATGTGCACAACAGTCGCTATCAAAATCACTGACAGCGAGAGGTATAAGTGAAAACAGGACTACCCAATTGCATGTATCGACAGACTCTAGCGAGGGTCAATTCAAGTGATCATTATCATCAGGTCATCCACATCAACAGGTCACTATCATCCTAATCATCACCATAACTATCATCATCATCACCCTCACCATCTCTGTCATGATCATCTTGCTGTCATTATCTGTGCTATCATCATCATTTCCAAAATGTTACTTAACCTAACACCTTAATAATGAGCAAGAACTAAAAGACATGTAAACGAATGGCACTGATCAATAAATGATTAAGCAGTGGAAAATCCAATAAACCAAAAAACATGGTATTTATATCAGATTATAAATTACAGTATTTTCAGATACAATAAAGTGATGCTTGAGAATTGTGGCTCCCAAATGGAACAGCATCATGGCTTAGAAACCGACCTGGGTGCAGATAACATGAGGCTCATCAGCACCACTGGTAAAAGCCGTCTTTCCATCTGGACAAGGGGAAGGTGGAACGTCCTTAGGCACAGAACTCTGTGCCTTGCGATGAAACTTCTGGTAGCAAAGTATCAGTCGGAGCGACGAATGTGCAGCACTATGCAAACGATCCTGTGCTAGCGCCATCTGGTAGTGACGAACTGCACCGGTCAGATTGCCAACTGCAGCCAGTAAATTTCCCATGAAAAATTGTGACTCTGGCTGAACACAAAACAAAAATGCTTATTAATATCGTATGTACCTCATGGCTGGCAAAATCTACATTGTATGATGCCTGCATGGTCCCTCTGCATGTATCAGTATATGATGGGTCGTAAGTTCGAGAACTTCAATCCGACATATTATTAAACAATGGGCTTTTGTCCTCAAATTCACCATTATGACAAAGCTGCGTTATAATGAAGTTGCATTGTGAAAACAATTTAGATATATAAATCTCATTCTCAAGGATATAGCAAAAAAATTCACATTCCACAGATATACAACAACAAAAAACCATAATTATTAAAAGTGATGAATTGCTTATTTTGTAAGGATTCTAAGCTGAAAATTTGTCAAAATAAAAGTGAGAAGAGGCGAATAACTGACCTCGAGGCCATTAACAGCCAAGGCATCCTTCATGACCGTCACCGCGTCATCCACTCGTCCCAGTTTGTAGAGAACATTAGCCAGATTCAGCAGAGGAACATCGCGGTATTGGTCGGGCACAAAGTAAAGTGCACGTCGAATGCAATCAAGACCGTGGAGGTTGTTGCCCACAATGCGCCAGTAGAGACCAGCCAAGTTGTACAGGATCCAGCTAGGACCAATTTTCTTCAAGCCAAATACAGACAAAAGATATTGCAGAAAAATGCATCAAAACCCTTTTGTCATGACATTAGTCACAAATTCAACCGATCTTCTTCAAGACATATTCCACAGACACAAATATTATAATAAACAAAACATAAAAGGCATCTTATTAATAATCCTTATATGTAATATTAAACATCGTGATACATGCATATTAAGTACAGATGTACCTTTAGTGTTTTTTTATATGCTCTAACAATTACAACTAGGGTATAACTGGAAATCGCCTCGGACATTCGCCTCGGCCAAATATTGAACTATTCGGAAGTATTAGCCTCAGCAAATATTACACCCGCAAATAGCTAAAAATAACTTTTTTGATAAAATAATTTTTTTAATAAAATAATAATTTTTTTATAAAATAATATTTTTTCATCAAATAAATTTAGGACTAACGGACTCACTTATAAGTTTTTGATAAATTAAACTAGAACTTAACATTCAATTGAAGTTCCTTTAAAATGATTATGTTAATTTGTATATTTTAATTTCGTTTTGTTGCATTCCACAGACCTAAACTTAATTTTTGGGCTTGAATTGGCTCCACCCACTTTCCGGTAAACATTAGAGAGTAAAGACATAGTCAATAACTTCATATTTCAAATTTTATAACAAGGTTTTACATTTTTTTCACAAATAAAGTTATTAAATAATAAATATATTGTTATAGCCTAGAGTGCGATGATGCGCTATATGAAGGATATTGCTATAGACTCTGCATTGACTATAGATAATTCTTCGTAGCTGTGCACGTGGCAGGTTAACTAGGCCTACGCTTTGCCTACGGATGGTACTCGCTGGCCAGATTTGCCACTACTATTTGGTTCGTACCCGGATCCGGCAAATAGTTCATCCAAATACTCGGATTCGGTACTCGGTGGAAATTGTCTACTCGGTTATGCCATAATTACAACAAATGCTCGAATTGTGCAAAAAAAAACCTGAAATATGTATCAAGAGCTTTCTTAATTATCTGCACTCCCTACGAATATTCTTCTAATAAGAAAAGCCCTAACCTGTTTCAAGGCAGTTAAAATTCTCTGTCCAATCTCATCCTGAGTCACTTGTCTATTCGTGATCGGTTCATCGGTCACTATCTTCTCCTCAGACTTGACCGACACAGACATGGTGGCCTCACTCGCCACGTCCTTTCCATCCAAGCCTGCAACGCTGCTTAGCAGCGCCTGAACACAAATGACAGTTAAACTCTTAGAAACCACAGCATAATATGCAACATGTAGGCCTAGTAATGAGCAATGCATCTGTTATACACATCAGCAATGAAGCTCAATTCGTGGCAGAGGCCAAACACAAAAGCTTCTCGTGTTTTGAATAACAGGAACACAGGAATCACGAATATGTACAACAAATACGTTACAACAAACAGCGTTGAGAAGGAAGCTGGGACTTTTTGGAAATGTTATGTGATCAAATGGAATGAAAAAGAAAATGATGTTGGCGTGTGGAGAAGGAAAGAGAAAACGAGGGTGCCCAAGGAAGAAATGGATGGACGAAATACAAGAAAGAACCGGAATGAATCTGGAGGAATTAAGGGACACGACCTCGGAGAGAAAGCAATGAAGAAGATTTATCAAGATGGTTGCTAAAGTTCAACTAAATGAAAGCACAAGGTAACAAGGTGATACTAGTCAAAAATAGAGCCATTAACACATACTGCCTTCATGCTTGGATCAGCAATTTTTGCATTCAGCTTTCCTCGATCCTTGATAGAAGCAAGGTGATCGTACGATCGGACCCCTTCCGGAATGTCAGACAGGCTGCTACAGACAGGAGGATACCATGGAAATGGATGCTGCTCTCCTGGCTGAAGTCCCTGAGCCTTTCCAAGAAGTGTCTTCACACTAAAACCACATCCAAAGAAACATTCATCAAATACATCGACTGATATAATCTAGTGAAACAATGACTGAAATCACCAGAGAACACAAAGAAAGTTACATTTGTCAGTTAGGCTGTGTCTGTATGTTTGTCTGTATGTTTGTCAGTATGTTTGTCTGTATGTTTGTCTGTATGTTTGTCTGTATGTTTGTCTGTATGTTTGTCTGTATGTTTGTCTGTATGTTTGTCTGTATGTTTGTCTGTATGTTTGTCTGTATGTTTGTCTGTATGTTTGTCTGTATGTTTGTCTGTATGTTTGTCTGTATGTTTGTCTGTATGTTTGTCTGTATGTTTGTCTATGTGTGTTTGTGTGCATCAATCATCATGCTCATGTGTGTTCATGTCTTCTAGTTGTCAAGGCACTGTTACTAGCAACTTTTGTTTTCTAAATCAACATCGACACCTGCCTAACTATTTGGGCTAGTAAAGTAAAGATATCACATGTGGGACCTGGGGAGACACTCACTTCATTTCCACAGACCATTGAGTCGGTAATAGGAGAGTCCCAAGGTAATGGACATGGGGACAAGCACACCACAGGGCTTGCAATCCACTTTCCAGCTAACTCCTCCACCAAATAAATTATACTGCATGGTGACAGAGGCAAACAACTTGTCCAGGGTCGCTATGCGGAGTCAAACCCACAACCGAATGATCCGTGAGCAAGCACATTACCGATAAGCTTAGGCAATGATTCTGTGAGGTACCTACAAAAAAAATGCACTACACTATCAATATTTTGACTAGATAACTAACCTACTCATTAAATGACTCTGAAGCTCAAGATGACCCTAATACAATTAAAATATCTATGTAATTTTGGAAAATTATTAAAGGGTAATGAGAATACCAAATAGCCAACAACTTACTCAAACCCCTTGTTCTCTGGAGACAAATAAGTTGTTGGAAATTCATTCCATGTTGGGAATTTCTGTACATGGAGATCACATTCATCTTTCGTTGGCCAATCTTCGGAAAGATATGGTAAACTTTCCTGATCTTCCTGCAAACAGCAAACAAACAAAGTCTCAAATCTGCACCACAACTGCTTTGAATCTGGACAGTTAAAAACAATAACTAATTTATCAGAACTTTTATATTACACAAGTCTCATACTACAAAGTAAGCCAACATTAGTGCAAATCCTGAAGGGAACAACTGAGATATTCACGTTCTGTCAATCTTCAACATTCATCAACAAGAAACAGGCATCGACCTTCAGACAATGAAGTTAAACAACGCACACAATTATTGCTATTGGCTGCTCAGCATTGTAGCAACACTTGGATCATCAAGTACTTTGGATGTCAAAACTAATTTTAATGCAGGAACAAATAATAAGAGACTCATTTGACAGCCAATCATCAATTCAGACCGCACATTAGGATTACAGTACATAGCTTATATGGGTATTAATCTTTCATGACATAGTTTTATACATCATCGATTGACGCTTTGTGTACTAGACAACTGAGCCACAGCAGTTGCTAAGTAGTTACACCTTAAGAGCAACAAATTCAGTTCAGCCCAAATCAAAAAAAATTTTGACGAGTCACCCTAGCCACACATCAAATGGACACTGCATTATACAAAGCAAACTAATCCATAAAGGTCAGAGAATGAATACAAAACCAGATGACAAGTTTATTGAGATTAGTTTTACCGGCAACGTTGAGCGATCATTTCTTCTGTAGAGAGGAGGACGAACAGGCTGACTGTAGTCAACATCTTGTGCATCTGTCTTCTCAGAAGCCATAACAATCTGTACAGAAAGGCAGCTGCATCATTATCAACCGTTGGCAGAGAAATTTACCAAATAAGTCATATGTTAATCATTGTGTACCATTATAAGCAGTAACATCACACTCTTATTCATATCTTAGTAGTAGTTTTATGCTGTTTGTTTTAGAGATACAGTAATCACCATTTATTTAGACCATTGAAAATTTTTTGACCCCTATTGACACAATACTTACTCACTTATTGACCAAGCTAAACAAGTTTAGAATAAGTTACACATAAAACTGTTCAACATTATATTTGAACAAATTTTTATCTGGAACAGAAGTAAAATTAAATAAGCTAAATAGTGGAATGAAACGACTTAGAAAATTAAACAGCCCATAAACGCAACTACAAAATAATTTATAATTCAGAGACCCATACATCAATGAAAATGTCTTGAATGATCTAGGCAAAGATTTTACACTGCAATAACGAAAGCGCACAAAAAGCGATTGGGGAAAGCAATTCAACTCGTGTTAAAGTGTTGAAAATATTAAATATGCCTTCTAAATTGCAATCCCATTAAAACACAAAATGAAAGAAACAATGAAGATAAGGAACAAATGGTAACTACACACAGCATCAGTACTGCCCCAAGGAGTGAAGTCATAATCGCTGAGAACACGTCGGACTCTGGCCCAGGCACACTGCAGGATGTTGCGACCATCCTTCTCTTCCATGCTACACAGCTCTCCTAAAACCACAATGATTGACAACAAATAGCTCTGTAAACATCAGCAAAAGTTACGTCCTTTTAGAACATGAAAAAGAATAGAACTCTGTAATGAGTCTTTATAGCAATGCTTCTTAATAGAATGCTTTCTCATAACATGAATTCTTTTACAACATGGTCCTTATGCATTTTAATGAATCTGGGGCAATGCTTTGGAATCAATTCATAATTCTTGCCTATTTTCAAAGCCACCATTCTGCATGAATACAACTCTCTTTCTTCAAAATAGAGAAACTTTAACAAAAAAGGTTCAAATGCTGTAATTTTGACTAGAACACTCTCTTCTCCAAAGTACAAATGCTAGATAAAATCACCTCAGAATCTATAAAAACTGTCCCATTTGCCTGTACAACTTTTAAACACAATCGTGCCTTCTCAGTGGTTGGCCCCTCGCTCTGGAACACGCTCATTGGCGTTGCGGTTGTCACCAAGGATCCACTCAGACTCATTTTATACTCGCCTTAAAACTGTTCTTTTTAGCCGCACTGGGGTCGGGAGCGCTCCTGAGTAGTAGCCTTGAAGGGGCGCTATATAAATCTCTGTAATGAATGAATGAAAAGTGAATTAAGAACTTCTCAAATGAAACCTTTCTAATTATTCAAGCATTAGCCTCATTCTACTCAATGCAGTTTCTCACCAACATGATCCTTGTCAGCCGAATTAATCCGATGTGCATCATAGAAAAGTCGCTGCTCGATCTTTTCTTCTAACCGTGCCTGTTCTGATATCAGCTTCTGCTGTTGCTGATGCCAAAGCTCATGCTTCTGCTGATACTCTCTCAGTTCAGTCAATGTCTTCTGAAGGGACCTAACAAACAACAGCCAAACGAACTAAAAAGACATACATGTTACCCTAAACTGCCTTAGTCCAAAAAGACGATAAAACTGTGTGAGCTCCTGTGTCATACTGCAATGATAACAACAAATGATTAAAAGTGCATAAATAGAAATAAAAGCAGATAGATAGAAACAACTAAAGAAACCATATTATTTTATATGCAATCAGCTTAATTCAAAATCAAGAGTAAAAATGAGCAACTTTTAAATCAACAGCACCAAATTCAAAACAACAATTTATCTCCAAGCTTTTAGCATACAGATCACTCAACTTCATAACCCTGTATCTCGTGTGGCATCTTTATGAGACACTCTCCAATTAATGATTCTTATAGCTAGCTCCCACTAAGCAAATCCTAAAAAGTCCACTCTACCAACGTTGGTCCTTAAAGGAACTACATTACCTGTGCTTGGATTCTAGCATTGTTTCCAGCTTAGAGTGACAGAGAACAGCATGTCGACGTTTAGCAGCTGCCTCAAAATCTGGCTGAATTTTCAATGTGTTCTCAAAGCAGATGACAGACCTGTTATATTCTGCTAAGACCTGCAAAGAAATAGGTTTCAAGACTGAGTAGGTAGATATGTTTCAATTATTAAAATATTTAACAAATGATAACTATTTTTAATCGTCACTAGCATCTAACATTACAATTCATGAAACAAACATCAAAATTCATAAACAAGAATATCAAAGGCTTATATTTAGGAGAAAATTTTCTTCTAAATGTAATAAAATACAGCAACTACACAAAATTTATTGTCTAACTCATCCTGTTAACTAAACACTTCAGATTTCCATGTATTTTCATGTAATTGTTATATTCCTCTAGGGCCTTCTAAGTTTCAAGACCACTTCACTGCTCACTTTCTAAAATTATTATTCAAGCAACTCAAGCCCAACAATCCTCACATCGGAGGGTAATGCATTGGTGGAAAATAAATATCTGATACAACAATAACATCACTATTTTAAGAACAATACCAGGGAAGGATACATAGTGACTTAACAAAAGCAAGCATCGTACAATTAAAAAGTGAGTTTAAACAGTACATACCGCATAAATATTACCCAGGGTAAAGTGATTGACATTCAGTTCTTTAGAAACATCTAAGGCAGCATGAACAACAATAGCAGCCTCATTGGAGTAACGCGCATGATGAAGCACATTGCCAAGACTTATCAAAGCCACATCTTTATGACGTCTACAAATACAGAAAATAAGAATAAAATAATACAACTTATGGTCTTTAACAACATATTATTGATGTTGACCTTAATATATGTAAAACCAGTGGGTTCAAAATAGTCTGAGATGGTCTTAAAACAGCTCTGGCACTATATAATTTACCGTATATACTCGACTATAAGTCGATTCAAGTATAAGTCGAAGTGCAATTTTTGGACAGAAATAGCATCCAAAATTTACGGCTCGAATATAAGTTGAACCCATAAAATCAAAAAACGAGTGATAAATCGAGAGTATAGCCTGATATCTGCTGTCTTTCTGTGGAGAAATTCGGCGGATTTCTTCGTGAAATATATATTTTAATATGGGCCGATAAATATTAATGTATGCGGCCGTCATGAATCGAGATATATAGCCTGATATCTGCTGTTTTTCAGTGGAGAAGTTCGGTTGATTTCACCGCCAAATATTTATTTTACCGTGGGCCGATAAATATTAAGGCATGAGGCCGTGATAAATCTAGAGGTTTAGCCTGATCTCTGCTGTCTTTCGGTGGAGAAGTTTGGCGGATTTCTCCGCGAAAAATATATTTTACTATGAGCAGATCAATATTAATGCATGTGGCCATCATGAATCGAGAGGTACAGCCTGATATCTGCTGTCTTTCGGCGGAGAAGTTCGGCGGATTTCGCCGTGAAATATTTATTTTACTATTGGCAGATCAATATTAATGCATGCCTGTCATAAAGCAAGTTGCTATGTTCCCTTGGTGGGGGATCATGTCCTAAATATGGAATAAGTGCCAAAACAACAATAGGCCTAAATGAAAAGTGTGGTTCGAACCATGAAAAGTCAAACAGTATCATCCAATTAACACAAAATCTACTAGAGTACATGGCCATTCTCAAAATCAATGAGTAACTAGAATACTATAAGAGATTGTGGCAAACTAGAGGACGTGATGTCATAGCTTTCAGATACAAGTGCATGTACTCCATTAAAACTGAGCAGACTGATTAAAAATCATTACTTAACATTTGCTACTTTACCCAAACTATTTAAAACTCTAAATTATTTTATGAAGAATAACAGAAAACTCCACATTAATCTCTGAGCTTTCAGAATTACCTAGCAAGAGATTCAACAGATGTAATAAATTAACAGTCTCATAAATACAAAATTGACACTGCAGACAATTTAGTATCCAGAACATATTCCAAACAACTCTACTAGACAGAGTTGTTCAACAAAGACTCTGATGGTTTGAACCAGTTGAGAGAATGAAAATTGACAAAATCCCATACAATGCACTACATGGACGATTTGAAAGAGGAAGAAATAAAGGCAGATGATGACTATAAAAATGTCAATGACAAAAACATATAACATGAAAAGATCAAACCTTTTTTAAGTACTTGCAAGAAGTGTAAAGCTTCAAATGTGTGAGCTGCAAGCGACAACCATTAGCTAATCCCAATAATAAGTTATTACAGTCAATGAAGAGCAACTGCTTAATACAAGTGAACAAACAAAGTAAATCCTATGACACCGAGAATCTGTTTTCAATGCAAAATATCTTGGGAGATGTCTATCACATACCTCGGAGAGTAATGCAATGCATGACGCAAGCATTCCATTGCCTGGTATGGACTGCCTTTAATTCTCCAGTAAAATGCTGCCATGTTGTACAAGACCCAAGATGACTCATTCTGAACACACAGAACATCATAATCATCTATATAAGCCTGGACACAATAACTTAAAACAACAATAAATCACTTGCCATATGTATTGCAATAATTACTACAGGTACAACTCATAATATTATTCATCTTCTTCAGCGCCTCTTAATTAGGAGCTTAAGAGCCCATTCCAAATTCAAAAATTCAAGCAGGTCTCAGAAAGTGTATACAAATTACAAAGTACAGTTTAACTTAAAGCAATTAACTCGATTCAAATTAGAGTAAATACTAGGGCATAACCGAGTAGACAATTTCCACCGAGTACCGAATCCGAGTATTTGGATGAACTATTTGCCGGATCCGGGTACGAACCAAATAGTAGTGGCAAATCTGGCCAGCGAGTGCCATCCGTAGGCAAAGCATAGGCCTAGTTAACCTGCCACGTGCACAGCTACGAAGAATTATCTATAGTCAATGCAGAGTCTATAGCAATATCCTTCATATAGCGTATCATCGCACTCTAGGCTATAACAATATATTTATTATTTAATAACTTTATTTGTGAAAAAAATGTAAAACCTTGTTATAAAATTTGAAATATGAAGTTATTGACTATGTCTTTACTCTCTAATGTTTACCGGAAAGTGGGTGGAGCCAATTCAAGCCCAAAAATTAAGTTTAGGTCTGTGGAATGCAACAAAACGAAATTAAAATATACAAATTAACATAATCATTTTAAAGGAACTTCAATTGAATGTTAAGTTCTAGTTTAATTTATCAAAAACTTATAAGTAAGTCCATTAGTCTCAAATTTATTTGATGAAAAAATATTATTTGATCAAAAAAAGTTATTTTTAGCTATTTACGGGTGTGATATTTGCCGAGGCGAATATTTCCGAATAGTTCAATATTCGGCCGAGGCGAATGTCCGAGGCGATTTCCGGTTATGGCTTAGTAAGTACTATCAGCAGTCTAACATATCATCAAGATAGTTCCAACAAAGCAATTAATCACCTTATTAAAAAATCGGAAAGACAAAACCCTGCAACAGGGCATGACAGTAGCATCAATATGCAGTGAATGGATGAATGCAGTCACAATCAATTGAAGAATCTTACACTAGGCAGAATAAGTACATTCAAGTACACTTGCAATCTGAAAACATGTACCTTCTGCAAGGCCTCGTTTAGTAAATGTCCGTATTTGTCGATGTTGTCTCCATGAGATATCGCATTTTTCAGCCCAACTTCAGGAGACATCGTCAAATTTTTCCTATCCTTCATTCCCTGAATATTCAATAAGACAACGCTACAGTTATATGTCCAATGGCTAGTGTAAATTTAAAGCTTTAAAACTAAGATACAAGAATTGCCAAATAATGAAGTTTACTATAGTTTAGACTATATAGTATTGACTGGCTCCTATCAGGTTATCTCATTTGCAAAGTTAGAAGCAAATAAATAAAAAACTGGCAAATTCAACATAGTTTTTCCACATTTATCCACTACAGAAAATTTCTTACTTTAACTTTATGCCATATAAATGTACAGTTGCTACATAACAGCCATAGATAGAACTATCAACTAACATTTCTCCTCAGTAGCCCATGCTCAGCTTACGCATATGATGCTGTGTACTGAAATCTTGTAAAGAACGTATGTCTGACAGAACAAACCTCCAGATGCTCAAAAGCATGCATGCTGAAGTCAAGAGGTACATGCTGTGTACAATCAGGAGGCGAAAATGGGGGATGAGGAACAACAGAAAAATCTATGTAATCATCAGGCCTAAACAAAGTAGAAACATCTTCACATCATCCTAGCAATTGTCTCAAATAAGCTGTTCTTAAACTTGTTAAAGTTTGAGACTGGCATCATCTTCATGTTGTTATTTGCAGACCACTTAATTGTGTTTAAAAAAATCAATTTCCACACTAATATTCTGTGATGAGCATAAACTGTTGCCCAAATTATTCAATGGTTACCTCCTGAATTGTTCCAACTGCTAGACTCATTTCCCCAAATCTAAAATAAACTACAAGAGCACCTTTGACTGTACAAACACGTGCTTATTGGCAATAGAACAACTGGTCCATCACAATGGCTCTCGCTTACTGTGAGCATGTAGTGCCTAATCTGTAACTACTTAAAATCAGATGCAAGTCTTTGTGAATGCACCTTACAATTGTCAACGTGTTAATGAGTTAAGCCTTCTTTATTGGTATAAATTCTCAAAGATATCAGTCGATTACAAAGATTATTTATTGCTGCCTGGCTTAAGTTAGTCCGTATTTAAGTATTGCATATAAATAATTATTATGCTACACATTTTCACTCAGTCATTTACTCATTATTCTGCATCAGCCAAAGTCATCATGTTCTCTGCACTTACCTAATGCCTTTGTTTTCAAGGGGCAGGACAGTACTCATATACAAGTCAAACTCTATAAGTGGCTGACCAGCGGCAATGCAGTTAGGATCCGTTCTGTAAAACTTCTGCTCCAAACCTACAAAACAATTTACATTTTCCTAATCTTTTCTTCAAATAGACATTGGCTGCATATACAAAGAGCAACAAGATAAAAAAAGATAGAAGTTACAAGCACCAAATGCAAGAAACGTAGTTCCATTCTGTAAGAGAACATTTACGCCACTATTTACATAATGTGGCCAATTGGAGGACTAGAAGGACTAGAAGCTACATTTCAATCTAAATAATTCATACAATATGGTCAGTTTTGCTAAAACAGGACACCTAAGCGAGTTTTCTACCACCAATAATTGTATATCTAATGAAATTCAGTGAAGTTTGTAGTGCTGTTATATTGCCCTATGCAACAATTGGCGAAAGGCAAAAAAAATAATAATAATCCATAGAAGGCAAGTTAAATTCTGATAGGTATGAGATCAAAGAAGTTATGCAGGTGGTTAGCAAGCTACAAGAGGTCAGAAGTTGTCAACTCTTAACTAACCAACAGAGTCCCAGTTCATGTTGATGTATTGATCAACAAAATTCTTTACGCTTATGAACGTGCCTATCTTTAGCAGAATCATAGCGCATAAACACTTCTGTGCATGCGCAGTAGCCTGTCATTTACAGTTATACGGTACTTATACACAGACTAACTATTCTGCCCGCTAAGTCGCGCTCGTGAATAGCTACCCCGGGTTAGTTTTAGCCAGGGTATAGCTAACCCTGAACTAGGCCCTAATACCGTATTACCTTAAGTCTGTCTTGTGAATACCACCCCAGAATCCTTCTAAGAATAAATTCATCCACTTAGGCAAAACTCAACAACTCCACAAATCTGATTAGATAGTGCCAGCTCAGTTAGATCAATCTACTTTTGATCGCAAGCAAAGAACAAGACCAGTCAAACAAAACCCACATTCGGTTCACGCTCTTGCTCTGTCTGACTCTGACATTTAGGAAATGGCGATAGACCTGGTTTGAGTTCAACGAACTTTGAAGCATTGCTATAACTCATAAAATGAGTTAGCCACTGGTATAGCACTGCTATGTTGCCCAATGCATGTCAAAGGGGTCTTACCATTGTCTTTGTCATCATTGTTGTCGATATCATTCTTCTTAGCAAGAAGTTCTTGTTTTAGGTTCTCCAACATGACGGCCCGCTGTTCCTGTTTTAAGAGAGCCATCAGGTCGTACGGTCTCTGAAGGTTATAAATGGAATCCATCTGCAATTAATCACAAGAAATAGAACTGATAACATCTACTATGTCACAGGCTTTGTCCAAGAGAATGTCTGCAAGCAAGTGATTTGGAAGTAAAGGTTTAACACTTTAGCAAGAATAGTCTGCTAAAAGTTGTTGTTCTCCTATTTTCCCATTCATTTTATTTTAGGTGTCCATGCATCATACCTATGTGCTAACATCCTATCTGAGTCACTTCCTAAGTCCTTCTCCATCCTCAAAACCTTTTTCTACCCATGCGAGTTCTCGTACTGGAAGCACTACAGAATGGCCACTGCAGTGACTAAAGCCATGTTAATTAATAAATACAATAAAAACAAGCAATAAATGACATATGCAGATCTGCAATTTAAAGTGAAGAACACAATAAATGTACAATGTAGATACGTTAATGCAAAGCAGGCTTCATCATCCATACTTCATTGGGGAACATGCCTAATGATATAGCTCATATAAACTAGGCTCTGAAAACAGAGATCATTGGGAAGAGTCATTATTTAGCACCACAATGCAGTTCTTCTAAGTAAAACAACATGTTGAAAAAAACACACCACTTCACGCTAAGCAAACTGATGCACAACTTAGAGCCTATAGACAAGTCCACGCTGAACACTTTAGGTAATAATTACAAATGAGCTAATTAAAAGATATTGCAAACCAAACACTAAAAAAATACTTAACAATACAAAATGCCACTGGACGTAAAATATTTGGAGAGGAAAACAACATTGGATAATGCTGATCAATTCTAATGCCTTGACCATATTCATTGGTCTAAAAAGGATTAATGATAAATGACCACATGGTGCAAAACTTGTTTCAACATATCATGTCATCCGTAAGCCGTTGGTGACCAGTGATAATTAAAATTAAATAGTAACTTCAATTATTGTGCAGGTATCTAAAGCACAAGGACATCATATAATGGCATGCCAGAATTAAGACCTATAAGTTCAGTATCCACGAGATCGTTCTCATTCTAATAGAGAGGCAAACTGGTAAATAAGCAATTTTAAAAGAAAACATCTTAAATTAAGAATAAAAATACAGAAGTAACATAGCACAGTGAACAAATACAAACGCAGTTCCAAAGCCAGGTCCATCACCAAAAAGCTAGTGAACCATGAACAGCCTTAGTGTTAGACATTGCCAGAGAAACAAAATCAGATGACCACATTGAATAATAAGTTTGGGGTAAGGGTGATTCAAAGCACTGTGGTTGGTCGGAGAATGAGCCACAATTGTAAAAAATCCTTTGCGAAAAAGCAATTATAAGATGTAAGCACGACGTGCTATGCTTGATTTGAGCACAGAAGTTATATGTCGAATGTATGTGATATACATTCCAGGTACGGCAGGATAGCTCAGTATTCGTCATTTCTGGCGAAATGGCGAGATCTCAATGTTACTAGTGTATCGTGTGGTGAATTTCTATACGTAAGTTACGTTTCTTTCTCGTCTTCACCCGTTCCCCATTTATGTTTACCTGTCCTTGAATTCTTCCATCCTCCGTCACTAACCAATGGGTCGTGCCGTAAACAAGCGTTTTATGCACTAACAGAATCATGCACCAGAATAACGCCCAAAAACATCGATAGCACATCGTCCTCAGACTCCAGCTGTATCCGTTCGAGATAATTAATACAGAACGATATAAGGTATGGAAGTAACAGCAATTTATTTGTTTTATTCCATCATAACTTTATTGTCAACCTGGACCGGAAATGCATCCGTTGGCATCAAACTATCATCGATATTATCTAGCGCTTGAATAATCAACAAGCTGGCCCACGCTTTCATTATGGGCCTAATGCTCCCGAATTCACCACTGTAATTTTCTTCTCGCTGGTCTCACCAAGGTTCGTCTTTTAAGTATGCAATCGGTTTCAGATCGCCGCATGTATGTGAGATATGAGAGTAATGTGCCGTCGTCTCTCACATTTCTACATAGCTAGGGCTTGCATGCGACGATCGGAAACCCTCAACCGATTATCTGATATTAGCAAGTTGTTTCGAGTGATCTAGGTTACATCAAGCTAGCCAGCGAACGCGTCTCAGCGCAATAGCAAGAAAAATGGTACGGCTCAAGTTGTAATAAACGATTCCTCGAGCCCTTAAATATTTCCTCTTCCGAGCTACAAAACCCAACCCATATGTCCTTGGTTGTATTCTGACTCCTTCCTTAAAGAGAATCAGTGTATACACCCTGTTCGCGACTAATAGCTGTTACTCTTGATACAGCACCCTTTCCTTCTCCGAGCAGTTCTTCAGTTGGCGCGCTCATGTTACTATCACCTGAGGCTTCTGAGAGCCACCAGAAGATTTGTATCCTCTTCTGTATTCACAACAATAGTCCATGCTTTCATCTGTTGTCGCATTGACAATTTGACAGAGGTGTAACAAGGTTTCGAAAAGTTTGGGGGCATAATTAAAAAATATTACGCCAAGCGCAAAAAAATTTTTGCCCCCACTTTTTGAATTCCCCAGAAATTTGAAAAATGGGGGGGAGCGCAAATTATCTGAACAAAGTCATCTTAAAAGCCATTGGAGAAACATAAAAAGGACCGACTTGGGGGCACATGAGGGGCACTGAGCACGAAAACTGGGGGCTCTTGAAACTGGAGGTCGGTGCCCTCTGCCCCCGCTTGTTACACCTCTGTGCAGCGCCGGCTTTAGGCATAGGCGACATAGGCGGCTGCCTAGAGCGGCATTATTCCAGGGGCGGCAAAATTATGAAAAATATAATTATGAAAAATTATTTGTTGTGCTTCGTGCTACTAATATCACTTTTTATGATGCCACTGGCGAGAAAAAATTGAATTTGAAGAAGTGTAGAATAAAATAAGTGTACCGTTATGCTCGGAATCGCTCAGAATGGCGGCGGCAAATTTAATTTTTTTAAGTCACGTGACACGTGGTTTAACACTCTAACTTAACTTATTACACCAATATTTTGGTCACTTCCGTTCAAAGATGTCTGTCTGGGTCTGACAGTCTGCTTTCTTATGTAGGTATCACTATTTCTTTATTTTTTAATATTTTAATTTCATGGAAAATATCGGAAAATAAATAATATAGTTAATATTTATTAAATAATAAAAATAAAATTGAAAATTAGTTACAGTCTCATTCATGTATTTTCTAATTTTACAGTTTTTACCCATCATGGGCAAGGCTAACACAGGAAAGCGCGAGTTATATTAGACTATCTAAGAAGAGTTGGATATGACCTAAATAATTCAGGAGTTTGCTTCTGCAAAAGCTAGAAAAGCATATTTTTCATAAAATCAACTAATAAATACTTTTAGTGTTTTAAACATACCATTTCAAACATTTTTGTTTTTCATTACTTTTTAAAGCAAAAAAGGCTTCTTAAAATCAACTACCTTTAGGCTATTGAAAACTTAACTTTTATAAAGTTGTCAAAATTTAAAAATTTGTGTTGAAGACTTGTAATAAAATTATAAAAATTTCACATTTTCATATTTTGGATTTATACTTCAAAATAAATAGAAATTAAAGATTTTTCTTAGAAAACTGAACCCAGTAAGGGCGGCATTTCTATCCTTGCCTATAGCACAAAATTGTCTAAGGCCGGCACTGCCCCTGTGCATTGGCTACTGCAATTCACTATTTCCTGGGCATCCCAAGGCACGCACGCTTATCTTCCTTGCAGTCAGTTATATTAATTAAAGCCGACATAATGGGGAGGGCAGAGGATGATGAGGAGTGGTGGAGAACGGAAGATGGGCGAGGATTAGAACGGAGGGAGGGCTGATGAGGATGGGAGTAATAAGCAAGGAGCATGGAAATGGGACGAAGTGTTAAAATCGGAGAGGATGGGCAGGTGAGGAATGAATGAGAGGGAGGTAGAGAAAAATTCTGAGGATAGTGAAGGGGAGGAGGGAAAGATGAGGGGATTAGCATGGAAATTAAATGAGAATACAATGGATAGTAACAGCGGAAGGAGAGGATCCATGAGAACAGAAAGAAAGTGGAGGGGACGAGGAAGAAGCAGAGGATAATAGATGGTGAAATGGAGTGGAAGTTGAGGGGCATTGGCAGAAGTGTTGGTGTTGATCTACTCTCCTTGAAGTCAAGTACGGTGGCCATCACGTATTGCATTGCATTGTATTAAATATCTTTATTTATATAGCGCCTCTCTCAGCGCACACCAATCGCTTCCAGATAAAAGAAATTCGTCTTGGGAAAAGACGAAATCAGGCACTATATTTTAACCCATGCAATGCCTCTACAGAATAAAGTTCTTCTAGTATTAATTTCAGCATCGCTATTTTTGTCCGTCAATGATTATTGTTGGACAGAAAAAACGAAGAAATTGAAACGTTAAAACGGAAGTTTTGCAAAAGTTGCGAGCCGGGGAACTGCTACACATTCCTCCTCAAATGCAACTGAGCATTTACTGGACCATAGGGTCTATCCTCAGAACGTGTGCCATCAACCCGTCCACTCCCAACTATATCATATACGCGTTTTTCACACATTAGTGATTATTTTTAAATTGTACTGTGTGACATATCTACGTATTTTACAAAGTTTACAGCACATTGTATCGTCAACGATCATACGTCGAAGCAGTGTGTATACTTCAAGTTTTGATTTAATTGCGTCGTTAATGTAGCTAATGTGGTTACCGTCGTTTACTGTTCTTCGGAATGCAGGTTTAGTGGCAAGTTAAACTAAGTCTAAACTCTAACGACATAATTATATCTGAAGTCATTGATTGAAATTGCAGGGCGGTATAATTAGCCCAACCCGATGCACTAAAAGATGTGTGTCAGAGTTTGCGAGACCTGGCAAGGAGGCAATGACTACCAGACCAGAGTGATGATGGAGTAACGAGAATCGCTGCTGGAGGAGTGGCTAGGGGAGCGCATCCAGCATCTAACCGGAGACGTGGCCACATTTCGGAATGCGACTTACAAGCAAGACGCAGAACGCAGGACCCGGTCCAGGCACCGCAACCACCCAGTTTGGAGGCCTACATAGAGTGAGCAGCAGTAATTTGATGAAGTGTAGCGGTGGCGTCTGGAGTTATCGAGCGAGTAACGGTGCGGGGCTGCTGACGCAGCTTTTAGCAAGAATCGCACAGTGACACAGGAGACGGTGAATGTGAGGTGCAAGGTTTTGGTTAGAGATGTTCGGCAATTCTAGAGTGTGTTTGCACAATAATTTCAGCAATTAATCAGCGAGTAGTAGGAGAGCTGATTTAGAGCAGCAGAAAATGCCAGAAATTGTTTGGAACGGTCATGAAACTGGCTAACCCTGTTTTCACAACGAATTTTGGACTCGTGTATGATGCCCTGGAAGAGTTGGCCGATTTGTTCTTAGCGTTGCAGATAGTTTATATCACTCTTTCTGTTGATCATCTACTCCTGAGTCCTGACAAGATGAATGGAAGTCATTACAGCTAGAAATGACTGAGTGGACAGTACTATGCTGAAGCTGGTCAGGCTGCAGTTGCAAGAGCTTTCAAATGTTTATTGTTTGCTACTTGCAGTGGGAAAGAGAGGGAAATTGATCGAGGCCAGTATTACCAAGCCTTGGTAGACGGCATGACAAAGAAACTGTTGGCAGATTCGGAGAAGGATCTGTGTAGTTCTAGTGTCAGATCGCTTGATCCCAATGCTTGGCCAAATGATTTCGACCTTGAGGGGTGAGAGATAACTTTTCCATTTACTTGGCGTGTTCCTACGTCAATATATTGCTGTGGAGCAAGATTATCGAGATTACTAAGATAGTAGAGGTGGCAGGGTTTCTGAACATTTCCAAGAGTTGCTGAATCTAATAAACACCTTATAACCAGTATACGCTAAGCACGGCGAGTGTGAAAGGGGTTCAGTAAAAATGAATATACTAATTCTGCACATCACTCAGGTTACAGCTGTCTATTGAGTTTTTCATGTGTAGACAACATCATAGACTGAATAGAATTTCTTTAATATTTTCTCTTTTGTTAGCCCCATGTAGCTGTATACAGTTGGCTATTTGACTAGCTCAATTATATAGGCCTAACTGCATGTAGGCCCTATGTAAGATCCGAATCCTTGCTCTTTGAGTCTGAACTCGACACATTATAGAAATTATAGGCTGTATACATGTATATCTATTTATTCAAAAAATCTGCAGGCGTCATATATATTTTTAGGGAAAGAGAGATGATACATGTTTTAAAAAATCAATGTAAACTATTTTTATATTTTTATTTTTTAATGTATTCTCTTTTACATTTTTAATATGTAGAATGCGGTTTCCTCAAAGAATACAATTCTTAAATTTGCATAAGGCCTGGTTAGGAGTAGACTGTAGCCATTGATCCTGTCTCCTATCGAGTCAACTCGAACTTTGGAGCTCCCACTGCTCACCCAAACCACTTTAACCACTGGTAGGCCTACTAACTATTCAGAAGCGCTCTAAGCGACGTCAGCGTGACAGCCCCGAACATTACGAAAGTCTTCAGGCAACGAAGGGATGAGGATGGGAGCCCGATTAAGAGCTTGCTGCGGATAGCCCTAATGGTGAGCAAGTCATTCCACATAGAAGGCCCACAATGGCAAAAGCACGGTGCTGAGTTATAGCAGTCCTTGCCCGTGGAACAAGAAGATCAAGTCGATCCGAAGACCGGAAAGGGCGGGAGGAGACAGCAGTCAGAGGTTTTAACGTTAAGTAGCAAAGATAAATAATTTAAAGGAGGTATAAAGTGTGATTCGGAATAAAAAGAAGGGTGACGATAGGGAAAGCTGCAATAAATGGATTGAAAAAGATATGGATGGACAAACACGTGAGCATAAACTCAAAAATAAGGCTAGTGAGGGCAATTGACGATCTTCCCTACGAAAGGGGGGGCTCGCAGGGTGATTGGAGTTGAGAATCGATATATAATCATATTGCTACCTTTCTGAAGTAGAAAATCGAGACGCTATTTTTTTCGCAAAACACTCACCAGAGGTAGTGGCGCAAGTCAAGCAATCGAGCAATTTTGTGTTTCGGGATTTTGAGTTGGGTGCGAATACTTGTTTTATAATTTATTTTAAGTTTTCATTTCCCTAGAATTATATCATGGTTGATTTCCAACGTTGATACCTGCAATTTTATGAAATTGTGATTGATCAGACCAGGGTATCAAGCATTTTAGAAATGCGATGATCATGATTTTGATTTAAAGCTGCATTTAAAATAATTGCTCTTCAAAGCTTTCGACAACGGTACGTTTCTGTCCAAAAACAAAGTTCTAGAACTCCACACACACACACACACACACACACACACACACGCACGCACGCGCACACACATACACCCACACACACATTTGTTTTCACAATCTAGTCAGCTTCCACAAGACTAGTTCAAATCAAATTCTGTTACGCTCGACAGTACGTAGCCTTATATTTTGCTCATTGTAGAAACTAGAGAGTAGTCTACTTAGGCTATTGCTCACAAACAAAAACTACTATCCAGGCTAGCCTACAAGAATGTCTCGATGTAGGTTATCAGAAAAGACACACTGCATGTAGTGAGATGCTCCTAGACCATCTTAGGCACCGGATGTGCGGCTGATGCGGCAGGAACCGTTCTGTTTCCATCGCAGATGAAGAGTGTTGCTGCAACAAGCGACGACCCACTGGATGCTATGGCTCCATAGTAAGCCCAGTCAAACTTTGAATCAAGCGATGAATAGATGTCGATTCCGACTCCTCTGTCGCGGCTGATCAGAATCCCAAATAATGATATTGACACGCTTAGCAGAGCAACTGCAACACGAAAGAAACATATTGGCCTATGGGCCAATAGCACGTAGGCCTTTGTAGGCTATGCATACAGGCTTGACTATGCAAGAAAGGTCCTATAAAGCTTGACGCATACGGGTATAGGCCAATTTAAAAAAATGCAATTCTTATAGGTACACCGCCAACAATTGCCTAAAAATAGTTCTGATCTTTAGGGAATGATGGCCAAAGCTCGTCCATTCTTTTATTTATTTATCTTGCAGCCTAAAGTGTGAATGGAGATCCAATTACAAAAAACTCCCATACATAGGCCTACATGCATGTAACATACCCCATGTATACATAGCATGCCTATATACGTACATATTAGGGGCCTATATATTAACCCTGCACAGATACATGCATGTAGATATAGGGGCCTAATATTAATGCCTTAAACTATGTTATGAGTATATATAGGTCCATGTACAATTATTCAGATCAGTATACATGTATATCCTACATAGATAGGGGCCTACCTATAGATAGACAAGCGTGTGCGCAGGCGGCGTAAGGGCGGCGACAAAGAAGTCTGAGAGGACCAGACCCCTTAATTCGAAAAATTTAGATTGAATGCAAATAAGGCTGTTGCCTTATTTTCAGGTTGCCCTAAATAACTGTAGGGTCTGCTGACAAGAAGATGGCAAGCCTGTTTGAATGCTGGAAAGATAACTGAGGAAACCCCGGAACGAGAAAAGTAGATCTTCAGAAGACGTCAGTGACAACTGCAACTTTCGACCAGTTAAGATGTTTGCAGAAGAGGCGAAGACCTGGATGCTGCCCCTCTCCCCTCCCCCTCCCCCCATTGGAGTCAGACCGTACTCAGACGGGTTCATATAGTTATTAAATGAGGAGCAACATAATAGACCTACGCAAGCGCTTATGCCTCCAAGGCTCCAATGCCCCCAATCACTCTGGAAATCGTCCCGCCACCTGGGGCCGTATGCATGAGACAGACTTAACTCTTAGACCCGGCTTAAACGTGGCCTAAGTCGGACTAGTGGGTTGAGTGCCTCTGAGTAGATACCTTGAAGGCGCACCTATATCAAATTCACATTGATTGATTGATTAATTGATTGATTGAAGTCGGCATAAGGTGAATAGGGTGATAGATATTTCTTACATCCGACAATGGTTATCCACCCAAGGGCCGTAGACAAACTGAGCGACGACTCTTTGCAGCAGCGGCAGCAGACATGACAGGTTGCCACAAAACACGTGACGAGCAGGATAGCCATTCCACTGGCAAACAGACCCTGACAGGCCTTCTGCCAATCTACAATCAAGTCAAGTCAAAAATGTTTCATTGTAACCAACAACAAAAATAGAGTACATCTCACATTATGCACAAGCAAATTTATATTGGCTACAATGGGAGCCCCAGAAGGGATGCGAATCCAGCTAAATAGGGACCCCCTTGTAGCAACTAAATCACACTAATAATGGCAATTTATTTTTATTGCAAATTAATCCTAAAACGCAACAAAACACCAAATGAAAAAAATGAACAAAGCTTAACTAAATGCAGTCATATGCACCATTATATACAACATATAGTTTAATGTATAGTAGTGATTAGTAATTAATTAGGATTTACTGTATTTAATGATTTAGTGCATTAATGAATTGATGAGGAAGGCTCGTAACTTATTTTTGAAAGCTATAATATTATATGACAGATTTATTTCCAATGGGATGTTATTCCATGATGAGGGTCTAGAAAATTTTATAGTATACCTGCGTGCATTGGTTCGAGCTTTCATGGGACGATAAGCTGTTATATTTCTAGTATTGTGGGTGTCAAGTCCAGTGGAAAAATATCCTCTAAAGATAGCAGGGAGTAAGCCGTGTTCGTATCGGTATATGAACTCAGACATTTGGAGGACCGTAATTTGACCAATTTTCAATAGCTTGTACTCCTTGTAGTATGCCCCCGTATGAGTGCATCTACGAGCACCTTCTATTATTCTTACCGCTCTCTTTTGTAGTAGCACTAGTTTCCTGAGCCTAGATTCATATGTGGATGCCCATATCATATTGCAAAAGGTCAAGTATGAGTAGACGAGGGAGTATTACAATTTAATTCTGACTTAGGGAGTACATGAGAAGTTCTGGCCAAGATGCCAACGTTCTTTGTGATTTTTGAAGAAATGTGGTTAATGTGATCTTTCCAGGTTAAATGCTGGTCAACATAGACCCCAAGAAACTTAGTGGACTCTACCTGATTTATAGGAATATCATTAATGAGCAAACTTAGATTATCCCTAGGACTAATTTTCCTAAGTGACTTAAGCAAAATGAAATTAGTTTATATAGATTAAGAGAAAGTCTATTAGGACAAAACCCTATAGCAACATCAGTTAACTCCGCATTAATAACCCTTACCAGAGTTTGCCAGGAACTATGCGAATAAAAAACATTTGTATCATCGGCAAATAAAATAAAGAATAATGTTGCTGAGACAGTAGCCAGATCATTAATATACAGAAGGATAATAAAGGTCCTAGATTGGAGCCCTGGGGAACTCCAAATCTAATCAGATTTACCTCGGATAGCGCACAATTACATATTACTCTCTGTGTGCGATTATCAAGGTAGCTTGATAATCGTTGCGTTGCTGTCGTGTTGCAGCACATGCAACACGACATAATATAAGGAGTACGTGGAGGTAAACGACATCGAATAAAATGATAACGAAGACTTGGAATGGGGTGAAAATGATCACTAATATTAAAGCTACTCCTACTGCAATTATTGCCATTACAATTGCTACCACTACTGCAATTTCCAGGCCTATTACAGTCACTACTACCATTATAGGCTTACAAACGTTGAATAATATGATAGTAAATTAGAGATGACTATCATTAACATTATGACTATCAAGAAAAACAAGATGATGCCAACGGTGTCGATGGACAGATGACCAGCAAGAAAGATGATGGATGAGGAGGAGAATAATCGTGGCAAGCAGTTAATGTATATATATATACATATATATAATATATATATATACATGTATGTATACCTGGAGTGTGCATTGCGTTGCTGTCACCGTCGTCATTATTACCATTGTTATCGTCGTAGAACCATGTACATTCAGTCATCGTTGGATTGCACTTTGCCCAGAGTCCTTCGCCATGACCAAGCAGGACATTTCGAATCCAGAACGGAGCGAGGCAACTCACTGTTCCAGCGAGCACGGCCAGCAAAAGAGCCAGATAGCCACTGGCAAAGATATAGCTCATCCTCGGTTGGGCCATCAGCCGCTAACACTGCCCGAGTAGGCTACCCTCACACCATTCGCAATGTTTCTAGGCTGGCCCTATATTCAGTACCCTGGACTAAAAAGACATGCCTAGCGTCTATATATATAGTGTTGTCCATGCGACATCCTTGTCATGGACGCGTCGTTAAATAAACTTATTACAGACACGCTTACCATGCGACAGAAATGGCCGCTTTGGCCAGCTGCGCCGGACAAGAGCTGACTATGCAACATCAGCCAACGAGACAGCGCTTGAGCGATCACGGACCGATGCAACCACACGCAAATCAGCGACGCTAAGCACACGATAATAGGCCTACTGTTAAGGTCGTTTAAAAACTTAACGGCTATTGCAAGTTAGTCTCATAAGCTCATAATGTGGTACTGGAAGTTCACTTAGCAGTTACTCTGATACAAATTAAATGTCAGTTGAGGGACTTTTAACCTTGTGATGCTATTACTTACGTTTGTTAACTTGTTAACATTTTATAGACTATTAATTATATGCAAGCTCTGCTGCTCTTCATAATTATACATCTACGTGTATGTTTATTTGTTTGTGTGTGTGTGTATTTGTGTGTGTGTGTGTGTGTGTGTGTGTGTGTGTGTGTGTGTGTGTGTGTGTGTGTGTGTGTGTGTGTGTGTGTGTGTGATATGTGCGTTGGATGCGGAGATGTACGCGTGATGAACGCCCTCAAGTGATGATCACAGATAGAGCGCCAGCCTCCGTACCCGCATCGACGATGCCTCAACGCAGGTACCTGTCTTCGACGAACGCTGTATTGACCGACCGCCGTAAGTGGCCGTTGCTGCTGCTGCTGTCATCTGATGAGAAGACCGGCGGTCAGTGCCATGTTGATCGATTGCGTCTTTTGACCAACGTTTGCAATAAAGCAGTATTATAATACATTGTATTAACAATACATTACTCAGTGGTTGGCCCCTCGCTCTGGAACACACTCCGTTGGTGTTGCGATTGTTGCCCAGAGTCACGGGCGGAGACTTAGGGGGGAGGGAAAAGCGGGGGACGATCCCCCCCCCCCAAAAAAAAACAATTGGAGTGCGGGGGATGGAGTAGCTTATATCCCCCCCAAATTTCAGACGATTGAACGTGTGCTTACTGTTATATTTCCTATGTTCATGAAACTATAAGTTTTACAGATAGGGCAAAGTAAAATTAAATTAGTAACGGGTGATTGTACGCTGTAGTGGGGAATACATGTATGATGGGATTTGAGGTCCCAAGGTTGACCGATATGACTCGTAGCAGGTCACCTTACATCCTAAACAAAGACAGGCAGCAAACACGGCTGGTATGCACCCTGGGTGATGCGGCTGATGCCGATGCTGCAGCCAACTGTTGCCGCTTCAGGCCAACCATGAGGAGGTCAGAGTTCACGATATTGGCCAGGGCGCAAGGACAGTACTGAGTGGGTGCAGTAACCTCCAGTCGCCAGAACAGGACTTTGCGAATTCGCTGATCAGAATAAAGAAAAGCTGCAAGTGCCAGTCCAACCGATTTTTTAAGAAGAAAGCTGTTCGACAGTTGTCGGATAGCCCTACCGCACATCACCGCTATATAAATGGATGGTATGAATCTGTGATTATATGAGGAAACGCAATCCCTGACAATAGAGATAATCATAGAAGGCCTAATAATTTGAAAGATAAAACCCTTCAACAAAATTTAAAATAATTGGAAGGCGAGAAATGGTACGGTTCTTGACTACTGCTGCGAGTTAGGCTTAAAGTCTAGGAATAAGAACTGACTGTTGAATGTTATATTGTACGTTGTCTATTTTCTTTTAATAATTATTAGAATAATATCTCAGATTTCTCTGTGCAGCATTGGTCAGTGGCGTCACTAGGGGGGGGGGGGGCGGTCAGCATCAGCTGAAACCATCAGAGGGGCGGCACTAAAATAACACGATGAATGTCTAAAAAGCGTCTGTGCAGAATTTCAGCAAAATTCAATGATTTTAAATTAAAAAATCCAGGTAACAAACAATATTATCTTACATGTCTATGGTCAAGGGCGTCAAGACAGAGGGGTTCGGAGGCAAATGCTCCAATTTCAGCTGTGGGGGATATTTTTAAGTCTTAAGGGGACATCTTCGAGTCTTTAACAATATTTTAAGTTATTGTAACAATGTAACTAATTATAGCGTATTTATTTAAATAAATAAATTATAAATTAATGTTACTCACAGCTTCAGATTATGAAACAAGTTAGCAGTCTGGTATTAGGCCTACTACAAAGAACCAGCAATTGGTTACATATCCACTTTAAGTTGTTCATTTTCTTGGTTTTGGTTCCTGTTGCCATCTGCTATTTCAAGGATTGCTAACTTCTCTTCTAAAAAATTGTCAGCTACATGTTTCCAAAATGAGTGTAGGACATTTGCCTCCCCCCTCCCGAACATCTGACTATGGGACGATTTCTCCCATGTAAATGTTAAATGGAAACTATATTTATCATCAATCCTACACAAAAATTATAATACTAGTAATAATAATGATGATATTGAGTTAACAATAATAATGATGATGATAATAATAATAATGATAATAATAATAATAATAATAATAATAATAATAATAATAATAAAGCTCTTCCAGAACTTGTCAGCATTGACCCAACGTTTTAATGCTGTGGCTTTTCAGGGCACTATGTCAAGATTACAAGCACCTGACAAGCGGCAACCCAGATGGCCTGGTGACAGATCCGTTGGCAATGCCAATGATAAATAATGCCATATGTGACACAGTAATAAGAATATTTTATCTCGTGCGCACGAGTTTGTATCTCGTGCGCACGACTTACTAAGTCGTGCGCACGAGTTATTAACTCATTCCCTCGACTTAATAAGTCGTGCGCACGAGTTAACAACTCGTTCCCTCGACTTAACAACTCGTTCCCACGACATACTAAGTCGAGGGAACGAGTTAATAAGTCGGGCGCACGACTTATTTGACCAATAGTAGACCGACTTTTCTGTGAGGTACACACACTTCTATTTTGGTATTTATGGCGAAACACATAGTTCTATAAACGAAACAATATCTAAGATAGAGTGATTCGGGCATTCCATTCTAAACTTAAATCCCACCTTTTCAAGAACTCTTACCCAGACTCATTACTTGACATCTGTCACTCCTCGACGAAAGCGAGGTCCTCCTTAACAGCTACTCTGCCTCCCTGCTGACCTTCTGGAAAACGAACTCTGACCTCCCATCGACTATCATTTGGACAACCCTTTCAATTTGACGCAGCGCTCCTGAACAAGCTTGTGCCCTGCGCATAGCTTTCAAGTAACGCTTTAGAAGTCTGGAGATTACGATTACTACTACTATAATGGTGTATAATATGTGGTGTGAAAGGCTTTGGCCTATAAGGAAGGCATTTAACGCTACACTGCTATTTGTGATGCCGTTTCTATGCTGAGCGTGTCCCAGACTGGGGATATCACTCTGCAGGCGAATATGAAAGCGAAAATGATGTTCAGATTGACAGAGCTAAAATACCGACAATATCAGATAGAGTTATAACGCGATTTATTGTATGAGTTGTGATGTGGAATTAGGGACGATAAAACGACAAATCGCCCTTGTCCCATTTCAAACTACTTGGTTGCTAATTGTTACAGCGGCGCCATTATATCCCCGAAATAGAAGTTTGCTTACGTCACAGAAAGTCGGCCTGCTGTTGGTCAAATAAGTCGTGCGCACGACTTATTAAGTCGAGGGAACGAGTTGTTATCTCGTGTGCACGACTTATTAAGTCGAAGGAACAAGTTGTTAACTCGTGCGCACGACTTATTAAGTCGTGGGAACGAGTTTGTATCTCGTGCGCATGAGTTAAAATATTCTTCTTCCATGTCCCTTTAGGGACTCTGTAGTAATCTCACACGCATGTCAGTATTCTTCAATGCAAGTATTCATAAAAAGGATAAAATCCAGCTAAACACTCAGTACTATTTTTAAGTACTTCTTAAGTGAAAATAGTGTCAACTAGATTGTAAGACACGCAATACTTTAAAACCACTAATCTATGTTTGTCTTGTAATCTTATAAACCAGTGAAAAGAAGACGAATGAAATAGTCCCTTTTTCTTATTCTTTGTCAATGTAACGAATGAAAACGGTCCATTGATTAATTTACTTCAACTTCATTGTCAGTTTAGTATGCCACATGTTGAGTGGCACTGTCCTGAACACAAATCATCCCACCACCATATCTATCCATCCCTATCTCCAGAGGCCTGATCTCCATCCGTCTGACCGGTCAGCTGGCTGTAGATAGGCACCTGGAACAATGGCTGTAATAAGACAACACAACGGTCATTACAAGTCACACAACATATCAAACAGGCAGGGTTATCATAAATCTACAGAGTATCTCTTCAGAGCAGGGACAGCGATCCAGGGGAGGAAATTGAGAGAGATAAGTCCCCCCACCTTTTACAGAGAGGGGACACGTTATACATGTGTCCCCCACATTTCCACCCCTCTTATTGGTGTCCCCCCACCTGTCAAACGAGATCTCTGACTCTGCTTCAGAGGGAACTAATCTCTCTGCTAGCCTCTGTGATGTCGAAAATCCTTAAAACAGATATGTTATCGTCATGCAAAAAATGCACAGAAACTGGAAAAGTAACGAGTGGCATGGAAATACCCTCATGGAGTCCATGCAATGAATTCCCACCTTAACTGACAGATAGCATAACATTCAATATTTGCCCCAGTCTTCATTGATAGAGCGAAACTATAGGCTTTGACCATGAACACCACAAATACAATTAAGCTGCCCATAGCTTGAAAAGCCCCACACATGCTGTGCCTATTGTTGTATGAATCGAGAAAAATTTAACCAAAATAGTTATGAAGTCTAAAGACAGCCTGTGCCAAGAACAGCACATGACCAACGCTAAATGAAATGGTTGTTGATCAGTACACGTAACCATATGATTCTCAAATACAGTTCATGTTGTAAATATACAAGCCACCAATTTCAAGCAGATAGTCCCAGAAGAGAAATGCATTTCAAAGAAGTATCCAAATATGTTGATGAAGCAACAGTCAACACTGGCAGTATCATTTAAGGAAGGAGGCATAAAGTGACTGATTTTAAATTCAAGGTATTAATGAAAGAAACCATGAAAGAACTGATGCTAGACATGCTACCTGAGACTGTCCATCCGAGGCTCCCTGAGACTGGTCAGCTGGTGCTGTCTGTATGATGAACTGTTGACCAGGTTGCTTTCCCTGCATCTGCAGCGCAATTGATTGCATCTGTGATGGCGTCAACTGGAGCTGGAAAAAGAAAATCAATGGCTACACATCAGTGTAAATTCTACACTTTAAGAAGAACACCAGCTCACAGTTTCTTGAAAGTGGAAATAAATCCACCTTGAATAGTGCATAGTAAACACTCATTTATTAATCATTTCAAACCCTAGATGTCTTCTTGTCATAGCTTCATTCAAAGTCAGCAGAACCATTAATTCATTTATCTGAATGACCGTACAATGTGCAATTTAGGTAACTAGATAAGTTTTACTGTTAGTGTATATTTCTTCATTAATCAATTTTTATTTTATTGTTTATTTTCTGTCTTCTCTTATTCTGCCGCAAGTTTAACGTGAAAGTTTTATATTTGATTATTTGGGTGTCCCTTGTTAGCGGACCCTTCCTGACCCCTTTAGGTGTCTCCCTTTGTATTCTAATACCAGCTACTTGTTATCTAATAACATTCTATCTGAAGCATGCAATAAAAGAGTATGTTATGTAGATCTCATATAGGCCATAATTATTGGCGTGAACGAACGAACGTACATAGAGAAGGAGCAAGAATCAAATGTGATGATGTTCCAGGTATTCATGAAAAAACTTAATAAAATATTAATTGCAATACGGGGGAAATGGAAAGCATCCGGGCAGCTTGGCTACAGCAATTGCTGAGCATATTATTTAAGGGGTCGTCCAAAAGAGATCGATATGCAGGGCATTTGTTCGAAAATATGATGAAACTTTGGCCACCATGTAACACAATCCTATAAACAGCCTGGCCCCAATAATATGAAGTTGCCTTGAGACATAGCTTATGAAACCACGTGTAAACTAGGCCATGTGTTAAAAGGGATACTTTTGAAGAAGTCAATATTTAGCACTATGACACAATTCATGTAGTGCAAGATAACACATGGCATCATTAAATTAATACCTGAAGGACATAACACCTTTCGAGCAAAATGGAGTGCAAATGAGGTGCTTGAAAACGAGTTCACACTATACCTCTGATTCCATATAGGTGTTATACACAACTTGAACAACATGAAACAGCAAAAGTGTTAAACTGCAGTGTTTCTGGCAGTTTTGAATGGGTGATATTTTCATGGAAAACTTATAACATTAAAGTATCAGTCTATCTAAGGTTCGATTCGATAATATAAAAGATATAACTTACAGGAACATTTTGTATTTCGCCATTTGGTGATACCATCTGGGTGTAGACCTGTAAGGCAGTTGGCTGAGGTGTTGGTGGAGGTGGAGGAGACTGCACTTGAATGACTTGTGTCTGACTGCCATCCATCGATGGCTGTAAATAAATCAACATAATATGTAAATCAGAACAACCAACAAGCCACACAGCATCGGTTCAAACCACCCGTTCGTATGTTTTCGGTTCAGCCAAAAACGCCTTCACTGATCAATCTTGGGACAACTAAACGAAGAGACAATAAGAGAATGGCTGTTTACATGGTGGGTCGTCAGTAACGGATACAACAGAGCTGAGGAACCGAGTTGAATTCCTGTATCCTCCGTAAGGTTGACTATTCCTTCCCTATCACTTGGTGGTGGAATTGTTAAATCAGATGTATGACGTAATAGGAGCCTTGCATGGCTGTCGAAAGTTAAATTCAATACCTGGAATAACTTGTCGTCATTCGTTCATACTATGTAATAATGCTGCAGTTTGTTAGTTTTAAATTAAACGGAAAAAATTATTATAATAATTATGCGAGCAATAGTTCCTGTTTTAAAGTTTTGTTGACACAATTGCCTTAAACAGCCTAAACAGCAGCCTTAAAAGTGTAACTGGTGGCATACCTGAGACAAAATGGTTGACACAGGACCACTGGCGCCACCTGTTAACAGCTGAATTTGCTGCTGTTGAATTAAAGGAGTAGCTGCAAACAAGAAACACAAAGCTCACTATAAAACAGAATAACATCCTAAAAATATCAGAAGCAACCGTCAGATAAACGTCTTTGAATTCAGCTTCCATACTAACAACGGCAACTCTTCAGCAGATAACTGACTCCAAATCATTTACGAGTTGCCATTTGCTAAATCTTGCTCAGGACCCAATAACATACTGCACAGTCGATGACTTGTTTTATAAGGTCATTATAGCTGATGGTGTAGTGACATAACAGCTATTTGGCTGCCCTGAGCTGGTGAACATTGGTTTAAAGAAATCACAAACTTTGTAGCTGGATGGGCTGGCCCTGAGCATTGATCGTGACTGTAGTTGGTTGGACGGATGTCTGCTGATGCTGCTGAGCCATCTGCAGAAGGTACTGCACCTGGTCTGGACCAACAACCGTCCTCACCACATTCTCATCCTATAAAATCAATTCAACATCATCAACACAAACGGATACATGACAAATATTTTCTCTATGTATTGCTTGACAACCAATGGCTTCAAGTGCTGCTGGCTTTTTGATTTTAGTCACTCCTAAATTAAACAAATCCTCATTCCCTATATTTTGCAGATCTTCTATTACTTCAGTGATTTCTTGGTCCTGGCAATCAGATTAAAGTTTATCTTTTTAAATGAATGCTATGCTGAACTTTCAAGTTAAATTTTTTTGTTTTGCTCAAAATCTTAAAATCGGTTCTCTAGTGCCCGACTTTTCGGTAAAAATCCACAGTTCCCTACATTTCATAAAAAAATGTCCATGCGGCTGGGCACCCATTCCCTGGGTCGACAGGTACTTGGGCAGTGATTTCAACATTTTTTGCAATGCTATCAACGGCATTGCAGAAACAGGGCATTTCAGAGTCCTGCTTCATTCCTATTTTCTTCACAGTTCCAACATTTAACTTACCATTCTCTTGGCGGGTCGTATCTCTTCACGTGGGACAATGTCGATGAGAAAATCAAATTGGTCGTATTTTGTGATTGCCATCGCAATATCGTTTCTCTGTAACATGTAAAATATCTATAGCACACCTCTGCGCCATTAAGATAACATTTGGACAAAAGAACAACATCCTAAACATCACACAAAGTCTACATTTTTCAAATGGCCATGCAGGAAGTTTGTTACAAATTATATTAATGTTACACACTTGGTTGTTCAGTCTCATGTGTTTTTTTGTTGGTGTAGTGCAGCGTTTCAAAAACAGTGTTCAACGGAACACAAGAGTTCCATGAGATGAAGACAAGGGTTCCACAGAAAACTTTCAGTGTGAACAAATGCAGGCTATTTGCATAACATCTGTTTATAACTTTATATGAAAGAGAATTCATATGCTATTGTCATCTATATTTGTGTTATTATTAATCTAATCTAGACCTCAACCATACACTTATTAACAATAGCTATCTAGCGATTATAGCGGCCGTAACCTATAACTGTCTGCATTCTCATTTCTCAAGCGTCTGTACCTACAAAATAATATGCTTAGTTTAGGATGGGGTTAAGTAAGGAAATTTAAGGTCAAAAGGGCCCCACGGCCAAAAAATATTGGGAAATGCTGGTGTAGTGAGTCTGTTAGGTAGTATACAAGTGCTTTATGAGGAAGACTGTAACTGTACAATATACTCAATTTATTTCTGTTATGCAAGTATCTAATTTCAAATGACAAGGCATCAAACTATGAAATAGTGCACTACATATTAAAGCTCCAGGTCCCTACAAAGTGTGAAGACTTAAACATATACAACATGTGTCATAATTCAAATACTTGAGCAGACAAAATGTCTAAAACTGTGCAGCAAAATCAGGCATTCAACTTTTAAAGTGTAGTTACTTTGCCCTACCTAACAGAGGTTTATGAATTCAATAACATGATGCTTAGGAGGCAAGCAGGCCAACCAACCCTCTTTACTTCATAAGTTGTAATTTTTCATAATATTTAACAGATTAATTACATGACATAACTCTCATAAAATACAGCAATATTGAATCACGAAAAAGACACCATTAACAGTTCTTCACTATATATAGAAATTAATTCACGATTGAAGATGGGAAATGATATTTTAATAAAACAGATTTTTGGCAATAAATCCAACAGACAAGAAATCTGAAAGCATAATCAAACATCTACCTGTAGCGTACGACGCTTATTTTCTTCAGCATGGACCCAGGCTCTAAGTGTTAGTTCGTTTATGAAGATCTCAGCTGCCTTGGCAAACAAAACTGGGGCTTCCGCACTTATCATCTAAGTGAAATGTAACAATGCTTTAAATTAGTGCGATTGAAATATCCTAACAGAATAAATACCATGCAACAAGGTGTCTCGATAATGACAAAGTATAAAAACAAAGGAGTTGTTATTAGAATTTAGAATCAAAGTAACATTTTAAGTTCATTGCTCTTACAGCCTCCATTGTCATATCCTCAATCAGATATTTGAGTAAACAAGTCTATTCCTAAATTGATCAATGGTGATACACTGTCATTGATGTTGGTCAGTAGGCTCCTCCAAATGGATAGTACAGCAACATTCAAACTCCACTAGCCATATTATGTCTATTGTCTAACTCTAGTTACAGAAATACAGTTTACTATGAGATGCACAATGCTGGCAACAATGGTTAACACGTTGACCGCAAGGAACATGTATACACATCCCATATCACATGTATTTACATACAAAGTTCAGTGGTCAATTTGCTAAGGAGCAAAATGGCATGGCAGCTGAAGAAAAATAAACCAAACATGTATCTAATTTGGAGGATGCTGGGAAACCAGCATAACATGAACACGAAGTGCACATGCAATATTAAAGAAGATTGTGTCAACACGTACCTTAACATCTTCATCCAACTTCATGATCTTTTTTATCCTTGCAAGTGGGAGCTCTTGTGTCTTGAAGTCGTTCTTTAAAAAGAGCACAACATCTCACCAGCATGGTATAATTCTTTTTATTAATCACAAAACCCAACTCTACTATTTAGAATAGTCTTTCTAAAAGGCTATTACTCATTTGCATAGCTGTTTCAATTACTGACAAGTTTGCAGTGCATTTTAAATTAACATTTACGTGCTGACTTAACTGGACAATTACTAAGGCTCTTCAAACAAGTTAAACATTTATGAATAATTGAATATGAATATTTATGATCACTTGGTTGGAATTGATTCAAACAAGCCTTCAAATCTTACCCACATAATTTGAAACAAAACTGAGGTATAGCAGATTTCAACAGCTTATTACAAAATACATAAAATGAGGATATAATATGTCAAACCATATAAATTGTATCTAGTCGATGGTGAATTTTTCCAAAAACACTGTGAGAAATAATTAGATTAGCAGTATCCAATGTTCAGTTAAACATGCAGTTAGACTTGTTATGCTGTACATCATACCAGTCAGTATTAAATGAACTGTGTGAATTCAACATAACTTACGGGCTTCATAGATCTAACTTCCTCCATAGTTTTACCCCAGAAGTTGTTCAGCTGCAGCTGGGCTTCACTAGGGCTTCCAGATCCATTTGCACCAAAACTTGAATCAGATGATATGGCACCGTGATCGACAGACATGATTCAAGCTCTTCCTACACAAAATTCAACTGGCAAGTCTATAAATGCTGCTGTTAAACAGCACACAAATTTTTCCATGAACAATAAACATTTCAAAGAAAAGCAAACTATTGTCAGCATTCAACACAAAATGCTACGTCTAACAAACCGCCTTTTCTACAGGCGTCATATAAATAAATTCCACAGATCCATACTGCTGGGTAAATTTCGGTGCCAGGTCTTAATTCAACAGGTTAGGCCAGGGAGAAAGAATGGTGCTAAAGTGGAAAGTCTTAAACCCACGTAAAGCATTTGAGAACTGGACTTATACCAGTTGATGTTTGCAGGCCTTGGTGACTGCAAGGAGGTAGCTGCTATGCTTGCAGCAGCAGCAACTAACTTGTAGCGAGACGATAAAAATCTGCCTTACGCCTGCAGGATTCCAGAATAATCCTGTTGTAAGTGGATCAGCCTAAATCACAAAATATCCAGTGATATAATAGTTTGCCCAGTCAAATTAAGAACACAGAAATGTAACAGCCATTTATTTACTTCCTGCCGTTTCCGGATGTTCCTGTCGTTCCTATTTTATGTAGAGCATTTACATATTATGCTTTGTTTATCATCAAGGAAACTCGCATTTCGACACTTGTGATCAATGAACACTGTGAGCACAACAAACGTGTAAATGGCTTTAAGCCATTGAATTGCGTTCGCTCGTTGTAAGCCTGTGTGCCTTTGACAACTTAAACGTGTCAGTTTTAAAGACACATTTACGTAATCACTTTGCTTGATTTCTCATGTCTTAATTCTTGTCATAGCTTCATTCAAAGTCAGCATTTATCTGAATGACCGTACAATGTGCAATTTAGGTAACTAGATAAGTTTTACTGTTAGTGTATGTTTCGTCATTAATCAATTTTTGTTGTTGTTCCTTTTCTGTCTGCTCTTATTCAGTTATTCTGCCTCCAGTTTAACGTGAAAGTTTTATATTTGATTATTTGGGTGTCCCTTGTTAGCGGACCCTTCCTGGCCCCTTTAGGTGTCTCCCTTTGTATTCTACTATCAGCTACTTGTTATCTAATAACGTTCTACCTGAAGGATGCAATAAAAGAGTATGTTATGTAGATCTCATATAGGCCATAATTTTTGGCGTGAACGAACGAACGTACATAGAGAAGGAGCAAGAATCAAATGTGATGATGTTCCAGGTATTCATGAAAAAACTTAATAAAATATTAATTGCAATACGGGGGAAATGGAAAGCATCCGGGCAGCTTGGCTACAGAAATTGCTGAGCATATTATTTAAGGGGTCGTCCATAAGAGATTGATATATAGGGTCTATGTCCGAAAATATGACGTTCCATGTTTCTCTGCATTTCGCTGTCCATCTACCTTTATATAATTGCGAACGCGCACACACCAGCTAAGACGTGCTGTAGGTTATAATTAGCTGATCTGCTTGGTTTACCGTTTATCTTGCTAATTGCAGTGCCGATATGAGATTCTGTGATACTTCCGTGTCTCGCTAGGCGGCAATAGCCCTGCCAGTACACACACACGAAATCCGTTATAGCTAGGACCCATGAGTTCCTTGTGGGACCGGTATAGAGCCCATGGGGAATTCTAATGCCTCGTGTCTGGAAAAGTTAGACCAAACGCCGTCTTTTATCTGATTGACGTTAGCGTCAAAGTTACAATCAAACCAAGGATCTTAAGGGTCTAAGATAATAATTAGGGTCTCAGATCATAAAGATCCCTAAGATCATAGGGGTCCAAGTCTCTAAGATCGTAATGGTCTCTAAGATCATAATGGTCAAAGACCATCATAAAAAAGGCCCAAGATCATAAGGGCATCAGATCTTTAGCCAAACTATCATCGACAAGGACATCAGTCACATCCTGATGTTTCTTGGAGTCCATGTTGATCAATTTCTTTCATGGAAAGATCATATTGCTAGCATATCATCAAAACTTGCCAGAAGCATAGGAGTGCTATCGAGAATTGCTTATTTGTTACCTATCAGCATTCGTACCAACCTCTATTACACTATGATATATCCCTACCTTACTTATTGCAATATTATCTCACTATTATCCCAACTATCCCACTAGATTACGGTCATTAAGTTTGCTGCAAAAAAGAGCTGTTCGATTTATTGCTGCATGGTGTCCCTTTAGCCTACCGCTGCTCGTCCGATTACCTGTTTAAGAGCTTAAATATTCTGGATTTGCACCAGATTACATTACTCCAAACGAATGAGTTTATGTATAAATTTGTCCACAAACAACTACCATCAATCTTTGACTATCATTTTATTCCCATCTCTCTACTGTAAACTCTTACGATATACGATCCTCTTCCAATTACAGACCCATCCTCTGTCTAACAAATACGCGTAAATTCTCCCTTAAATATACTGGTCCATCGTCTTGGAATGCTATGCCGGTCATTATACGACAAATTTGTAGTCTCCGTCTGTTTAAGGTTAGACTTAAAATGTATATGTTAAACTATTCATAATGAGTACGTGTACTGGTCACACTTCCTTGGCTTAGTTAACTAGTTAAGTTAAAATTACTCGCATTTGTCTGCCTCATTTCTTCAATCTCCTGCCTAAATACTATATGAAAGGGTGTCCCCTACTAGCGGAACCTTACGGTTCCTTTGGGAATTTTTCTTTCCCAATTGCCTCCCACTTCAATACCAAACTAATTCAGCGACTTGTTGTTCAGTTGATATTTTTTTCTTCTCCATCGTGTTATTTTTTATTTTTACTGAAAATTGCTCTTTGTATGTACTGTTAATAATTACAGCGCTTTTTTGAAGTCAATAAAAACGATATTGATTGATTGATTATATATATATATATATATATATATATATATATATATATATATATATATCAGGATCCACTAATGGTTGTACATGATACATTACCTTACAGTGTTACCCATTGGACTCTTGATCAAATAAGACTATTTCTCACCCCCTGAATTTCGACCTGGCACCGGAAAGAAACGAGAGGTTGGCTATTGCGGACTTGATTTGGTATAGCGCTGGCGAATAAGCTGGTCTCCCTGATGTGTCTTTTGTGGGGATTTACATTACATTACTTGACAAAGAACAGATATCCTTGCAGTATGTGTGCATCAATGTGATACAGATTAATAAACAATTTAAGCTTAATCTAGAATGGTTGTAATGTGTGTAGAAAGTAAACACAAACGAAAGCCCTATTTCATGGTTCTTTACTGAATAACATTCAACTCTAATTAAGCCTAAATTACATTATTATAAATTTAATTACACAAATCATAACAATTATTCTGATACTGAAATAAACATGCATTTTATTGGCATTATTAAATTTTGAAGAATTCTGTCACTATGGAATACAATTTCATTCTAAATACGCTGGAAATTGCTAATTAGACATGCTATTCTTACTCAAATTCGATTCTCATCTAAAAATATCGTAATAAATGCATACAACCTGAATATTTAGATTTTGACCAGGTTGGCTGAAAATTTAAAAGATGTTTACTGTGAAAAGACAGTCTCACATTCGACATACATATGACATCTTGAATATTGAAGCAAGAATAAATCCCAAATATATCGCAACACATCCAAAGAAACTCGGTGTTCAGAAGATCTTATAGGAGTTCAAATGAGAGCAAAGGTGCTCAAGACAAGTCAAAGCCCATGTCATCTGGCAATTGTCCAAAGTTCTGCCCTGGCTGCATCTGAGGAACCATGCCTGGAGGCTGAAGACCTGACTGAACATTCTGCGACGCCTGAGGAACGGCACCACGCTGACGGTGCAGCATCATCTGAACCTGCTGCTGTTGCTGCTGCTGCTGGCGTAACTGCTGTTGCTGAAATGAAGAAACACTGCCTTACAGATTTCAAAGCTTATGCTTCATCTTCATTCATCTTATTCAGTGTTATGTTAGCCTGGAGAGCTATCCCATGGCAAGTAGGGAAAATGTAATAAGCTACAATTTATCAATGGCTTCAATTTACATTGGTCCTAAGGCATGATAAATACCAGTATATAATATATATACTTATATATATTATATACATATATATATATATATATATGTATACATATATATATATAATGCATACTGACCTGTGGATTTAGCAGAAGATGTCGAAGCGGCTGATTGGTATTCATAGACTGTTGAAGATGCTGTTGCTGTTGCTGCTGCTGCTGTTGTTGTTGTTGCTGCTGCTGTGCTCTATGCTGCTGTAGCTGAACTGTTAAGAAAACAAATTCTCAACTGTATCAATAAAACTTAAACAAGATGAGTCTTAAAACCTTTCTGTTATGTTTCATTAGCCATGCATAGTTGACAAAAGCAGACAGACTAACTGGGTTTACTTAGCATTTATACTTTTGAGTTATATAATTTTTTTATAAGAAGGCAAAACAATTTTAGGAAAAGTCTTTATTTCGTTTCAGATATCAAAAACTGTTCTTTTGTTATTAATAAATTAATAATGTAAAGCATACGTCTTGCAAATGTTTGATGACAATATATGCACATTGGATTTAACTTCAAAACTGATCATTATGAATCATAGGATATTTGTTCAATGCTATCAACTGCAAGTATGTATTAGGCTATTTATATAGCGCCTTATAAGAACCTCTTGAAGGTGTTAAAGTATGAGTAAGCCAGTTTTTAACACATGTTGCACTGATGCCACTGTTTTTCATACAACCTGTTGCTATAGATCACAGACCTGCTTGTATCTTATATCTTCATAACCTAGCTTTAATTGTGGCAGACCAAACCCAAGCGATTACATGCCCAGCACTGTCATCAAGCGTATTTACATCACACTACATCATCGGTTGGCTGATTTCTGTCAACGCGTAGCATGGACTACAACCAATTTAGCCTAGATGTCAACAACAACCTCGAAAACCATGAAGTAATTTTGAGTCTTGGAATTAAACATACACTTGGAATTAAACATACAGACATTCATAACTACAATTCGTTTAACTCACACAGAACATTCAATTGATACAGCCACAACTAGATTCATATACACATAGGCAGTAATGGGCCACAGTGTTACACAATAAGCACCCACTTAAAGGGTATTTGGCTTCTGGCGTCACGTCCGGCAATTTCTTTGGATCAACAGAAAGAGGATATGGATCGTTGATGGAGAATTTTTTCTGCAGTTCAAGATGGTGCATTGGAAGCCGTTTAGATGGATGACAGGGGCGAATCCAGAATTTTGAACCTATGGGAGGGGGGGTGCAAAGTGCAATTGATGTCTAGGAACTGTTGGGGCATCCCTATTGGACATTGGACTTTTGTAAGTGGCTAATGCCATATGTATATATGTCAGATGGAATACACCTACATTTCCCAATGTTTTTTGGCTGCGAAAATCTTTCGATAAAAAATTTTTTTTCGTGGATGTTCAAAACAATTATATTCTGCTGCAGGTACAACGCTGGAGAATGCAGATGACAGGTTTAGACCTAGATTGGGCTAGATTAATAATAGGCCTAACACAAATATCGATGACAATGATAGCCTATTTATGAATTCTTTTGGTGAAATCTTATTTTAGCATCGTAAATTGTTGCCGTTATTTGAAGCATTTTACAAAAACTCCTGCATAAATGAAAGCTGGATTGATGAAACTAACTATGTTTAACTGGTAGTTGGATTGATGAAAAAGTTCATGCTAAAACGATGTGAAGAATTCTGCATTACAAAACTTGGATTGATGTTGAGATTTCTGCTTAAATGGAAGCAAAAATGATGAAAGAACTTTATATGACGGGCGAGGCAAAAAGTTATAATCGTCTTTTTGTGGCAATACGTATATATTCATGGGTTCTGGGTCGGACAAAGTACATCCTTGATTTTCTGGTAGACGACTGTGCAACACATGGTTTGGGTTTGCAATGATGGTCTTAAACAGTTGGGTATGTGTAGCAACTGCCAGCTGCTCAGCCCCTAGGCGGACATTTGAAGGAAACAACAGCACATTCAGTTCCTTTTACTGTTTCATGATGAAGTCAAAATTCTGTGCATTACATTTACACTACATTTATTAACAAATTACTAACTCAACCAATTCAGAGATGAAATAAATATTTAAATTGTGTGCATGTACGCAGTGTATTTATGCCATCTGTACAGCACCTTTCATGACTTCCTTAAAAGTGCTGAAACGTGTGCTTTAACACTTTACACCAAGCTCCATTGTTTTCCGGCACTTTGAACATTCTCATTGTTAAAGTGTTGAGAGTCAACATACTCTGAATGGCTGAATACATAAATGTGGACCTGGCAATACCTCTGAGTTGGACTCACTTAGTAATACTTTTCAGTTGCACTCGACTTAGTCAGTTATGACTCTGGTAAATTATCTTTCATCAATGCAACATATTTCTTTTGGGCTCTCTTGTGTATAAATTCTGAGTCCAATTATGTCACAACCCACTGATGTGGGCTACTAGCTGGGCTTGGCCACCCCTTTGGTGCTAATCTCCTCCTTTCAAATCCCCACAGAAGATTGCATCATTGGAAAAAATTCAGGCTGCATAAAAATCTTCAAACCAATTACAAACATTTAAATAAGAAGAAGCATCAGGTTCCTCACATATCAGCTGGTGCTGTTGTTGTTGTTGTTGCTGCTGTTGTTGTTGTTGTTGTTGTTGCTGCTGCTGTTGTTGTTGCCTCTGTTGATCTGCAGCCATCGCCTGCTGGGCCTGGAACTGCATCTGGAGAAACATTAAAGTAAGCAATCATTGTTAGTTTATTGGCTCAGTCATTTCCTTCTTTCATCTGTTCATTCATTCAGCCAGTCAATCATACATAAATTCATTTAAGTCAGATCACTAACATAATGCCTCTATATAAATACAACAGTTTTTTGAAGCCGTAGATTATAAATGAACTTTTCAATTCAGTAAATTTAAACAGTCAGCAGTACATAAATATATATATATATATATACATATATATATACATATACATATATATAAAGACTATTGGGTTCATTGTCATAACAGTAATTACTAACTTCTATTGTGATGCAGTGTCTAATTCACAAGGCATCAACCAACGGCTAACCAAAAGCAAGCCATAGTCAGGTCAACAGCCAAATGATCAGCTTAATAAAGAGTTGACAGTAAAAATGAGCCAGTGGTGTGACAACAAGATTATAAGTATTTTAAAAATCGAGTACCATTAACCAAGGCAAATAACACAACAAAACCTTAAGCAAATTTTGTAGAAATGCCGTAGAAAATTTCTGCCATATGAATCTTAATTAGGATAGTCAATTTTTACCACGTTGTTTCTTCGGTCTTGCTCATCAAGGCCGGTTCCTGGCTGTTGAGTCTGCTGAACTTGGCCACCAGACAGCATCTGAATAAAAATCCATCCAAACGTAAAGCAATTCATCAACTAACTCAGAGCTGCTTGGCTCTTCACATCATCCAGCCAGCTCCAAACCAGTTCCTATAAAAATGTCTGATTCCGCAGGTTGGCAGCTGCTCTACCAGCTGTACCGTACATCAGCTTACACTACATCATATATGGCACATTATATTAAAATTTATATTATAAGCACTGTTTATTACATGTATTCTTTTGTTACTGTTGCATTTTCAAAACAGTTTATTATATATGAAAACTTTGTTGTGTATACAATCTTATGTTTTACACTGCATATAATGCAATATTTTATTTTTAAAATAAGTACTGTATGATTCAATTACTCATTGGCCTGGTGACCAATCATTAAATTGATCTAATTAAATATGAATATGCATTCACAAATGGAAATAAACAACCAGTAGAGACAGGGACGAAATGAGACATATTAACACAGCACATGAAGAAGAAAAACAAAACTGCTTAACCGTGTTTAACGAGATCAGGTGTCACAATTTTTTTACGAGATTATACCAGTTTTCATTAAAGTACAAGCACGATAGATTTTTTTACTTGTTCACTGTGACATTTAACATCATTATGACCAGTGCAGAGAGTGCCTTTGAGTAGAAATCTTGAAGGGGTGCTATATAAATGTTTGATTACATTACATCACAGTACATACATTTCAGCAACATCATGATAATGGTCTTAAACTTATAAAGTAGCAAATGAGTCACTGTTCAACGCCTTATAAATTACGCATCATCCAAGCTCTCAACAGAAAAATGACACAATATGCAGAACAAATATTGTTGAGACACCTACAAATCCACAGAAATCTAAATTAATTTCTCCATTATATGTTTCAACCATTTTTATTGGTCAAAAGCTTCAGAATCAGACAACCTAGTACTTCCAATATGCTCAGAAGTAGATTGTTTTCAGTTTGTTATTTCCTAAGTTCTCTCCTACGATTTTAATAATAAAAAAAACAGTTCAAAATGGCACCATAACAATACAACTTGGGACAACAATCAAACAGCACGACAACGCACGGATAAATAAGAGCATCTATCATTCATTGGAGAGGCCAGGTCTCCACATAAATCATTTGAGCCTGATGGGAAACATAATCAAAGGACTAAGACCAAGAAAATATTATGAATCAGGATGTTGAAATGTTTTCTAACACACAAGTTCCAGAGCAAAATGCCTTTTACAAAAATGGTACAAACATTTACATTTTATTATATTTAAGAACTACTATGACTTTGTTCTCTGCTAGCAGCCTACTTCATCATTTGCATTAGTACCTAGTTTGATGCACATCTAAGGAACATAAGTTCGTTCAGCAGTTTAGCATAGTAAGTAATATAAACAATAAACCGAGTACTTCATACTAAAAGAGCATTACACAACCACATTCAAACATGTGTATTAATTATCTGAACTATAAACTAGTGCACCATCAACCCATTATAGTGCGATGGTCTATTATGTGGCCCTGCATTATATCAAATGTCACATAAAAATTTCACACTTTGAATGAGTTTCAGTGTATGATTGTATATCTTGGGGATGTGAGTGGTGCTCAGGAGACCCTCTGGATTTGCTAAATGGACTGTCAGACACGTGGTAATCGGCAGGAGAACATCAACAATACCAGGCTAGAAACACAGCTCGATCTTTTGCAGACATGTCACGTCGGGTGCAGAAAAGAGGATCACCATCAACAACAAAACGAACACGTCTTGAAAGGACTGGAGGAATAATCAGCTTAAGACCATTTCGATTACAGTTGTGGTGACGAATCCAACAGCCTTGACATTCAGCTTTCACAAAGCATGGAAGAAGGCCACCAGGGAAAGGGAGCAGCTGGGTATTGTTTAGTTCACTGGTTAAACCCAACTGAGTTCATCACCAGAAGAAGAAGGTCGGTACATAGGACAATAAGTCTAAGTTGGTGCAATGTGGGTAGACATTTTTACACATTCGACCATTAGCACCATACTATATCACAGGTTAACACATTTGTGTTAAACATGTAGCATGAGATTGCAAATGAATACACTTTATTGTTCTAATTGGCTAATGCACTTCAGTGTTCACGTTGAGATACTTTGAATGAGAAATTACAAGTTGGCTCCTGCTCACTGGCAATATCAGATGATGGACAAATTATTTAGCTAAATATTGCTTTGATTGGTTAACCTTTCACTAAGTACAGCAACAGAGACAGGCCAGAAGCCTGCCTTTTGCAAATGCTCTTGAGGGAACCTGAAAATATTTAGTAAAATACCTAAATATGTTGTCAAGTCACTCTCCAATCGTGCATTTTACTAAAGTGAGAACAAGTGAACTCTATAAGTTGTCCTCTTGTATTAAGTAATTATTGTCTCCAATGAAAAATTCAGAAGCCGAGACCCTCCACCGCAACATATTCAGGATTTGTGTTTCATTGGAGTGCACTTTAATGGGCTGATGGTGTGATCAGTCCGAATTCAAATCATCTACAGATTACAAGAGTATAGCAAAATACAGGAAGAGGAGTTCTGGTACAAAGGAGTAAAATGCGTAGAGCAAGAAGCATCGTCAGTCTACTTACCCTGTCGATGCAGACGTAGGGTGGTTGCTGGGGATGGCCCATGTGCACGAAACCATGCATTCCATGGTAACCCCACTGTCAGTGCCATAAAACAGCAGCATCAGCATCTGGCAACACAACCTCCAAGCAGGATCCGACTCCCACGTGCGGTAAAAGAGGGACATGCAACCCAAACAAATCCCCATCGCATAGAAGCACACTACATGAGAGCCAAATCACCAGAGGTCAGGATCGAAAGCCAAAGAGGAGATTGAAATATATGAAGAGACGCAAAATGCCACTCCTAAGGCACACTAATCTATATGGCAATAACATCCTGCTAACTACACACAGACAACATGGTTGGATAAGTCTATTAGAATCCTTTCTTGTTTCTGCATGCACCATTACGAATTCCCATTGCCACAATGCACCACACATATCAGAGGAGACAAACCTTGTGAATGGATTAAATCAGTAAATTTGGGATAAAGAAAAGTAACAACTTTACCAAGGTTAATACAATTCCCTCATCAGAGATTTAACATACAAGGAATGGATTAAGTAACAGTTCATGTTCACCAATACCAAAACCCAACTCCTAATCAGAGTTGAAGGAGCAAAACAGGGTACAAGAAAAGCAATTCACACTACTATCAGTATGTCACCCAGTCTCAACCCCAACCCTATACAATACACAAACCAGTACAACAGGAAGCAATTTGCAAAGTACCGTGTAAATACCAAAGTTCCAGTCAAACATGATTTCACAATCACAAATTACTATCAGTACATATATATTCACAAGCGAAAATACATTGCACATTGATTTCACAACCATATAAGGCTGTTTCTGGATCAGTAAAATTCTTATGCATCAGCATTAAAAAACCAAAGGCAGTTTTTACGAGATACCAACTTCGTAACTCAGCAGGAAAGAAAAATCTGTTCTGTGCATCTAATTTTGAGGTAAATTCACAACTGAATCCGTAAATTAGTTATATGCAAAATGCTTATTATCAGCACTATTTGTAATAACCATCCATGTTACAACGTAGTGAAACCTCATTCAGGAAAATCCTTTGAATATCTGTCCAGCAATAGCTACTAACGGGAGCCAGACAGGCCATGCATGATCCAGAAACAGACAAGGCTAAGTTTTTTATTCTGAAATTTATCTTACCCTTCTTCCAAAATTTTTTGCTCATAAGTGCACAGCACTGCACACGCCTTGACGGCGCAATTGCAGTTGTACTGCAGAACAATTGTGCACGAAGGACTTGCTCAAGGTCCCTACACAGTGACTGACGCCTCGGACGAGGGTCGAACCTGCTCACTCAGTGCACAGTGAGTGTTATGGGTCGACAGCTCTAACCGATCAGACACCGTGCCACACAACGTTGTAACTGTTGTCCTCCTGTGTTTTGTCCTTGAATTTCAAAGGATAATGAAATGAATGAATGGTTTAGCCATGGATGGCAACTAGCAATTGATGTCTAACTTGCTATCTCTAGGAATGTAATCACATTTACATAGACTGCAGTTGACTAATGTTGAAAAGAGCTAGGATTGCGTATCTTTCACTGGTTTTTCATTTTCACTCGGTGAAGAACATTAAAGTAATTTAGTGGTGCATAGACTCTTTTCTCTTAAGCCATTAAATAGGAGATACAAGTCATACATTGAAGGAAGCATGTGAAAATAATACCTTCACCACCCTAGTTTCTCTTCAATCGTGTAAAAGAACACACAAAATAATATTATTAAAATTACATGTGTACATATACCTTCACCACACTCATTTCTCTTCTATCATAAAAAAGGACACACAAAGTTATGCCTTCAAGACTGTGTGTACAAAAATACCTTCACCACCCATATTTCTCTTCAGTCATTAAAAAGGACACACAGGTTATATTTTCTGTATATGGCATGCTACAATAATACCTTTACCACCATAACCAGAAATCTTAGGAAGTTTTCAGTGCAAACAATCTTACAGAAACTAACGTAATTATAACTATGAAATCTGTAAACTTTGACACACTCTCGTGATTATACCTAAATGAGAACAGTACTTGAAAAGCTTAATAAATTCACCATAACAATACAGCTTTGTAAACTAAGTCAAACACAGAATTAAAAATATTACATTTTTGTCAAATAGTAAGAAACTTGCAATTGTTGCTAACCACAGAAGTCAGTCTTGTATATTATATGCTTCAAAAATAAACAAATAAATAATTAACCAGAAAATACAAACAGACCCTAAATTAAACAGCTCTACTAGAACAAGTGTTCAAAAAATAGAAACAATTAACGTTTTGTCTAATGAATTCCAATTTTAACAGTATTAACATCTGACCAGAGTAATAAGTTCTGGTTAGGTAAGTACTCACAATGCAATAAAACACCACAGTTTTAATAATGAACTGAACTCCCATCCACCTCATTCAAGAGACCTAAGTACAGAATAGGATGCAATAATAAACTGGGTCACTTTTCTCAATACTGAGAAAAGAACTCAAGACCCACATTGTCAATTATACAACTGCATACACAACAATAGGATAGAAAACAGTTAAAAATATTCCAACATTTTTTATATCATAACAGGCCTCACATTTACAAAACAGCTTTAGTTGGGAAAAATAGAAATCTCAGCCAGTATAATAAATTATTTAGCCAATTTCCTAACTTAATTTTTTTTAAATTTCCTTAAGCACTACAGTAAACAAATTTAAGTAGTCATTTAATAACTAAAATAAAATCAGGCAAATGGGAAAAGTTTCATTTAGACAGAGTAAAACTATTCTGTGTCAGCTAATTAGAATTACTGGAAACAGAAAAAAATCTTAAAACAATTACCCAATAACCACTCAAATGAAAGCTCTATGGCAAGAACAGTGTATCTATCAACATTAGTTCCCCAAAACTTGGTCTGCACAGAACTCGTTGCAGAGTTAAAAAGCGAAAATAAAAAAAATTGTTCTGCATCTGCGCTTCTGAAATATTTCTTTAAAAGCATTGCATAAATGTCCACTTAAAGCTTGTTCACATGAGATCGAATTATGAATAAATCCTTAATGCTAAATTCAGTAAATTTATACGCACTATGCATAATTGACTGGTGGCCCACTATTAGACAGGAATTTGGTGTATATGAATATTAAAAACTATACAAATAATTCACGATTGAAAATGCAGGTAGATCTTACAGTACAGCATGAATATAAAAAGTCACGATGTAGAAGCCATACAAGATCAGTAAATAAAGACATAAAAATGTGATACATAAGTGACAACCTAATTACACTGGTTTTGGGATCTGATTTGCTAAATATTTAATAATTCTGCACGGTTTTGTGAAGCCAGACCCCTTCATCTGAACAAGAAATCATTAATGTTAAAAGATAATTCTGGTTTGTATGCAACATCCTGTCACACTGTGACACCACTTTTCTGTACTAGATCACTGTATATTTTTTTGGGCCAGCACAGACTTCTTGAACTGTCAAAGTGCCTTCAAATTCATGCTCCAGAAGCAAGGGACTCTTTAAAAGCACCTCTGAAATGCCCGACTGAGCAGAGGCGACATTCTATTCTACAATTATTTTACATTACATTAGAAATCAAAGAAACGAAGTGCTCTTAGTAAAAGACCACCAGACCTTGCCGAGCACCAATTTTGTTCAGTGCTACAGATATCAATGCTATCAAGCCAAAATAAAGTAGTTACGGAGCATACAACAAGTATTTTCTGCCACTCTCTTATAGGAGATCTGCTCATGAACTACAGGTCAATCTAACATATAGATTCTCAGTAAATGACTGCAATAAGTGTTGTGGAACTAACCTGCTGAGCTGACGAGGTGGACATGACTGGCTGAGTACCAGAGGGTCCAAAAGCATTTGCCATAATCTGAACAAATTAAAATCTCAGTACATCATATTCGGTTATTAAGCATGACTGAGAAGTTCCTTAAAGGTACCATCTAACTGTCCAGATGCAGACAAACATTTCTGCCTATCTGTGTAAGTATGGATCAAAAATCGAGCATATCGACATACACACTATGTAGTTATGAATTGCTACATATGTACTACAGCTGGGCACACTGATTAATCGGCCATATTATAATCGGGTCGACAATTAGAAAAATCTTATAACTGGCAAAAATAATTGGTGCCAATGTAAAAAATTTCTTCGTTTTCGACTGATCACATTATCCAAAAGAATGAATAATATTGAATAATTGGATCCGTTGTAAAGCTAATAAGGTTTACATTTTGGAACCAAACAATTTGACTAAACAAATAATAAAATAAAATTACTCATATTTTTTAATAATCTGCTATACATAGTATCAACACAATCGACAACAGCTGCAATAAGTAGTAGAATTTTGTCCGAGTCTGATGCGTATTTCTGTAGGGCGCCATTTGTGTATGCATGTATATAATACTTATATAAGTGCAAACATAAATAATTCATATCTACAATACTTATATATATAATAAATACATCCACACAATACCTAAAATACCAGCACAATGAGCACATACAAAGAAAAAAACTACTTAAATGCATTCATCTCATTATTTCTAACCTAACAAATTAAAAAATACAATGTAATAATTCATCCTTTTTACATTGGTTAATAAGGAATGATTTTGTGGTTATTTCCGCACAGAATAATCAAAACAATGAACAAATTTGATGCTATTCTCAGCCAATAGCAGCTCATCTGCATTGCTCTGGAATTAATTATCATCACTAAAACAATTCAACATAAAACACGGCAAACAGCTAACTGAGATATCAATAATACTTCTTTGTGACATATAACATGTTTGAAGAAACCAAACTAAAAAAACCTGACCAGCTTTAGAACTAGTTAATCATGAATATATATGAGACATACCTTTCCTTGATGTGCCTTGTGCTTATTAAGGACATTACGAAACCCTGTAATGAAGCGTGTCTGATCTTTTGGTATTAATCCTATGAACTGTCGTTTGCGAGTGCTGTAGATCATCACCATCACTCTGACTTCATGAGGATTGTCCAGAGCTTGCTGCACGTTGATGCACCCAAACTGCAGAAAAGCAAAAATGTTAAGAAACTAACTAAAATAGTCGACAGAAAGTCTGTGCAATCTGCACTGCCCAATTAAGTCCTAAATCCACAAAATTCAAGTGAAATACTGACTATACTCAAAGAGTCAACGGATACAATATGTGATCTTCGACAGATTGCCTAACACTCAGAAAGTGACCATAACGAACAATAACACTCAATCAGCCGTGGACAAAGATGAAAAGAAACAATATATGCATAATTAGGTAGACGAAACTTGCCATATCAGCAGGACCATAGCAATCTATAATTGTGCCCAGTGCTGCATGCTAACCTATACTTATTCAAGTTTAAAATATAAATAATTCGGTGCATCCTAAACATCATTATGTGTAAATAGATGGTTAACCATAAAACACTCAAATAATACCACACATAACATACTTCATCGCAATGACACAGAGCCTACAATTTTTTCAGCTATAGAAATAACCGGATTGAACCTGGAGGAACTAAGAGACCGAACTTCGGAAAGAAAAATGTAGAAGGTAAATCATGACAGTCATTAGAGTTCAACGAACTGACAGCACAAGGTAACTAGAAATAAACTCATCATCATCATGCGATTCAAGACTTGGCTGTCAATGAAGGTGGCAAGAGTTTTTTGCATACTTAAAATCTAAGAAAATATGGTATTGATGAAGCCATACTTACATAGCCAGAGAGATGGCGATAAAGAGATGTCATTGCGTCTGGATCGTTGGGAGTGAAAAGGAATGTTACCGTCCGGTTTTCCTTAATCAGAGCGTGAAGATGTGTTAAAACAGCTTGAGGAATAAAGCTCATTGACAGTCGGTCTGGCCATTTACTAGTATTGCTGAATCAAAACAATAGTAAAATCCAATGTTACTATGCACCTCAGTCACTGATTTAACAAAATCAAAGCACAATACAATGTAACAGAAGGAGTCATGCATTTAATCTTGATTGCAAGTCAAATAATCTCTACAAGCAAAAATATTGCATGAAATTTTGTATTCTATGCTCCAAAAATCCATCTATTAAAGTTAGAACTAAAACAAGCCACAAAAGGCAACTACTCCATAATGGGACCTACCGTATATACTCGACTATAAGTCGAGAAATTTAATGCAATTTCAGGACGACGACTTATACTCGAGACGCAAACTTGACAGAAAATTTTCGGACGAATATGCATGCGTATTTATAAAAATTTTACTCAAAACCTACACCCTGAGTTGTCTTCTTTTAACAACGATTTTATGATAAATCACATTTCAATCATGTAATTCCTGACTACAAATAAATAATTATAATTTTATTTCATACTTATACGATATTAGTCTATTTTCAAGATGTTATTACATACTTCTGCTTTTTATTTCAAGCATCGAAGGCAAACTGCTTTATTCTCACTTTTGTGTGTGTCTAATTGCTTTCGCTTTTTAAATTTAATGATTATGCAGAGGCCATAGAAATAATGTTATAATGCTTAATTCCTTCATAGCAATCTCAAGGTTAGCTCAATTACTACTCTTCCAAATAAATCCCGACATTTTTAACCAATTAAGAATCTGCCTATTGAATTTTGACAATTGCCTTGTTATCACCAGTCAATTGTACTCGACCATCAAAACCCTGGCATATTAAGTAGTTGAGAAGGCGCTAGAGAAATGTCCGTATACATGCATATCAAATATAAGATCTAAATAACTTATACGTTGACATGAATCTTACAGCAAGTTAAAGCCAAAATTAATTTGGCATCCAGCCCATGCGCTGTTGCAATGACCATGTTACAACCTCATGATGATGGAAAAAATTAATTTGCATGCAATTTCACTGCATATTATGCAAAATGATAATAGTGTACACTTTAAAAGCGTCCTGTATATCTTATTTCTATGGAGTAATTATAATAAGATGACTTTTGTTAAGATAATTTGTGCCACCAATTCTTCAAATTTCTGGAGGGCAAAATTCAAAAAGTGGGGGGGCCAACAAAATATTTTTGGCGCTTCGTGCAATATCTTTCTAATTACCCCCCACTTTTCAAAACTCTGTTACACCTCTGCTACGTATTGACAATGAATCAATATTGAATTGATATTTGCGTACCAAAATATCGGCGTTCAGTCTAGTTTATTCTAGTTATTATGTGGCAATTATGGAACTTAGCAGAATCATATATGTGGAGGATGTTCTTAAAGTGTGATTGGCAGCTATATCAGACGAACATATATACTTTTGTACCTTACACTATAAGGCGCATTTTGAACTGTTTGTCTTGGTTTGCATCAATTGCTTGTATAGTAGTGCATGGAAAAGTGATTCAATACAAAGTCATTGCTCGATGCAGGAACAGCATGAAATCCCAACAATACAATTAGGTCTTTATTATTATTATGAATTTACTTTTTGCTCCTTTTGATGCGTATTTTCACCTGATTTTATTTTAAAAATGACAGCAATAAACATCCAATAACTGAAAGATAGGCCTATGAACTTAAAATTTGTGAAGTCTGAGAATGAGAAATTTGTCTCGGACTGAATGGACATGATATCTAACTGCTCTGAGCTATAAAATGTAAAGATAACTAAGGATATGTGATGAATATACAAATGTAATGTAAATCCTCGAAAATTTCTCACCACTCACAAAAGCCACGTCAGGGAGACCAGCTTATTCACCGGCGCTAAAATGCATGTTACCATTATTGTCTCACAGCTATGTCAATGTGGTGTGGTCTCCAGCAGTAAAACTATTTCAGAATAGCGTGGTAGCAAGAAATTGTGGCTCTAGATACATGTGCTTCCATTTCTCGTGTACATGATATGGTATATATAATTCTAATTTTTTTATGGTATGGCGTGTCTCAGCACCGATACCCATATGATATATTTCCTTATAAAAGTCACAAGCTTTGAAAATGCTTGAAAGTATATTGTCTCTATTAACAAGTTTGTTTCATTACTGCAAAAATTAATATTTAAGCACAGTTGTCACATGTTCCTTTGAATGTATTGGTTATGTCTTTAGACAAAGACTGAGCTCTGTTCAGCAGGCCTTATTGATACCAGTATGACAGGAGTTGCGATAATCTATGCCAGGCGAGTACTGGGCAAGAATTGACTTCGGCTATTGATTAGAATTCTCTATTGAATACATGTGGTAACTGCCTATGATCATATTAAACTTTGTACATAATTCAACTGTGATTAATGAATCAATCTTTGCATTATCCTGTCTGCTTGTACATATGATGAACATGGATATAATAAGATATCAATTTTTCAACAAATGCTTCGTTTATTGATGGCTGAACAGCGTTTTATATCTGCCTTTGTTTTAAATTCCTATGCTTAGGTGTTGCAAAATCACACAGTGATTATAATTCTATATGGGCCATGTTGATCGTATGGCACAACCATCGCCATCTAGCGAACTGTTAGTCATCATCAGCCACATATTACAGCCAAGTGAACCCACCATGTATATCTTATGCCATGCTTTTGCCTAGGTCACCGCCAAAAGAGACCAAGTATTAGCGTGAATGCCATCGTAAATTAATGCGCAAGTTGATGTATTTATTTAGTGCGCTATAAATTTGTTAGTAATTATGCTGATTAGTTTTCTTGATCGAACCAACAACTCAATTTACGTGCATGCCATTGTAAGTTAACGCACTTTGTGATATTTATTTATCGCCACTTTGTAAAGTTTGTTTGCAAATATGCTGCTAGGTCATCTTGATTGAACCGTCGTTTCATTAATGTCAGATGCCATCGTAAATAAACGCACGTTTTGATATTTATTTATCGCCTCGTAAATGCAACTGATAATATTTATTTAGCATCTTATACAAACATTTCATTTGTTTGCAAATGCGCTGCTTGGTCTTCCTGGATAGAACGTGTCGTTTAACTAATGTCACTTGTCATCGCGAAATAAATATCACAAAACGCACTTTGTGATATTTATTTATCGACTCGTAACCGCAATTGGTAGGCCTAATATTTATTTAGCGTCTCATAGAAACATTTGTTTGCAAATACGCTGCTAGGTCTTCGGGATAGAACGTGTCGTTTAATAAACGCAGTTGTGATATTTATTTATCACCTCGTAAACGCAACTGGTAGGCCTAATATTTATTTAGTGTCTCTCAATAAAATTTCTTTGCAAATACGCTAGGTCTCCTTGATCAATTCAATTAACGTCACATGCCATCGTGATTCGTAAATGAATGCACTTGTGATATTTATTTATCGCTTCGTAAACGCAACTCGTAATATTTATTTAGCGTCTCATAGTAGGCCTAACATTTATTTGCAATATGCTGATTGATCGTGTTCGTTCATCCTGGAGATTAAATTACCGCCCTACCAAATCCCTCCAAAATCCGGTATATAGGCCTATGGCTGTATCTAAAGGCAAGTTTTAAGTTTTGAGATTATTGAAATACGATAATTACCTAATACTTACTACTATGAGCGATTTGAAGTGAAAGCGAGATTCCTACGAAGCCGGTTTCAAGGTGAAAGTTGTCGAATATGCTGAACTGCATGGAAATTCGAGTTAACGCAAGAAAAATATGATGAACTGTTTGGGCGCGATGACGACGAGGATGAGGATGAACAGTTTGCTGGATTTTAAACATTACTTGTTTTTTAAATAAAATTTTACTATATTTTGTGAATTCCGCAAAATGTTTTAGTCAATGACATTGTGTGAATGATCACTTTTTTGGAGTTTTTAAGTTCGACTTATACTCGAGCCGTCGATTTTGGACGCTATTTTCATCAAAAATTAACACTTCGACTTATACTCGGATCGACTTATAGTCGAGTATATACGATAAGTATAGTTAAGCATTTCATCTAGCAAAAAAGCTAGAAGCAGACAAGGAGATCCTAGAGGCAGTTTCAATTGGATCTATTTGAAATATTTTCTCTAACACTAATATCTTAACAGCCTGAATAAAAATACATAAAAATGAAGATGTCATTAACTATATGCAGTACTTCGTAGACATTTCCAGCAAAGAATATTAAATGAAAACAAAGCGAGCACTCTCACACTTCACTTACATATCGATATCATCAACATTGGCAGTCAGCTGAGTTGGTATCGACCTCACTGTACGCGTAACCGTATCACCAGGTTTCTGTTTCTCGGTAAATTCCAGCAGTCCTACAGAACGAATACATTCATGTTCTGGTCTAAAAAGCATAAAGAGGCATGACACCTCAAAGGTTTTCAAATGTCCAGATGTGTATGATTATGTGTATATACATATATATATAATTATACTACATATATCATAATATATATATATTACATACAAAAATTAAATATTCATAGGTATATATATATAGATATATAAGAATAGAAGCAGAATTGGTGCTAAAGAAATAGAAAATACAAATAATGACGATGAGAGCAGAATGAAAAACCTGTCCAGATTGTCCTCTGCTGTTGTGCCATGGCAGCCGCCTGTAGAGTCTGTGCAGGGTTGTTAAGATCGACGCCAATCGACCCAGGTCCTGACATGGCCACGTTGTCCGATATGTTGGGCATGGTGTCCATGATCGGCTGCTGAGGAATCATCATTCCCGTGGCACTGCCCGATTGCACCCCCATCATGCCTGGGTTGCTGAAGCCTGATGGAGCCTGCTGGGAGCCCATCATTGGTGACTGCACCACCTGTTGAGGACCCATTGGTGGCTGAGGCGGAATGCCACGCCTCATCTGTGTTGGAAAACCAGGCATCATCATAGCCGGTTGCTGCTGTTGGTTCATCATCAACGGTGGCTGCGACTGTGGCTGAATCATCCGATTGCGAGCTGAGAAAAGAAATTCATTGACAAAGAACTGATTGCAAATCTCAGAAACAAAACTTCTGCATCTTCTAATAACTCGGCATAAACTTGGACAAACAATGGGTCTGAGTTTTAGTTCTTCCGATTTTATGCTTCGAAAACTAAACTCGGATATTTCAATTTACAAAAGCTAACTAAAAACACAAATACTTCCACTATTAGTACTTACTAGTTACTACTTCCTAGTGTAAACTAAGGCAAAGCAAAAATCATTAAAGTCATTAAATGTATGGGAAAGTTGTGCAAACTGCCAAACTAAACATCAAGAGAATGAGACTTTTTTAAATACTCTAAACTCGAACGTGGCAGGAAATTTAAAATCGGTTCATCCCTATCTTCTAATTTAAGAAAAAAATGCATTGCATTATTTATATAATATCCTATCAGAATTTCCTAAGCAACTGCAACTCAGTAATCATTTCCAGCAACTGAACACCACATCTTCTGCCAATTGTGAGGAATTACCACATGTGGTGTCATGGTGTGTTGCGAACCTTGTCACCTGTTGTCGTTCCTCCTCGCTGACATTACTGGAACCAGGAACCTTCAGTAACGTGGAACCTCAGCATTGGATGAGAATCCAATGGCTGGGGGTCTGCGTGTGCAGGCTCAGCCTCTAAGTAAGAAATTTTGATCGGGCGCTATAGACATTTTCGGAACGAATCTCAGAAGAGATTGAAACTTACACAATCCACACGAAAATGAAGCTCCGCCAATTGGCCAACATTTATCAGACTACAAGAATAGATATAAACCCTTAATGGCCTGCATGTAATCAAATGTATGGGAAACCAATGTAGCTGGTTGTTAACCCTTTAATGACCAGCAACGTAAGGCATGATCAATAACGCTGGTTGTTGAAGGGTTAATGCATCAAGCAAGCTGCAATAAAAACTGGTTGTGATATTACACTGCTTAGTAGAATCAATTATTCGAACTGCACATTACAATTTAAGTACTTCACACTGTTAGACTGAATCTATGGAATATACAATCGCCAAAATTAGTGAAAATAAGAGTTTTTTACTTGGCTTAATCCTTAAATGATGAGCTGCATTGGTTTCCCAATCACTTTAAGTAAATGCTAAAGGGTTAATGGACAGAGGAAGTAAATGTTGCAACTGATGGAAGAGATTGGAAGCACACATTCGGACACTTACCTGTGACCTCTGTTAATATCTTCTGAGCTTCTTTAGAGGCAGGATTCATGGCCCCTGTTGTCGGCGCCATCTTAAACATACAATGATTATTATAATTGAGATTAAATTGCATTTATTTTATCTAAAGTCCATCAGTTTTGCATTGCTATGCTTAATATACATTAATGCACACCACACCTAATATAGAGTTGAAGTTAGAACATACTAGAACAACAACAAGGCTAGACATCAGTCATTCTCTTGCCAACATATCACAGCCTAATTGCAGCTGCAATAACAATATGTAAAGCTATGACATAAACTCCTCAAAGCAAAGCAAGGAGGATGAAGAAGACCATGAGATTCACAGCAACAAGGCATTCTATTGAAAATGAGATCTAACAAAATTTTCTTCAAATTCATGCGAACAAGCAGCTCAGCCTATAGAGCAGTACAAAACCCAAACGTTCATAGACACTCTGCCAGTCTCTGACTGCCAAAACAACCCAAAGGACTTCTGACTTAACTCACATAAAAAATAATTTTCCCATAACATAACATCAGATCCTAGTGAGTCAGATGTAGGAAATGTCTTACCGGAGGTCTTGTCAGAGAACTAGGCACTGCATTTGGATTCACTGGTCTCGGCTGTGCTATCATAGTTCCCGGAAGACCTGTCAATCAATTAATGACACTGCCTTCATTGACCAATTAGTTACCTATACAGTGAATATGTGAAGGGGGTACATATTCGTGTCATTGTAAAGCACCCTTGTAGTGGCTGCATTACGACGCTTCAGAAATCGTCCGTTTAATAATAATAATAGTATTCCCATTAAATAAATACAATGAAATAAAATGTGATTATACAAGCATAAAGTAAAAGAGATTGTTGTGAATTGCCAGAAGTTAATTATGGCAACAACATCAGACAAAACCTAACTGCAGAGTGTTTCAGTGAAGTTTAATACACTTTGGTTCGTTATAAATTACAATGGAAAGTCTCCGACATCCTGCATAACTAGCATAATATTCATCAATTGGTATTTACATAATTGCAAGTGGTTCATCTTTTGATAGTAACTTAAATTCCTTGAAGTTTGCATCAATCCAAAATAAGTCCTAACTAAAGACTTTGCTTTGGCTGTCATCAAAGTATTCCAGAGTTTCCCTTCACATCAACTGCATACTTTATGAAACATTATTTGAAAAGTAAACCTTCCCTAGTGTAGAATCCTACTTACCAACATTCGTTTTAGCTGTTATGTTTGACAATGGATCAAATGCCAGATCCTCTTTCTTGGCACCCGGACTTAATGGACGTTCTGTGGAAGTAAAAATCATAGAATACCACAGTCAATTGTGGATTACCATTTTAACTAAAGATTGACAATGCAATGTATTTCAAGCACCGTGGTACCTCCACATACAGAAACTGCTCTATCATGCCATGCAATGACTGACTGATATAAATTTACTTTCATTCTCGAGCAAACACACAGCAAAGTTTAAAACTGTTTTGTCGACATTATGCAGCCTCCCTTAAAGTACAAACTCCACAGCAACCTCAGTTCAACACACCAGCAGAAATAACCTACACATACCGTACAAAGGTTTTTGGTTACTGCTGAAATAATTTGAAAGTCTTTAGTTGATAATGGAACAGTTTATTTATCTACTAGCTGTTACCTGTAAAAAATCACAGGTCGTACTCAATTCTCTTCTTTAGCCTCAACTTATAAAAGCTAACTTGGAGTAGTACATGGCTATTAATTGACACTGTTCAAAGTTTTATGTATACATTTTACCAGACAGCATTTACTAACATGCATCAGTGAATAGCTATAACAGACATAACATCACTCAAAGGTACCTTGTAACTGAAAGCCTTTAAGAAGAACAAGATGCCTCGAGTCGACAGTATAATTCTTTGATAATGATGCCATATCGCCAGATCCCTTTAACAATAAATACAAAAGTATATCATGTGCAAAATGAAGGCAGTATATTAGCTCAAGTGTCACACCACAAAAGCAATGTCCCAGAATCAAAAGATTTATAAGCTGAAACATAAAAAAACAAAGGAAGTCAAAAATGAATATTCAGCATATTCTTTTACAATGTGAGAAACATTTTCAGTCGATTGGAGTCCATAGCTGTGTCATTGCAAAGGTGTTAATCTATTTTAATCACTTTACAGTACACATTGGCTATTGAAAACTACTTTATCACAAACTGAAACTTCAAATTGTGCAAGCTTGCCTACTGGTATTTTGAAATATGTAACGAAAGTTTAGACATATATGTTTAATATAAAACTCCATAGATCATGACAACATTCATTACTCACCAGGTCAAAAAGATGATACAGAACTGGAATCTTTCGAGGCGAGACTATGGAAAAGTTAACATTATGCTGAAACACATCAAATACAGAAAATAACACCTTACACAGCATATATATGACATCTGGACTCCATGTAAAACACCTTCTGAACAATATACATACAATACTATAAACATGAACAGGTGCTCGATCTTTTTCATGGGTAATAGCTTAAGTGGATAAGCAGTTCACTGCTTAGTGTCAAATAGTGTAATCTGAAGAACACCAATGACTTTTCTCTCTAACTTTGGTAGTTAGCTTAATAATTATTTCCATGCAGTAGGAAGTGAGATCAACTTCCACCACCCCATATGGTTGACTAGTTCATACAATCAGCAAAAGACAAATTAGATGCAGAACGCGATGGGTACCCTGCATGGCTGTCTTACAGTTAAATACGACCCTGTAGTAACCCGTTCATACAAAACCTGTAACCACTCTGCAGCGTGTCAGTTTGAATTTAATAAACAAAGATTATAATTATATATAGAATCAATTATGATTGGTCTACAATTTATGATCTGTGAGTTACTAAGAATGTACAATATTATCTGTCGTGAAAAATACACACAAACATTCAACAAGTCTTCTCAACAAGTTTTAAGTATCAAAAAAGAGAATAGTTAATAGATAGTACCTTTAACCCTTTAACTACCAGCATTATTGATTATGCCTTACACTTTAGCACATGCTGATTGCTAAAGGGTTAAATATAGTTCTAACATATTTACAAAAGACACAAGCCACACAGAACCTAGAACTTGGAGGCATCTACCTCTGCAAGGCATGTTATGAGTTGTTCTGTGGTCATATCGGCGTAATTTCGGCTGTCTTGGCTGACCATGCTATAGGGCGCTGAATTGCAGACGAGGATGCAGTGCTTCTGAACAGCCAAACTACAAAAAAAGTTACTCTACCCTCCCTTATCTGCTCAAGTCATCTGTATTAAAAGCCATAAACCAAAGTTCAAACGTGCACACAACTATACGGCAGAACATCATCGATGGCGCTGAGCAATTGTGAGTACAGGACGTGCTCAAGGTAACTACACAGTAACTGTCTCCGAGGGGCAAGGCTCGAACCTGTATCATCCAGGTCAAAGGCCGAGCGCTCTTACCAATCGGCTTTTTATGCCACAATAGAAGTTTTTTAAATGGGAACTCTAAATAATGTCAGATCCAAATAGAAACTCTTGCATCTGCTTCTTTATAAAAAGAGTCAACATAATAATCCTAGTGATTTCTGATGCTGGGTTGTCTAACCAACGGGCCAAAAAGATACATGGTAACAGGTACCAGAAACCCAATTACAGTATCTATTTCACTATGCTTTGTGTGTCACATTATAATTATTCACAAAATATTGAGGTGACATGTGTCAAATGAGACTGATTTAATAAATGAAATTAGCCAACCAAAATGTTACCACATGTGTATGTTTTACCACACAAAAGTAGTAATTTCACATATGTGCTATGCAACACAAGGCACGGCAATACATCTAAAGTTAGGCAGATTTTCTAGTCAATGTAATCAACAAAGACTATGTTATGGGCCATGGTGCGACGGCTCATTTGTCATGCCACACAAAATTGTGTGTCATTATCTACAAAGTTTTGTATTAAACATTATTTGGCATGACATCGCAGTAAAAAAATTTTCTAACTAACAACAACTAGACAACTAGGTTTACTAACTTTGGATCTCTCATTTTGGCTAAATCATCGAAGACTTGCGCAACTGTGCTTAAGCCTTCAGACATATGACTTGCGAAGTCCCCACGCCCACTGGCAAAACTACAATGCACAACATTGATCATTTATCAATTCAAAAACACCAGAAGCACCTACTGTACATGCAACAGTACAGCCTATAAGTAATACCAGGCAATTATCAGTGAAAATAAATAGCAAAGTAATATGCCGTTAAAAATATCAGAAACAATGAAGTATTAAACAAAAGCTGAAGAGTCCTTTTGCAATTGCTCTCAGAAAGCACTAAACATGTCCCTAGCTACTCAGGAACACAAGATGAATGGATTTAAAGCTGTTTAAAGGTATATTAAGTGTACAGACATATATTTGCATTAAAAAATAATAAATTCACTCTACTAAAAACAATCTGGAACAGGTAAGTCCACTTAAACTGGTTGTTTGTGCACTTACTTTAACACCAAACACTGAGACAGTTGTGAAACTTTGTGTTAAACACGGTTATTATGTTCAGTCAATAAATGGCTATAATCAATACATGCAATAGTCGACAGGGCATCAGCAAAATTAAAATAATTTACAGTGCCATAAGTAGCAAGCTACTTCCAGGTTGCTTTGCACTTTCAACTGTCAGCAAAAATGCTAAGAGTTATTACATAGCACATACAGCTTAACTGCTCTTTAAAACGTAAAGGCAATTGTCTTCCCAAATAGGTGTAGGAAAACTGTTGCAGGCACTTGGGCAAATGACCTGAAAGGCAGCATTGTCCATTTTAGTTTTTGTTGTCGGCCTGAATACATCAACAGACTTTTGCCATATTGCAGTGAGGGTGGCTGTTCCAAGCAAAAAATAAAATGCAAAAAACGTTTCTTGCTTGTTCTATTCTCTGATTTCAGGTAGACTTAGTTCAGCAATAAACCAAAACCATAAAAAATCTTTTACTTGCTCTCTTTAACAATGTCATACTTAACTGGGCACATTCCACATATGATGACCATTGCTTTGCTGTTGCTTTCAACAATATTTTGGCAGAAACAGCAAGAACATGCAAATTCTTACACACATGTGATTACACAAAAGATTCAAACAGATCTCATGGGTGGTGCTTGCAATTGGGCAACATCTCCGACGCCTACAACCAATACAGCTTAACAGCCTGGCACGAATATAATTTAAGAAGTAAATATTATGCTTTGAGCCATTTTGTACTAATGGATAAAACCTACCTGACACTGTCAAGAAGCTGAGAGAATTGATGTGTGCTGGTCGTAGGGTCATAGCATGTAGTAAGGGAAGCTGGGGCCACATCTGACCCATGGAACGTCACTAACGTGTACAAAGTACAGCTTGCCTGACAAAAAGCGCACAAAACTTCCTATGGTTTACCAGAATACCGTCCACAATCACAAAATACTGAATTCACAGATGAAACAAACAATTAAAACTTGACTAGAATTATCAAATTATGCTCATGAAAAACTTAGATCAAATACAATGTAAAGCAACAGGCACAAATGCCTGCTCAAGGAAAGTGAAAAAGTCAACTTCACAATGATCTTGAACAATTTAGTCTCCTCAGATATGTAAATGCCAACATCATTGCATATATTTAAATCTAACTACAACAGTTAAAGAATGAGTTCAGTACCGGGCAAGCATAGTCAAGTTCTTGAGGTGGACCACCATTAAAGTATCTGCAAAAAATCACCATATGATAGTTACCAACAGCCCACACCTGTAATGTAAGTGTATATGTAATGTAATAATCTGTAGGTTTCTAATTACCCAAGGAAAAGTATTCTGTTGCATTCATCAAGTATAATCCACTTAACATTCTGTCGAGTGTTCCAAAACTGTTCAAAACAAATATTTAGATGAAAGGGGTAAATTCACAAATTCAAATAATGCACAATCATTATTCCGAGAAATTTTCAGGCCAAAAACTTCAGTCTACCAGCATAACAATCCCTCATGTCTGTGTGTTTTTTACAGACTCTTTCTGGCTCTTGAAGCATCAGTGTTTGAATACTTTTTGTTGCAACAGGCAAACCTTGTAATTATATACATACTCAAGTGTTGGTAGAATGTATGCCGACTTCAGACCATCAAAGTATGCTCCTACATTTGCCGTTGCTTCAACAACAAAGACTACATTACAGATCGGACGTGAATCCAGCTTCACCATTTTGGATTTCTTCAATAAAAAACACCAACAATAATTCACCTTAAACAGTCGCTTGACTTAGTGACATAATGACTTAAGTACTCATTAAGCTTCTTCCATGCAGATTAAGAACAATGATTGTAAAAAGGTAGACATCAAAGTTATAGTCATCTGCAGACTTCCAACACTAGTTTAATTCTTCTCTGTTCATTATGAAGTAAACGAACATCACGTCGCTTGCAGGCACAAGCCAACGCATTCTGTTACAGTCAATATCTTCAATGTATGTATTTCATTGCATACTATTTAACAAATTGGTAATAAATATCTAGTAAAATGTAAAAGCCCAGGCAAAAAACTTTCAAAAATGTTAATGTCGCTTCACACACTGCCTCGTGATTTTTTTATTGTATTGCATTTAAGCAGTCATAGGGCACCTTTAGTAGGGTGAACTGTTCAGAAGCACTGTGAGCAGAAGCAGGTTCTGAGAAAAGCAAAAGAGGATAAGAGACTGCCAGATAGAATTTTACAGATGGAGAAAAGGCATTCCACAGAGAGGCACCGATCGAAGCAAAAGATCGAGACCGAGCCATAGTAGTTCTAGTTCAAGGAACCAAGATGTCAAGTCCATTGGACCAACAAAGTAAATGGAGGGAAGGAACTGAATGAGGCCAAAGTATTATGTCAACCAGATATTTTGGGGCAAGAACCCGCTGAGCCTTGGAGATCAAACTGAGAATTTTCAATTGCATAAAAGCATGGAGATGGAGTCAATGAAGTTTAACAAACATAAAGGCAGAGATGCGAGAGAAACTGAGAAAGCGAAGAGCTATCAGTTGTCTTAAGTACTGACTGAAGACGAGAGACGAACCTTAGGAAGACCATTGAGAAGAGAACTGCAGTTAGTCAATTTGAGAACATATGATTTTAAGCATGAACTAAAGTACTAGTGAAGGTGGATGAGAAGATAGAATGATGAATGACCTAGAGACCCCTTAAATGAAAATGGGTGTGTGTGAGATAAGATATGTATTTGACAAACGTAAGTGAACTATCAAGGGCAGCACCCCGATCACGAATATTTTACGATATGCAGGGATGTGGTCTTGAGACCTCGGTCTTGGTCTCGAAAGCATCAGTCTTGGTCTGTTTTCTGGACCAATATTAATATCAGTATTCTTCAGCAATAAAATAAATGCTTTAAGATTATTACTGCGTTTTAGCGTCTTAATAAATTGAATTGTTTATAAAAAAAGGAGTTTTGGTCTTGGTCTTGGACCATCGGTCTTGGTCTCGTACCACTTGGTCTTGAGTTTTTGGTCTCTTGCTCAACACTGACAATAAGGAGCAGAATGGAAACTCAGTCTCTCAACTAATAGCAACTGGGATCATGGGGACCACAAACAGTACGTCATAACGAGAGAGGTGACCAGTAGCACCATAGGGTGGAAACGAGAGGAGATGTCAGCCGTATAATTTTACATGACAAACAAGAGAGGACAGAGAACAGAGCATTCGTTTGGAGATGAGATTGATCATATCGCGCAGTAGAATAATGGAGGATGAAGGGCCGCGGGAGCAGAACATGGAACGTAGGGTGTAGTGTGCGCAAAGATGGTTACTAAAGACTTAACAGAAAAAGAGCACAAGACATGTGCCCCATCTTCTATGACGATTATAATCGCCGAAATATGGCTTGAATGAAAGAATTTATTGCAAATTCTGATCGATTCGTTTTGTTTACGAAAATCGCATACCTTTCGCACATAAAAAAATAATATCAGACTTGCTGCTCAAAATCTGCTTTTATGCAACGCGCACCTTACTGAATAATAAATAATGTTGGTGTCAAATGAATATAATTATTTAGCAATAATTTTATTATCACTTGTCGTATTGTAAGCAAAACGATTTCCTATGTAAACTCACTGAATAGACCGGAAAACAACCTTACAATACTTTTCACGTAAGTAAGTAAATTAGAGCTTACATATAAATAATCGACTCGTTTTATCGAGAAAAACAATCGGGCATAAACGCAGAATAGCTATAGCTAATGTGAGTGATAATGGTAATAAAGGTAGTCAGAATTACAAATATAAATAATTATATTCATTTGACACCAGCATTATTTATTACTCAGTAAGGTGCGTGTTGCATAAAAGCAGATTTTGAGCAGCAAGTCTGATATTAGTTTGTATGTGCGAAATATGCTAGCTAATATTTTTACAAGGATCTAGGGTTACTGAAGAGTTGTCTTTGGTTGTGGGCTCTTGAGTTGGTAAAGGACATGCATAGGTTATATAACATAGAAGAGCAGAGTCGCATCGGCTATACAGCTTATACTAAATCAGTTTTGAGATACAGGAAGTTGTGAAGGATTGTCAGGGTCCGGTTTGTTAAAAAGAAGCAGGGTAGAATTCCGCACTAGGCCTGTATCGACACCCTTGTAGCCAAAGCTGGCGTCCAGAGGTTCAGCCCATCTCACAACTCCACATCTGGAAAATTGAACAACAAGGATTGTTTTACATAAACTAGGTGTTTGGCTCTTATTAGCAGGGATGTGGTCTCGAGATCGCGTTCTTGGTCTCGAGACCGGAAAACTGCGGTCTTGGTCTTGGACCCTCGGTCTTGGTCTGGGACCACCCGGTCTTGGTCTCGTGCCCAACACTGCTTATTAGGAGTTTTTCCAAGCGTTTTTTTTATCAGACTAGATTGTCAAATGGAATATTCGAGATTTAGATCTCGAGTTTTCATTTGTTAAATGTTAATCATTGTCTGGTGTATATAGAAAGTTCTGTTTCAGTGGCATTTAACTTCATTTACTATCTGAGTTTGTTTTATCTCACCCATCTGTAAATAATTGAATGGGACACTAAATCTTGTTAACCGAGTTAAGGATCTTGAAGTGATTAACTTGTAACTAGATCTGTCTATAATTGATTTGGGGTAGACCTATATTATGATTTGTCTGCACATGACCATATCAAATTCTGAGCACAATTGATTGAAAGTGCTCTCAGTTTCCAATTAAAGGAAATGCAAGAAAATCTGCACGGATTTTGTAGAGACAATACACGGGCCACTCTTCCAGTTCTGTGTCAAGTTGTTTCAAACAGAAATGTTATCATGGATGTCTGAGGATATTATACTTTTCAACTGGTTGGCATCAAAGGCATTTGTCATATTAAAGTTGTATACTTCTCAAAGTTATTTATTGAAAAATGCAAAGCTACACTTCTCATCACACATATTAATACTCATAATAGTATTATTCTGAAGTGATTTAAGGATTGAGTATAAATGTATAAATTTCTGGCGATAGCATTTTTTTTACTGATTCACTTTTCAACAATACAAAGATCAAATTGCGTGATTTGTAAATCAGCCTGTTTCAGTAAAAAGTCCTAAATGAAATGTAAAGGTTTACTTACTAAAAAATAACATTAGATGTCACAACATTTTGGTGAATGACAATGACAGTAGTCACTAAGTCACAAATAATGATCCCGTGGTTTTCGTTAACGCAGGAAGCAAAACAATTTAAGAAGCTCATGAATGGCAGAACCTGTTGTTTTTCAATCCAGCATAGATCTGTTTCATCTGGACCTGCTTTGTTATATCCAAACCGATCTTTGCGTTTCATTCTGATACAACACAATGGTGGTTACAAATAAAACTTAACAGTAGACGAACCTCTGAACCTTTTACCAAATAGTCATCTGCCAGGCAAATACACTGCCTCAACTTTTAAGCAATGCCAATGTTTTCATCGTCACCACTGGATACCGTAAAGTAAAACTATCATTCTGCAACATGTCCGTGCTGGTAATGAACAATTGAACATCATAATTTTATATTCTTTGACCAAAAGCCTCGGAGAGAGATTACATAGTAGTAAATGATAAAAAGAAGTAGTATCACACTAGACTTTATACTACTTCTAGTTCATGAAATAGCAAATTTTTTAAAAGAAATTCCAAACACTCAAAATTTTGGCCCATTTTGAATTTAAAGTGCATACAATCAATGATATTAAAAGTTCTTGGCAAGGTAGCTCCCCTTTTGATTTTGAAAAAACCTGAACTTTGCCATTAGTAACACTTTGCAATTTTTTTTACAAAACCCATATAAATTTTGTTGTTCTCGGGAATTTCACAAACTAGTGACCGTCACCTGGGAATCACTAAGCTTAGTCCGCATTAAATTTCATCTTAAAACTAACAATGTCCAACTAATCATATTTCTGAAAGTCTTAGATTGCTTTCACATTAAGTGAAAACGCTGCCGTACTAAAAGAGTCACTTTCTGCTATAGATTTCCAGGTTGGATCGCAGAACAGTTATTTTGTCTGACATTTTAACTTTGATCGTCCACGCTAATCATCCTTTTCATCCTCATCATCGTCTTCTTGTGTCCGCTTTCGCTTCACCCCTCTTTCTGGTTGCACTAAAAAAGCAAGAAACGCATTATCCACCTACAATCAACATGCAGATGAGTGATATCGAAATAAATCTTAAATTATTAATTATGAAAACAGAAGCAACAAAGATGCATGTACAGTTCTAGCATATGCAAAGTGTAAGGGCCCATCCATATATCACATACACAAAAAAATAAGATTTTCGGACCCTCCTTCCCTGTTGCAGTGTACATTTCGTGGACTCCCTCTCCGATGCATACGTACATTTGAGCTCTAACCCCCCATTACAAAGGTTAAATAGCTAAAAACATCTATAAGCATTGATTTTACCACATGCTATTTATTTTATATTTAACAGCTTAAGTTTGTTAACTGTTATGAAGAAATAAAACACTAACAACAGGAATATAGTCTGTTAGTCTGTGATTGGGTTTACAGTTCTGAGCTGATATTCTGTATTGTGGACATCATAATTAGACAATTATATTTACGTACGTACATATTTTCAGGACCCCTCCCCACCATACGCATTACGCACCCGTACGCAAAATTGCCCAAATTTGAAACCCCCCTCCTCCTCAATGTGTACAATGTGTAAATGGCCCAGAACTATATTTGTGCAACCAGGTAGTCAGTGATAGCCAAAAATTTATGAACACATTAGTTGTAAGGACAAATTCCTTCATGTGATAACTTCCAACATTAAATTAATGCATCATTACCCAAAGAACTTCACATTTAGTTTAACTGAAAGCAAACCATTTTGGAATAGAAATCATCAGTTGCAAGAAAGTGAGATAAATAGGGAGAACGGCTTTGCAAAGCTTATAGCAGTGACAAAGCATACATGTATACAATTTGCTTAATTAACAAAGAACATTTACAGACATGTATGCAGTAATGTTGGAATAGGCACAGTGCAATCCAGGGCAAATGGGGTTAGTACTATCATGGTGTACATGGTGCTTACACCATGGTACTATACATATTTATATAATAGGCAATATGCAAAGTTACTATCATCTTTTTGAAGCAATTGATATTGGAAAGTTAAACTTACAAACAATTTAAATTTAAGCAAAACCACCCAACTTTCAGATGGGTTGCTTTGTACTACTATAAACTTTTCTTATGGTTAAGAAACATAACTGGCCACAAATACAGCTGAAATACATAGGTCAGCAAAGTAGATTAGGGCTAAAATTATAGATAATTTTATGTAAATAATTGCTTCAGAGCTCAGCAAAGCAAACATAGAAGAATGGTGAAAATTTATGTGGTTATTTCAGGGTCTAAAATGTAGCGCACTGTGCGAGATAAAGACAGTTACTTCCTAACTAATTATATATCACACTATGTGCTTAATCATACCACACTCTGTGCATGCTGACCATTAAACAACCAGGCGAGCATTGACAACCTTGATGGACTGGCTTGATTAGAAATGCAAAGAGATTTATTAAAAAGATGATAAAGTTGTCAAGTAAAGTACACACCAGCTTCATTTTCCTCTTCGTCATCGTCAAGATCATCATCGTCATCATCACCCTCACCCGGCTCAAAATCATCGCCTTCACTGTCATCCTGTGCACAAATTTATTTAAAATTTATTACTCAACCAGCTCCTTGTTGAGCATTCAAACAAATATCACGAACTTCATTACTTAATCATAGTATTGTTATCAGCAATTGGATTTGGGCATTCCCTTGAAAACTTGAAGCTCTAACTTAAAGTGACAAGACAAACAGTAAAATTATTCACAGGATTAAGATTTTCCAAATTTGCAGATTTAGCGGGATTGGATCACTGAGAAAGTTCAAAATTGCTTCTCATTTGATCTTCCTGACATCAGAAAAACAATTTTCTAACTGAATGAATTAAATGTCACCATTACAAACATAATCGTCAGATTATAACCTGTGACATGAATGATTCAATGACACTCAACTTTACAGAAATTCGGTAATTATTTTCAGATATGGTGCTAATTAAAAATGAGAAACAAAGACTACCTAGATTGCACAATTGGGTCTTGTTACTGTGAAGTCATCAGAGGACACCAATTAGAACAAGCACAATCTTTTAACTAGAATTATTACTATTATTACTAACATTTCCAATAGCGCTCCATCAAGAGTTCTACTCAGAGGCACTTTCTGTGCTAATTATAGAATTTCATTTAAGAATTAGTTGTTTGTCTAATCAATTAGTTAACCAATTAGAATCAAATCATGATATAGCATGTAAATAAAATTGATAAGGCTGAAAACATCAGCAATGAGCACTGCAGTTTTTATCCAGCACAGTAACCAGTATGGTACGTTAAGTTAATAAGTTAATAGCTTTCTGAGACATGACACCACTCACATTAAGGAGAATGTTGTGTAAAACAGGTGAATGTAAACGAGTCCAGTCAATATACAACATGTGCAACATACCTCTAAAGTAGGCTTTTGTAGATATGCCAGACCAACTTCTTCACCATCATCATCTTCATCATCGTCTTCTTCATCTTCTTCGTCATCTTCCTCATCATCAACATCAACTACTTCATCGCCATTCTCTCCTATAAAATGCGAGGCAAAAACACTTGTCAATACAGTTTTCAGATTGTCTGTAGTTTTGCTGCAGTAATGTACAGAATAGGAAGTTAACTGACAGCCTTAGTCAGTCATGCAGCTACTAGAGTTATCCTGTTTTATCATATTGCAAGATGATATTTTGAACTGAAGAGTGATAGAAAGGAGTGAATAAATAGACTACTCTGTCAGTAGTTCTACATTATCTAGGATTTTCATGCGCTCAAATCCTTTAAAATTTGTTCTGAGAGTTTAAGTGCAAACAAAATGCCATAAATCGTGTTAGTGAAGGCTGGAGAAAAATATATTTCAACATAATACGTATGCGGCTAGTGGGTTTTTGAATTTAGGTAATTTTGTGTACGAGTGCATATGGTGGGGGAGGGGTCCCGAAAATATGTACGTACGCAAATATAATTGTCTAATAATGACATTAACATTACAGAATATGAAAACCAGAACTGTAAACCCAATCACAGAATGTATTCCAGCTAAATCGATTTTATGTAGCATTAAAACACAAGTGTTGTTAGTGTTCTATTTCTTCATAGCAGTTAACAAATTTAAGCTGTTAAATATGATGCTTAATAAAAATAAATAACCTGTGGTAAAATCAATGTCTTTAGCTATTTAAACTCTGCAATGAGGGGGGTGTAGAGCTCAGATGTATGTACGCATGAGGAGGGGTCCACATAATATACGCAGTGTAACAGAGGGAGGGGGTCCAAAAATTCGATTTTTTGCGTACATAATAATGTATATGGATGCAACATTCATCACCTTCACCAGAGACTTCTGATCCATCATCATCACCCTCCTCTTCATCTTCTTCAGCTTCCTGATCATCTCGATCAAAGCCATCAAGATAATGAAGATCCTTCAGTAGTTCAAATACACTCTCACGATAGCCTTCCAAATTTGTCACTTCACAGTTGAAAAGGTCAAGGGTGCGAAGTTCCTTGAGTTCTTTCTGCAATTGCAAATAATGCTCTTCAACTACACATTATCTCTCATCTGCGATCAGCTGGTAAAACTAAGTTTAATAACTTGCTTTGTCTTCTGGATCTTAACCCTTTAACAACCAGCGTGTACTAAAGTGTAAGGCACAATCAATAACGCTGGTCGTTAAAGGGTTAAGATCCAGAAGACAAAACAAGTTATAAAACAATCGCCAGCTTAGCTATAGAACAGATTAACATAATCTGTACAATTAGTCCTCGATAATTGATACCAGCAGAAACAGTAAATGGCTATCTTCAGAATTAAAAGACTTTAGACAAACACTTAAAATTAGTAACATGAATCGCCTAAAATTAGGCCAGTGCCCATCGAGTCATCATGAACTATTTATTAATTTTGAAGTTACTAGACAGCATTTATTCAATACAACAGTCATTGCCAAGTGCATGGGGAATGATCGTTTAATTTATTGACTTTCTATTAAAGTATGCATCAGGCGGTTCAGATCTTACCAAAGGCTTTAATGATTCAATGTCCTTTAATTTGTTGCCACTTAGATTGAGATAAGTCAGCTTCGGACATCCGTGTAGCAAGTTTAAGCCACCAGATATGCGATTGTCACTTAACTCCAACTGAAAAAATTCAGCAAATTACAGTAAATTGCAACCTTCAATTACCATTTTCCAATTTATCAAAACCAGTCAATGATGCCAAGTTACTAAAATAAGATAACTGTACCATTAAATAGATGGTTAATTTCAAATAACAACATTTAAAATGCAAGACTAAACCTTTAATCCACTGGCATATACAAAAATTGTGAGAGGCTAAATCTTTGGCATCGTATTAAATTGTTGACAGAACCTTGTTGGTCATCAAGACATCCAGGGCTGAAGGCTGTCAAGTCAAAAATGCCTGAGGACCTTTCTATCAATCCTCAAGCTGAGTTCCTAGACTCAAATCACTTTCTTGTTTCTTTGATTTCTATAATTTTCCCGCACTTTATAAACTTTCACATAATATATTTTCCATTGTTTATAGTGAACTTGACAATATCAGAACAGCTATTCCTAACTTTCAAACGTCTTCCAGCAATCCTTGTTGAAATCAGTTATGGGGTTGACTTAATTGCAATCTCTAAAACAAGTACTGTTCTAATGGCGACATATTTGCCCTTCACCTATTGGAAAAAACTTATTCGCACAGACAATTTAAATGCTGAGCACACACCACTTGTTTGCACTGAAACCAGAATCTGCCAGATACTTTTCCTTCAACACAGAGAATTTAAAGGTAATACACAAACTAATGTCATACATGGGACCAAATTTATGTTAGGTGATTTCAGATGTTACCTTTCTAAGTTTTGGCAGATTTGGAAAGCCTTTCAGTGTCGTTAGTCCAACATTTATGAGGCTTAGACTCTTTAGATTTTTAAACTCATCTGTCAAACCACTGATTTGTGTTGTTCTGCAGTTGTCCAAATTCAGCTCTTCGACCTATAACAGAAATTCTAGAAACTAAATTATTCTTAACAAGAAAAACAATTTTTCAAATAGTCCTAAACATAATGCCATATCTGTTCATCTTCTAGAGTTGAATACATAGCAACAAAACAAACTACACCAGCCTCCGTATGAATAATAGACTTTAAGACATGAACTCTTGTTCCTCCTTATTGCAAAGTCAACACGGACAGCAGCTTCCTAAGGATTTAACTGTAGAGTTCAACACTCATCAATTAGTAGTGTACCGTCGGAAATAGCATTCGATTCGGACAGTACCTATGTGCCTCAACAAGCCACCGTACCACTGACGCCCGGTATTAGACTTTGTTCTCATTCGCAAGAGGGCGCCTAAGCCGCCGACGCAAACGCCGCGTTACGCATTTGCATATATCACTGCGCAACATCACGTGACGATAGGCCGCAACACAAACTCTGACCGTATTATATCATCCATGTTTAATATCCGCCCCAAAATTGTGTCGACGCAATATATTTCTAATTTAAACAAGTGAAAAACAAAATGAATGAATTAAAAAAATTGTCCCTGCTCCCAAAGCATCGATCCAAGCGTTATCGGTTCCCTAGGTGGACAGCTCCTGCTTGGTATGCAGGCCGAAGCCTCGGCTACGGCACCATCGCAGGCAGTCTTTGTCTAGTCAAGCTGGCCGTTGGACTAGCTTCGAATAGGCGCTTTAAAATGCGCCATTCGAACTCGACAAATGTCATCACATACTAAATCTTCATTAGTCTATCACCACTCCGTTTAACTGCCGGTTAGTATTTCAAAGTTTAAACGACGAGTTTTGATTTTTGGCCGTTTTACAAGCGATTATTTTATACCGCAACATCTCATTCCTTCCCGATTGGCAAATTCAATATGGCGACGAAGAAAGCATGCCCACGAAGACTGATGGCATAGCGGCATAACCAGTGGAGCAAGCTATCGAGCTAGTGACATTTTTAAACCACAGTCCTACTATATAATGCTATTTTAAACGATGATTGCGATGCATTGCTATTTTTAAAGAGCTCTAGCGATTACGACTACTGTTCATGAAACGTCAAAGGGCAAAAAAATGGCTACCCTATGGTTATAGAAGTGGTCTATCAGCAGCTGTACGAAAGCTGCCCAGTTGTTGGCCAGAGATCCAAAATTGATTATACAAGCGAAATATGTTGTTATGGACAACCCTGGTCCGATATTGATATTAAGTTATATACCAGACAAAGACGCAATGGCAAACAAAATTACCTCAAATAAGTAGATATAGTGCAGTATTGACAACAGTTAATATCTGGTTGAGATTTGTTGTTCACACAGAAATCTGTGTTTTTAATTTTTGGGATCATGTTTATTCTTTACAATCTTAACTTCTATATTCTCTATTTCAGGTACCATCAATGATACAAATCACAGGATGATACTCTTTGCAAGTTTTGGGACAGTCTCATATTTATCAAAAATGTTGTTTATGTTATTAGTACAGCCATATTAGGATTTAGGTGTAGGCTGTGGTTTTTAGTGGAAAATACAAAGTTAATGCAAAATGACATTTAATACCCAGACATATTGCTCACAACTTTCTTCTTACTTTCTTGAAAATTCCAGTGATAGTGTTTTTAACCTATCACGTAACACGATTACCAATGAAAGTTTGTGGAGTGAAATGACATCTTACCTTATACAAATTGTGGGTCTATTCATGAGCTGGGGTCGGCCGAGGCACATTGCAAGGCCCGACAACCAAACAGCATGTTAAAACGAAATATAACGGCTTGGCTGGCTTGATAGTCCTTTGCGATTAGCGACAAGGCAGGCCCTGGCTGTTGCTGGCGTAGGTTTAATTCAATATGATGAGAAGACTGAATAGAACTTACGTCTTGTGCTTGTCTTCCGCGCTTTTCCAATTCTATCCTCTTTTCCATGATGTCCATTTAACGGTGTGTTACTGTGTTTTAGTTAAACTGCAGGTAGAATGCCGCGTCCAGGCAGGGCCAGCGGTTTGTCTTAATGTGTTCACAATGCTAACGATCAACATAGACTGCCACTCTCGCACCACAACGATGCGCGGCAAAGCTATGCTCAAGCGCCCTATAAACAGAAGCCTCGTATTGGCCACATCTGTATTGAATATTCATGATCGTTGCTAGTAGTCGTTCAGCAGGGCTATTGAATATTCCAAGATGTACACACGCGTGTTTGTGGGTGCTTTTGAATATTTATGACGCTACTGGCTGGCTAGTAAGTCCCGCCCTCTTCCTTGAGGCCGAAAGCCTGCTGTTGTCAAATCGTGCACCGTACTTCGTGGTTGTACCGTTGTCATTTGATTGCGAATGCTGCAAATTTAAACGCTTGTGAGGATAAAAAATGATGAAGATGGAACGGAGTCCAAATGCAGATAGTAATTCAGCGTATGTGCGATTAGTCAAGCTATATGTGATTGTGGTCGGTGTTCCGCAAGTGCTGTGTAAAAATATGTATACATGCGTAGCATAGTATTTATGTAAGCCTACGCCTTTTCTTTAAAGGCGAAGTCGTCTTCAGCGACGGTAAGGTAACATGGGACCAGCTGACAACACATCTCTGCCGGTTAGGGCCGGAAAAAACGTAGAATGCATTTAAATTTTTAACGCGTGCGCTTGTAGCTTCTCGGTCGTAACATTGTGTCCGATGTGTGCATCGGACACAATGTTACGACCGAGAAGCTACATGAAGAACTTCACATACACTGTACCTTACTATTTAAACGACAAATACAGTGAGCGAAGAATGCCATGTGAATGTTACAAATCACAATTCCAATAAATTTAGAACTTTTTACTTCATACAGAAAAAAGTATGAGTCGACTTTGTAGGTTTTTTAGGTTTAAAAAAATAAAACTAGAAACCTGCTGCAGACATGACAATTTGTTGGGAGTATACGGCAACGGATTATTGGGTGGACACATAGTAAAGGTTGCATGTGCCACAGTGGGACTTATAGGGAGTTGCTCGTTTACTTTTCCTCGGACATTGAGCTGGCCGTGGGTATATCCAGAAATCCTGGGCAAGGACTATAGAGCACACCATTTGCAACTTACTTATTTTTCAGAAAATGGTGTTAACGAATTTTTAATTTAGACCCATGATAGAATGCCTAGAAAGCGGAAATTTTAGAAATCTGATTTCAATTTTCTCATATTAATTCTTGATTTTATATTTTAGACAGTTTACATTATATAACTAAACTATCTGCTTGCTTGTGAGTAGATTAAAGGTCCCTACACAGTTGCTGCCTCAGAGGAAGCTCAATCTGTGCTCTCAGGGTTACAGGCTGAGCAGCCTAATCCATCAGCTAAGGTTCAGAAAAAACGTTCCGTGGCCATTGCTGTGCATATCTCCAATGCAGCATTTATACTCCATTCTGTTCATTGCTTCTTTTTCTTTCACATGACATCTTCAGACATGTGAGATCAGCTCTGACCATCTCCCACCAATTTTACTTAGTCTACTTCCTATATATCTTGTCTCATTTCATGTATCAAATTCATCATCTGGATCATGACTCGTTGGATCTTCTGGCTTTTTCCAAATGAACTGCATTACTGACTAACTGACACATGTGTTAATATTTTAACAGTTTAAAATGTTTAGTTTAATATTAATTCTATTAAAATTTTAGTTTTAACAAAGTTATTAATCTTTTGCAAAAGACATAACTGTTCTTCTCAAGCATTTTATCTATTTGTATTGTAGAGAGTGGTGCAATATCCCACCAAGGTTAAATGTGTGAAATACATAATAATAGGAATGACTTCAATATTTGTTTTCGTACATGTGTCAATGGTTCGTTAATTAGTGGTTAATTTTCATCTGAAATTAAAATTATTAAAAATTGTAATAATTGTTGTTAAAAGCAGTGCATAAACTTCAACAGAAAAATATTTCAGCCACATTTTGATTTTATAAGGAGAATTGAAGAATGTGGAGCATTGATATTGTAGACAATCAACATTGCTAGTATTATGTAAGGTGTGGTTTGTAACAATGATGAACACACTATGCAGTGAAGTTAAGTTTTAAGGAAAGTGTATGTAGGATTATTATTTCTTCCACCTCTCCCCAAATGTGATAACAGACAACATTGAACTTGAACTTTCTGCTTAACCTACAAGCTCCTACATGTATGATGCAGATTCATTTTGTCTTTGGTCACATATAGTCTACACAAGATATAACATTTTTATAATCCTCTCTATAATCATTTCTTGCTTTATGGCTGATACTCCTTGAATCTCAATACTACAGATAAAGAAAACGATAAAGAAATGCAAAAGCTGTAACTGTACACACAAACTGCTTATTTATTGGAAAATTGTGAATTTAAAATAAGCTGGAATCGACTTTTTTGAGTGATTTGGAAGCTGATTGATAATGCATTTATTCTCTAGGTTCTGTAGGTGGCTGTTTCATATCCTGGTTAAATGTGAAATTGACAATAATATTTCAGTTATGTTGCAGCACAGTTCAGGGGGGTCCAGAGGCAAATATCTCCAATTTCAGGTAGGGGGGATAATTTTTTAGTCTTATGGGGGGAATATCTTGCCTTCCCAACACTGGGGACCGGGGGTTTGTCAGAGAGGATTGATGTCCCTGGCGCAGTTGTTTTATAAATATTTAAGAAAAGATCCTAAACGTTAGGAATGATCTCTATTTAAGAATGAAACGACTTTGGTGTCGTCGATAAAGAAGGTCCGCGATTATGGAGAGGGATGGATCATTCCAATGCGGAAATAGGGCTGTTGATTTCATTCGTATTTGTCAGTTGCAACATGTGCCTTAAATACCAATTAAAGCAGCATCCACTACAGACTTCTACATTGCTTCGTCATATTAAAGAACTCTAGTGAATGGTAGTGATGTCCCGTTGTAGGTGGATCGCTAACCATTTCATCATCAAACATATAGACTGGGATGGTCGTGAAAAGAATGGTGATGATTTCATAAAGTGGATTAAAGTTTGGCATGGAATAGCAGCAAAAAGGAAAAGTCGGTATTCGGGTCGATGGTAGTCAATCAATCAATGAAGCCTGACATAGCGCCTCTTCAAGAAATCTACGCAGAGGTGCTCCCAGTCCATGCCACCATGGCCAAAGAGGACCCTCCGGGCGCCTCTGAGTAGAAAGTAAGCAGGCGCAGCCCCAACAAGACGGCGCCATACCAAGGAGGCAATTCAAAATGCGCTGCGGAAGGGGAAGCCAGTGCAAAACATCACGCATATATACATATAATGTATATATATAGGCAGAAACATGGCCTGTCCTAGAAATGGCTCATATCATGCGTCCGTTGTGCCACACCGCAGGAATCTTATAGCAATGTATCGCGTCATCCTCTGTCGCAGACGTCAGCAAAGGGGGATTGATGGATTAGACCAAATGCAGCCAATGTTGGGTTATTTTCTGTGAATGACCTTTATGGATAGCCCCTTTAAAGTTATTTCCTGTCCAGTTTAGGACGGAATCATGAGGTGATTAAATTAATTAAATTATTATTAGTCGCAAACTAGCCATTTGTGTGACAGTGAGCTAGACTTAATGTTTTGACCTGTAGGCCCTAGGCCTAGTTTATTTTTAAACAATATGTAGGTTACATTCAATTCAATCCAATTTTCTTTGGTAACCCAAAAAACAGGAGAAAATGACAAACAACAAGTTAACATAAATGAATATTCTGGTTACACAGCTGAACCTAAAGGGGTCATAGACACAATTTATAAACTGGCAGTGGGTAGGCCTACCAATATTAATAACATTCACATATCAGGTAAGTAAACAAAGAAATAAGTTAATCTTAACTAATGTATAGTAATTGGTTGAGAACGTGGAAAAATAGTTAGGCCTATTCTAGCCATGAAGAGGTTGACAACTTAAGTCCCGTCATTTTTACCAGTTTGCTAAATGAGTTAGAGTGCAAACGGCATCCCACGCGCCTATGTATAAGAGAGCGTGCTAATCATTCGTTGGCCGATGATTACTTTTTCCAGAGATGTAACTCGTGCGAGCAAGGAGGTTTTAAATGGCGCAGAGTCTATTCAAGCGGGTTGGCGTTGGTAAAAGGTCACACCCGATCAATTCAATGAAAATGAGTATTTACGGTTACTATAGAAAATTGAATAAGCTACATTAGGCGTACGAGACTACGAGTCTAATGAACAATCTTAAAGTGAGACTCGTGTGAAGTGTTGATTGGCATGTTTAAAAAGGACGTAGGCCTATAGTTTTTAAAGCTTGCGTGATTATTTTTCTTGTTCCACATCTCTGCGAGGATTAATTTATAAATTAATCGGGCGTGACGTAAGACCAAGCGCTCACTGAATGTGTAGGTTCCTCGCTGACACACGTAGAAGAAACATAAAACCTCGGTATTATATGTGCATAAACTATAGCCGTTGATTCAAAACTTTCTCTGATTATGGCATCGAAATTTGTTGATACTATTAAAGGCAGTGAATAAAATTTTATTTAATTTCGCGGTGACCATTCATTTTACTAGCATTGTGTGAGCACGGTCATGCCTTGGGTCTGAGAGTGTGTAGGCCCTATATTGTTGCCATGTCTCGGCGGCTGTCGTGATAATATTTCTGGATGGGCCGTGTGCGCTACCAGTCACGTGGGCTCGCACATAATGAGTCAACTGGCAGGCTGCCAATTATCCGGGAGCGTTATTTGTGTTACGAAATTGTACGAGAATGACGAATACGACGAATTACCACACAAAAGCAATCCTCCCATTAATTTTAAAATAGTGTATGATTTGATGTAGGGTATACGAGAATATTCGGTTTCCTTGTTTAATTTATGTCCGTCTAGTACACCGTTGTTCAGTGGCCATTGAATGAGCTGTGGTCCTGCTCAATATTTACAAGGCTATTCAATGTTTGGCTATTAGCCCTGTATTCCTGATAAATTTTTTAGTAAGTGTCAGTTACAACTAAACCTAAAACCAGTAATTATTTCGACGGCGAAACTAAAATTTACACAACTTAAACGACAAAACAGCCCGTTCAAACACTGGAGGAATGAGAACGAAAGTGTCATGCTGTAGGTTAGGCCTACGAGCCATAATAATATTGGTAAAAAAGAAATAGTGTCAAGTGGTAACTTATGCCACGTTTGCCCGATGCTGAGTTTATAGTAGTAGTAGTTTTGTGTAACGACACTGTGTGATAACAAAGATCATTAGCGTCGCCCTCCGCCTTAATCCAGGCTTGGGACGGGCATTGCCAGAGCGCAAGCAGTGTAGAAGTTCGCCGAGTTGATGGCGTCCTTGTTAGCCTATAGGACACAGCATGTAGAGTGGCTCTTGACTGTATACATGCGCGCCCCAATTAAAGTGTCTGGCAACGTAGTACAACATGGTTTTCTGTATTATCAAATCACCCGCGTAATCCTAAAAGTCAGGACCGACATACGTGCTCACCCTCAGAACATTATTTCTGGAAATTTTAGCTTTCACCAACTACGGCTTGGAAAACAATTTTGTCTGACCCCAATCCGGACGATCTTATTATAATATCAGTGACCTCAATACCATTGCTTGTGAAAATAGTTCCTCGTTTATTGACTAAATTATTGCTCAGTATTCGTTTAAAATGCAATTTTGAATGTTGCTCGTATACATTGGGCAATGGAATTGTCACGTTGAGTGAATAATCTTTAGGTAAGAAGAGGATAGCAGTCGAATTGTAAAGAAATCGTGCAAATGCTAGAGCGTTGCCCTAGCGAGTACTGTTATAAAAGAAACTATAAGTTGCGGTGCTCTTTCACCAGAGGGCAATATTAGTCTAAAATTGGATAAGAAATCGTAATCGTAATCTCAACATTTCTACAGCGTCCACAAAAGCGAAGTCGCGGGAACCAGCTTATTCACAGGCGTGATCGTAAACTTCAACTTCTAAAGCGCTATCAATAAACCGGGCGCAGGCAACAGCTTATTCACGGCAATACTAGCTTTGACGTGTCCATAACCATATCAGATCAAATCAAATCAAAAGTTCTTTATTGTTCACCAAATCAAATTCGAAAGCAGCAGAAACATGAAATTATAAGTGAGTGTATAAACTATAGCTGACACATTTGTATAATAGCAAACAAAAGATATGTCCCAAAGGAACGAAACGTTCCGCTAGAAGGGGCTGGCCTCATTACATCAGATAAATTTCGATGGAGTGATTACAACAATAGGCCTATGTAGCAATTATGGTTCATTAAAATGTTTTAACACACTTATTCAATTACACTGTTCCACAACAAATCAACCAAAATTATCAAATTATGGCGTAGTGAATTTATTAATACACTTACACGTTTCATACTATTGTGCGATTGCACAATGATATAATATTACACAGTCATAGGGCCTAATATCCAAAAAGTCTTCTGTGAATTATTAAAGTCTGCAATGCATGTGAAACACGACAATACCAATAGAAACCTGTAGGCAGAACGGATCATACATTAAGCAGGCAGTGTTTTAACTAACGTTTAAACAATTGCAAAGATGAAGAGCTCGTCAATTCTTTTGACATTGAATTCCATTACATAGCTAGGGCCATATGTTTTTATGCCATGATGTCTAAGGGTAGAGTAGTATGAACACAGAGCTGATGATAGTTGTCGGATGAGCGCGTTAAATAGCTATGTAGCTTAGATTTGTTTAAACCAAGGCTGGCATCTGGTTTAACTTGACCACGTACATCTGTGGCGGACAGGCCACAAGGCTTGAATGAATTATTTATTTAAATAATCGGCTCGCCATAGCGTTATTTTACGTATTTTTTGTACAATGTTGCGTATAGGAAGGAAGGCCGATCGGCGGTTTTTTGTGCATAGCTTGCAGACGCATGAATTGGCTTGAGTATAGCCTGACATGCGGTGAATCGCTATATATGTGGAGCAGTGGTTCGTACTGCTTCATACGTAGAGTGGTTCTCGTACCGCTCCAGAGATCGTGCTGCCATAAAAATGCTACCTTTAGTGACAGCCGCTCTCGCGGTCAGGCCGGTGCTGCTTTTCGCTGATCTGTCTGGTGGGGTGGGCCCCTCTGCCGTCGATCGCAAGACGGACCGTGCCCTGATCGTAGGAGTCAACAGGCTGACAGAGAAAGACCGATCGTGAGAAATGCTCACAGATCTGGGTACCGTTCGAGAGTGCGTATAGACCCGATCGAGAGAAATAAATGAATGAAAGACAGTTCTGTTCGGGAATACGGGGAAGATGGTGACCCCGTTGGTGGCCGTGAGTGATACAGACTGGGTGAGTCCCAGAAGGGACCGACGCATATATCGAGAGAAGCCTAGGCGGCCGACAGAGGGATAGACTGGGAAAAATCCCCGACCGTGCAGACCGTGCAGACCGTGGGAGTTCTGGTGGCTGAGAAATATTCTTGTTGGCTGCCTAGATCGGTCATAGTTACTCCTCATGATTTCCAGCAGGTTGTCGGATACGTGACCCCGTCGGTGACCGTGAGAAATAGAGATCGGGTAAAGCCCCGAGCAACCGAATGTTACATCGAGACAGATTATGGCGACCGTTGAAACAATTTACGGGAAGAATTCGCCAGTGTGCACGTTGGTTAAAAGACGGGGAGGGCGGCCCCGTGAAGCCGTTGGAAAGAGACTGAGAGCTGCCGGTGGAGCCTTGGCACATACGGGGAAAGTTCCCCAGTTGATGCGATCGATAAAATACTGTGAAGGCGACCCCATTGGTGCGTTCGACGATTACAAGAAACGATCGTGACTGGTACCGAAGACCTCAATAATTGCGGGTGTTTCCGCATATTCTTTTCCCTGTACGGTTTCGTTAATATATATATATATACATGGCTACCTAACGTGGTCATAGTTACTCTCGGAGTTTTCCCGCAGCACTTGGGTTGTCGGAGACCGTGGAAGTTCGGGTAGCCGAAATCGTTAACATTCGGGTGGCCGTGATAGATGCAGACTATCTAAGTTCCAGGATTAGAGATCGCATAGTCAGAGAGGCCCCGATGGCCGAGAGTGGCACAGACCGTGAATGAGTTCGGATGGCCGTTCGATAGAAATACCGGAAAATTCCCGAAGGACCCGCTGGAATTACACGTGGAGGGTGAACACGGTAGAAGAGCGCGTTACAAACAAGAGAAAACACTGGTGCCGATTGATACCTTCAGGTTACAAGTCAAATTACTCTTCTTGATGGTTTTATGGTTTTATGGTCTTTCGATAAACACTCTTGTTTGTTACCTGCGTTGGTCATAGTTACTCCTCCCGGTTTCCCGAAGTCTCAAAATATATTACGGTGTTGGCGGACAATTGCCAACGCAGAGGACGGTCAATCATGTGCATGATAACTTATGCGTGTGAGGCCGGTATGCCACACACGGAAATGGACCAAGAGCCAGACGTGAAAGTCTGGGCAGTCGGAAACCCAGGGTAAAGATAGTAAGCAGACCAAGAATTGATCGATGCGTAAATGTTACTGTTGGCTACATACGTTGGTCATAGATACTCCTCCCGTTTTCCCGAAGTGTATCTTCTTGCGTGTCTGATCGAAGTGATCGATACGAGTACGTTTGGGTAATCGGGTACCCAGGTGAATACATGGTTGTTTGTCGTCACACGCAGTTCTGAGAACTGACTGAAGTGCGAGGTCGGGCACCCTCGTGCGTAGGTCGGATCGAAGATCTGTGTGCAGATAGCGAAGGTTATAGACAGAAGACCTTCACTATCAGACTCCGTGAATACCATGCCAGTGTCATTTTTATCGAAGCAGATTATATCAGTGTTGGTGGGTAACTGCTAACACAGAGGACGGGAACTTACTCCGTCAATTGTGCATGATAAAATATACGTATGCGGCCGTTTATGCCATATACGGAAATAGACATGCCATATACGGAAATAGACCGAGAGATACGTTTTGAGCAGAAGATAGATAGATACGTGTCGGCGATGACATGACTAAGAGCTGTGCGACTTGTACTGTCTAGGACGACAGAGTTTAAAGAGTTGAGAACAGTGATGTCTAGGAGTACAAGACGTTGAATTTAGCTACCGATAATTGTATAGGCCGAAATGGCTTATGGACTTGTTTCAAATATGTCTGAACCTCGTAACTTAGGAGAACGTTTGGTGTCCCTAATTTGAGATAGTTTCAGAGTCACAAGATGCTGAAAGGTACTACATCAGGTAGAGAAAGACGAGGCTAGTAGCTTGGAAGGCGAGGAAGACTCCTGCCGGTATGATTATGAACCCTGTTTTGAGTACGGCCATCCTCAGAACGTTGTCCATCCGGCGACCGCGGAATAGGCAGAGTCAGACCTCGTGACTAATTCAAACAGTGTTACCTTTCTTGGAGAAGAGGCCCATCTTTAATCTTTACTGGTGAGAGCGAACATCCTGGTAGATATAGAGAGTAACCATTTGGCATTGAGATTTGACAGCGAAGTGACTCGGGCGACTCCAAACGTGTTCGCAAGCTGGAGTCGACTCCGTTCGTTAGCGTTAGGCAGACGCTCGGGCGGCAGAACGCCACACATCATCAGTAGAAGTGGTGTGTCATTTAGGTGACACGACTTAAAACTAGACAGTTGTGATGTAGGCTAATGTAATGTAAATCTTCGAAGCTTTCTCAGCACCCAGAGAATATACTATAGGCCTAATTGGGAGGTGAGGAACATACAGACTGTGAGCAGGAATTAAGATCTTCATACCTACAGGCTACAACAAGACGTCTACGGCCAATTTAAGTGTGTACAAGAGATGAAAATACTCGCCAGCAGGTAGCAATGGCCAGCGTGGTCTTTGTCTCTTTCATACGTGAAAGATAAGTAGATAACTTAGCGCCGGTGAATAAGTTGGTCTCTCTGTCGTGGCTTTTTTGGGCTCTAAGAAATTTGCGAGGATTTACATTAGGCCTATATTACTTGCCGCTGAGTTTAATACCTTTACCATTTGCTTTTGGATGAACTGACCAGATCAGTTTTTGAAAACAGATTTGAAAACTTATAGCCTATTGGCGATGGTGATCGTATCTGTGCATTAATTAATTAGTAATACAGTTGTCGGTTAGCTAATTTAATTCATTTATTTGTAATGCATGTGTCAGATACAGAAAATACGAAAATTGAAAAACCAAGGCAAAAATACTAAATTTATTTAATATCGAGAATGTAGGCCTAGGCGCGAAATGTTGAACACAGGTAGGCCTACGTCGGATCTTAAAATCAAATATAGAGTCAGAGATTATTGCAAATAGATGAAATCGAATGAAGACATAGGCTATTATGGCTATATTACTTTAGTGCACACACACACACACACGCACACACACACACGCACACACACACACATTGATTAAAGCATTGATCAAGTCATTGATTAAAGCATTGATCAAGTCATTGATTAAAGCATTGATCAAGTCATTGATTAAAGCATTGATCAAGTCATTGATTAAAGCATTGATCAAGCCATTGATTAGAGCATTGATCAAGTCATTGATTAAAGCATTGATCAAGTCATTGATTAAAGCATTGATCAAGTCATTGATTAAAGCATTGATCAAGTCATTGATTAGAGCATTGATCAAGTCATTGATTAAAGCATTGATCAAGTCATTGATTAAAGCATTGATCAAGTCATTGATTAGAGCATTGATCAAGTCATTGATTAGAGCATTGATCAAGTCATTGATTAAAGCATCGATCAAGTCATTGATTAAAGCATTGATCAAGTCATTGATTAGAGCATTGATCAAGTCATTGATTAAAGCATTGATCAAGTCATTGATTAGAGCATTGATCAAGTCATTGATTAAAGCATTGATCAAGTCATTGATTAAAGCATTGATCAAGTCATTGATTAGAGCATTGATCAAGTCATTGATTAAAGCATTGATCAAGTCATTGATTAGAGCATTGATCAAGTCATTGATTAGAGCATTGATCAAGTCATTGATTAAAGCATTGATCAAGTCATTGATTAAAGCATTGATCAAGTCATTGATTAGAGCATTGATCAAGTCATTGATTAAAGCATTGATCAAGTCATTGATTAGAGCATTGATCAAGTCATTGATTAAAGCATTGATCAAGTCATTGATTAAAGCATTGATCAAGTCATTGATTAGAGCATTGATCAAGTCATTGATTAAAGCATTGATCAAGTCATTGATTAGAGCATTGATCAAGTCATTGATTAAAGCATTGATCAAGTCATTGATTAAAGCATTGATCAAGTCATTGATTAGAGCATTGATCAAGTCATTGATTAAAGCATTGATCAAGTCATTGATTAGAGCATTGATCAAGTCATTGATTAAAGCATTGATCAAGTCATTGATTAAAGCATTGATCAAGTCATTGATTAGAGCATTGATCAAGTCATTGATTAAAGCATTGATCAAGTCATTGATTAGAGCATTGATCAAGTCATTGATTAAAGCATTGATCAAGTCATTGATTAAAGCATTGATCAAGTCATTGATTAGAGCATTGATCAAGTCATTGATTAAAGCATTGATCAAGTCATTGATTAAAGCATTGATCAAGTCATTGATTAGAGCATTGATCAAGTCATTGATTAGAGCATTGATCAAGTCATTGATTAGAGCATTGATCAAGTCATTGATTAAAGCATTGATCAAGTCATTGATTAGAGCATTGATCAAGTCATTGATTAAAGCATTGATCAAGTCATTGATTAAAGCTCGCCACTGAGCACTCCTGAGTAGGCAAACTAGAAGGGGCGCTATATATAAAAATGCGTTAAATACTGTTTTAATAAGAGATTGAACACAAAAGACAAATTATGGGAATAATTGAAGTAACTCATCAACTAACTCAACTAATATGTGCAGGCCAAAGATCTCGCCATTGTGCTTTAACAATTAAGAGATTGAACACAAAAGACAAACTTTAATTTTATAGCAAGTAGTGAAATAAGACAACTGTGACTCTAGCTCACCATTGTGTTTCAACAAGAGATTGAACACAAAAGGTGGAAGAATGACGCTTTCCTAATCGGATGGAAATACCAGGAAGCCGAAATTACTGTCCACAGTTTAAAATATAAAACTGGGTGCGTTCCTGAATCGCCCAGTTGCCAGTTACTCTGTACAAATGCAGGAGTACCTATGAATGGCCTACGAAATTATATGACTGGTGTTCTGGGGGACCGTACAGTACGTGCTGTAATAGGACCTGCAATATCCTAATAGTAGTAGTAGTTGCAGTTTGACGACACTGCGATAGCAAAGATCATTAGCGTCGCCCTCCTCCTTTATCCAGGCTTGGGATTGACACTGCCAGAGTGCAAGCAATGGAAATATCCCATTCTGACTTATATAGGACCTACATGTACATTTATTTAACTACGCATATATATAACAAGGATGATGTGCAATATCCCATGGCCCGCATTGCAGATTTATACTTTAACATGTACCACGCCCGAACTTTGTATACATGTAGGGCCTTGTAGGCCTATGTATACGCGTTTATTTATGCACAATGTGTACATGTATTCTCTGTGGGCATGCGTGGATAAGTACACGCCGTTCTGCATGAGGGAGTTTATCACACGTCTTTAACTAGGCCTATACAGGCAGAAGACAGACAGAGATAGGCGTGCTACCGAACTGTTCACTAGGCTATTTGCCTGACATTGTGGACTATGAAATAGATCTACCTTCATTCGATCCATAATAACCGGTAGGAATGTTATGTTTTTCACACATTGTAACTAATTGTCTTATATGTATATTGTTGCCAAATACGCTTTGATGAATTGTAGGCTTGTAGCGTTGAAAGTCCCATAATAAGGTAGACCCGATATCATCGGCGACTGTCTCTAATCGCGACCGATTGGCCCTAAAGAGAACAAGGGAGTCGACGACTTCTGAAGCTAATCGATCGGACCTCGAACCATCCACCTGTCCCATTTGCAGAGCTGTGCATTCACAGTGGTAGGTCCCTTGATCTGGAATGGCCTCCCTTTGACACTCCGCTCTCTTCCTAGAATCTCTTCTCAGGTATTCCTCTCTCATCTTAAGACTTTTTTATTTGGCGGCGCTGGGGTTGGGAGCGCCTCTGAGTAATCATCTTGAAGAGGCGCTCAACACAAATTTCCGTAATGAATGAATGAATTTGTAGCATACCATTAAATCGATTAAAGAAGCAATCTTCAATATATTTTCGATAGTTAAATATTTAACAAAGAGTTCGACGTAAAATTGTCAGACAGATAAATCTAGCAACAGTACTGTTGTAAATAGAACTATCGACTAATGACACTGCAGGCTAAGGCCCGCGGAGAGAGGACGAGAGAGCAAATCTGTAGATAAAGCTAAGGACTACCAACAGAAATTTCGAACTCATATTATTTGCCACAGAACACGCTCACTTGCGTTTAAGAGACCCGTGACTGTTCTGCTTATGGGCAAATAACCATCTTCTTCAAAGAGAAATTATTGACTTAAATGAAGCCACTTGTAGAGCGAAGAGACTTGCATCTAGGCATGGGAGCTTCTATCCTACACTCAGGCTAATCAAATTGCCTGCAAAATGCATTAAGTGACTGGCGACTTTGGCTTCACATTAGATCCTCCTGGGAAGTAAAATTAGCCCTTGATCGCTTATATTGTTCAGAAGAGACATATCCCTTTCGCTGTCAAGGCTGTAGGCCAACCTTTCATATTGTTGTCTCTTCTTTAACTTCTGATGCACCACCAACTCTAGACATCATTAGTGAAGCCGTCTGATCAGAGGCGGCGATCGCATTTGACAGATGGGGACACCCAATGAGAGGGTAGAAAATGTGGGGGGGGGGACAAATGTACAGCGTGCCCCCTCTCTGTGAAAGGTGGGGAGACTTGTCCCCTCGACCATCCTCCAGGATCGCCGCCTCTGCGTCTGATCAAAAGAAAAGCCGAGTTACCAAGTCTGATCTGATTTAACAATACATTTTTACTTCTTTATGCCACGAGGGTCGACGACAGACCTTCCGGGCCAAATGCCCAAAGACCAGTGTTTCCCAAACTATGTACGTGTCAGGATCCAAAAGTGGGCCTTATCAAATGGGTCGCCATGCTTCAGGTCTGTTTATAAATAGTTCCATTAAATTCAGGAAAACAAAATGAAACTATTCTCTTGACATTCTTGTTTACTATAGTATGCTCCAATGCAGAGAGTCTAGTCTAGTCTCTTCATTATACTCGAGTATATTCAATGCATGCATTGCAAATTGACGCTGAAATGCTAATTAGATGCTAATTAAATTTCAACACAATATTGTTCGCCTTTGTGAGGTGGGTCGCGGGCATTGAAAAATGTTTGGAAGTGGGTCCCTCGACCAATAATTATTGGGAAACACTGCCCTAAACAGAGCAGTCACGGGCATGTTCAATAGCAAAAAGCGATATTTAGCTGCTTGAAATTTAGACTAATTTTGTAGTTAATTGTCATTAATATCACAATTAAACGAGGCACAAATTATAATCTTGGATTGCTGATTATAATATTTTCATTACTTGACTGCGAGCACGAACTGGATTCCTAAAAGTCGTCGGGCCCCTACGCGGCTACGCCCTCTCGGTGTACCTGTAGGCCTACTCTTTACGTCACAGACAAAGACACACGCAATTATAAAAAGAGGTATTTGTTCCTGTTTATACGTATCTCAGGCCTCTCAATATTCCTACTCGTCGGCACGCATCGTTTCATTTTAAGTTCATCGATATGAAACTGACACTGTGACGGTCTCGTGCTCAACCCCGTCCTTGGGCCCCGCCATTTCACTCTGGCGTGGACTATGCAGTGAATGACATTGTTAAGGCTCATGAAAACTGTTTAAGCAAATCGAAGGACTTCGATACTTTCCTCTTTCGGACGAAATGCTGAGTGGATTGTTTCAGTTGCATAGAAGCAAGACGCTCGTGACAGGGTTAAAACGGCCCAATAGAAATATCAACAGAGCCTACATATTCGGTGCGTTGGGCGTTGGTCGTATACACAGAGGAGCGTTTGCCCATTTCGTTGCTGGTCAACATTACTAACAAAACTTGCCTTGTCTTGCTATATTTTAATAGCCCATATTCTTTTATTTCTTAGACACGCAAACACGCCCACACGTGTGCGATTGAGCACACAATATAATCACCGGGCAGATCTATACTGTACTGTATTTACTTGTATAATTATAATACAGGCATAATATATGACTCGTGCGTTGGTCAGTCCATTTGGAATATCAAATTGTCCGCGTGATAATCGAGCTGTCCATTAAAACTCTTTGCTGAAGTTACTTTTCCTACTATAGGCCTATAGATAAAAATACGCACTTGCTGAGATTCATCTCGAGTGAGATTCCTCCGAAGTTCTCCGACTCGGCATTGCAATCACTATCTGCACCACGTCTTCGAAACGATCTTCCTCCTGAATTCCGCACTTTTAATGTACCTCCATAATCATTGCTTAACCATCAACCACTATCTACATCATGCTTTCTTCTCACAACAGTTCCTGGAGTTTCACCTCTTCAGTAATTCATGCATCGACTCATCTGATCGCCCATCTTCCAGTTCTCGACCTATACAACCGGACCTTCGCAATTCTTTTTTTGACAACCCCTCTGACTAGATATAGCGCTCGTGAATAAGCTTGTGATGTCCGCGCTTAGCATACGGGTGGCGCTTTGGAAGTCCGGAGTTTACTACTACGATGCGATTCTGTAGACTTGATGTAATTTTTAGGGCCTCCTACAATGACAAATATGCTGTTGTCAGTTCAATACTTCCAAAATCTTTCAGTGTCAGATACAGTTTAGCTAAATCTCTGTGATTGCACTCAATGAGACCCCAAGATTGGCTTCAGCAAGTGGCTTATAGCTGTGGCTCTGTGTATCATAGTGGCGTTCTTCGCCTTCCGGGTAGGCTATGCTCTTGGTCTTAATGTACGCGTTGAACCTGTCTGAGTTGTGGAATTCGCCGAACTGTATACTAGGAGGGTCTGTTGTGAATACCAGGTAAACAGACCCATTTCATTTGATAGTTGTATCCACTTATTTACATTCTTCTTGATCTTCCCTCTGTTCATTCTTTTCTAAAGCCTTTCCTTTACCAAGTGCCCTCATCTACTATGGCTCTGAGTCAATGATACATATCCCCCATCCGCATAATTATTATCGCTGACAACTATACTCTTGAACACGCATCACTTTCCCACGCAAAATCTTTCAACTGTGCAACCTGCCTATAGAAAGGCGTGTCTCATAAGTATCATTTACTATGTTTTTTATCTGTCGAGTTAACCGCCAGTGACTCTTATGCCGAGTTCCTTTGAACTCCCAAGATATATAGCCTAGGCTTTACCAAAGTCGTGTTCGAACTGGCAAAGTTATTGTATAAACTATGGTGTGCTTATTTGAAGCTTTAAGCTGACGCTGGATTTAATGACGCATAGCCTATGCCTAGTTTTCGCCAACTTTGAGTCTTTAATTCCATTTGCAATCAAACTAATGACTACCTGCAGCATACACAAAGTTAGTTAGTTGCAGTTTAACGACATTGTGTCATAATATAGATCGTTAACGTTGCCCTCCTCATTTATCTAGGCTTTGGATTGACACTATCAGAATGCGAACAGTGACGGAGTTTAGCATAAACAAAATGTACTTAAATATAGTCTAAACTATCGAGTCGACTCTAGTGTATAATCTTGGGGTGTCAGTCTGCATTCATAGTATGGTCCGTGCACTGGGATCTTAAAAGTGTGGAAGGGAATCCATTCAAATGGCCAAGGGTGACAATGGATCTCATTCCATGAATTAAATAGTTAAATACAACCGCGGTATAGGGAAACGAGAGAGTTTCTATTTAACTTGAGACCAATGCATTCTTAGGGTTTTCTCACTTTTTCTGCCTGTTTTTTCTCGCGATACGTTAGTGCTTTTAAAAGTGCCGTATCTGATAATGTAATGTGTCATTAATATAAAAAGGTGCTACGATAGTTTGCAAAACAGCGCACAGTAAGCTGAAAAGCGTCATCACGTTGGCCCACACACAAGCGGGTGACCAACCAACCGATTCCCGTCGACAGCTGACAGATGGCATGGATAAGTTCGTGCGCCAGAGAAAAAGTATGATAGAAAATGTGATGAATCGATTTTGAACTACCAGTAGAACAGGTACAGGCCCCTACAACTGTGTACGGTGATAATAGAGCAATAGGCGAGTGCGCAGGTACAAAAATAGCATTTACAGTCACCATCATTCTGCCGTATAAGCGTATATAGATACATATAAGCTCTCGGAGGTCAGGATTTGATTTCGAATATTTTCGATAACGTACAACTTCTTGCTCGTTGTAGACTGGAAAAGCATCTTCGCTGAGAGGAAGGGAAAATGTACTCGTCAACTGGAGATGGAAAAACAATGATACAAATCGGTGGAAATGGCAAATCAAGGGTAAGCACTTCATTCCTCTAATCGCCGGAGTAGGCCTAATCGTTATCCTAATGATCTGTCGTTATTTTGGTTTTTGAAAGAGTTACCTGTTTGTGATTCATTTGCAGAAGTGGGAACTCTTCTCATTATAGGCCTATCCGTACATTGGCTGATCATTTATATCTGCGTGAATGTTGATTCACACATTGTTCATAAATGCTTCCTTAACTCTTAAACGGATAACGAAATGTAATGTTATTCCTTTGCATTCAGTCAGATGCCAAGGCAGTTGTGCTTAGTGGTGTAAGCTTAACTAACGGATTATATTGGCTTAGGTCACCTGGTAGCAGTGCGCACAGTACGCACATCAGAGTCATGTTAATTAAATATACTGATTCTTTTGAACATGCAAATGCTGCAATTGCAAAGTATCAGCGAAATCCGCTTAGGGTCATTGACTCATAACAGAAAATTGTCATTCACTCATTCACCCCAAGAATCAAGGGTTTGGTGACACCAGTGTGAAGTGTGAATGGATGCGTGTAGTAAAAGACCAATAGTCTAGTCCCTATAAGAATTTCCATATTTTATAGCATCTCATTAACTAGCGGAAGAGGCTAACTTTCTTCTCAACCAATTTAGACAACAGAGCGTATCTGATAACCCTTAAGCTGGACATCACTTTTCAAGCCATCGTTCTCTCTGTAATCAGGTTCGCACCATCTGCACGCGTACCCTGGATTTCTTACTTATAACACGATACTGCATAGATGCAGCCACAAAAAATAGATCATAGATGGCGGATTATGTGGGAGCCAATAGGAAGCTCTTCCAGAAAGTTCAATCCTTTACCACCATCATCATCATGTACAGCTATAATCTGCTTCTTAACGTTAGACTCTTTCTTGAATATGTACTTGATGCAAACAAATGACGCAATCTTATGCATTATGACCTTATCAAGTTCTGCTTACATAACCTTTGAGTTCATGGTCATTTCTATTTGTGACGGTTTGACAATAATTGTCTGATCGGTAGGTGGCGCCATTGTATTCCGTCCCGATTCAGACGACGGCAACACTGAACATTCAGTTGCTGATGCAGAAGGGAAGTTTACCATCATCGTCAGCAGACACCAGATCGTATCAGTCGACCGGTCCAGTGACGATGATTCGAGCACCTGCCTCTTCCGCCATCTCATCGACACGGGTGAACATCGTGGCCGAAGTGCCTGGTCCCAGGAGACCCTCGTACCCCCATGCAGCAGACGACACCAGTTCGTCCCTCGGAACTCAGACGGACTTCGGCTCAAAAAACAGAGAAACGGCGTCTCATAGTGGCATAATTACAGCTGGTACTGGCGGTGATGGTGCTATCACTGGTGCAGTTGGCGGAACGCTGTTATCAGCTGGACCGTCATCATCGATACAGACTGGGTCTCTAACCGACTCCTCCTCGTCACAATATGATCTCCCGTCTGTTTATAGTTCAACACATCAGAGCGGATTCTCGGACTCTGCCTCCCAGTGTTGCTTTCCAGATCCCATTTCTTCATTCGGGTCATCAGACTCCGCATCCCAGTGTGGCGCGTCCACGCTGACATCAGTCAGCAGCAGTAGCAGCAACAGCAGCCTCCGAGGGGATGTTGATGATGATGTTGGAAGCGAGTACCGCGTGTTCACAGATGTCGATGGAGGAGGAATTGGAGGTGGTGGTGGAGAACAGGGAGGAAGTAATAAAGCGGTGTCGAAGCTGGCACAAGGCGTCCAGATGTCCTTGGGAATGAACGGAGGAGGAGGAGACGGAGGAGGTGCTTCCGACTGGAAGACGGCGGAGGAGGAGGAAGATGATGACAGCGACAGCGGAGAAAGCTGGGAGGAGCTGGGAAAGCCAGCAGTTCCATCAACCTTCAACGTCATTGAATGGAATCTTCCAAACGAAAAGTCTCCGAAATCTATGGCTTGTAGTCGTGTCATCATCATGAAAGACAAAGACATGATCCTCATGACTAAGGTATGCTGCGTCATCATTCAACATCACAAGTGTCTGGTTACATAGCTTGGATGCATGAAAGTTCTCTGTATGCATGCAGGGGAGTATGTGTGTTTACTTTTTTGTGTTTACCTACGTACGCGGCATGGGATATAAGCTGACAGTGTGCATAATATATGTCTCTGCGTTGGATTCGATTCGAATATTCTTCCAAAGATGACTCTCAGACTGACACGCCATATATAAAACGTCTTCCGTAAAACGCCATCTATAAACGCCATCTAAAAACGCCACACATATAAACGAAATTTATAAATGCCATCTAAAAACGCCATCTATGAACGCCATCTAAAAACGCCACACATATAAACGACATTTATAAGCGACATTTATAAAACGCCCAAGCTTCAAACTCGTCCGCCGACCAAAATCCCGGGTGCCCAGAAATTCTGACTCTATACAGGCAGAGAATTTCTGGGCACCTACATGTGGGCATACTGAGCAGTCATGCGACTCTTAACGAAGGTGGGCGTATTCTGCATGGAAAAAAATGATAAGTGCTGTGACATTCAGATGTTTGAAGTCTAGACTCGTTGGTTTGTTTTAGACGACATGTTCGACGCCAAAGGTAGGAAACGATCCCCGGATGTTATCTTTGATTGTGGATATTGCAGAGAATTGCTGCAGAAGACTTCGGAAAATGAAGACATTGGTAGGAACCTAGACTCTGTTCCACTCTTAATGATCGTTGATTACTCATGCTGTTTAGTGATTCACAGGAAAAGCTTTACAAGTTCATGTATATTTCATTACTTCCTTATTCTGTTATAGCCCTTTTTCTTTGGCTCATTTTATACTTGAAGCAGATGAATGCAGTTATTTTTCCTAGTATTGGTCCATAATGAATGCCATTATATAGTTTCGTTCAAACAATACACTTATTATTTATTACAATAGTGCGTCAGACTAAACTATCATTGCGGTTTCGCTTTAAAATATTATTATTGTATGTATCACTGTCTGTCAAGTTAACGTTTCTATTTCACTTGCATTCTCGCTAAGTTATCTTAATGAATAACTGACTAAATAAGTAACTTACTTACTTAACGAATTACTCACACGACGGACATTAATTCAAATCAAATTTGATTGAATTGCAAATTTCTATAGCGCCCCTTCAAGAATTCTACTCAAAGGCGATATATAGAAACCTCTTTAAAAGTTGGATACATGTAGGCCTATATCGGAGAGGAAGGGTGCTTGGCCAAAGAAGACATGAAGCGCATTAAATCTACCATTCAGCAATTAAAGACCAGTTTGTCACACCCGAGTTTCAATGCATACCATGCCATTGATGTCTACGAAGCCAAGCGTGTATGCAGCCTGAACGACGTGTTCCTTTGTCACACGTGTTGTGGGATATTAGGGATACACCCCAGACCATGTGCATATGCCAAACGAGATTCACTGCACCAGCCATCTTCACACTTTTGAGGAGAAAAGAAGCGAGTGCATTCTTTACAGGTCAATGCGAAAAAATGACAGAAAGACGCGTGAAGACATTGCAATAGTTTAGAAAATGCGAGATGACAGCATTAGATGTTGAAGGAGCGAAGTAACTTGGTTTTGGCGTATATAAGCTTATTAATTTAAAGATTGTATAAGGTTGTAAGTAGTATACTATAGAAAAATATAAGGCAGCAGATACAGCGACGTAGTCAGAACTAAAGATGCAACAAAAGAAATACAGTGTTTCATTGAAATAATAAAATTGTCCACTAGTGACATGACCTAAACACTAGCAGATCAATAGCATCGATAGCTACAGCATCGATAGCTACAATCAAAGTTTTTAGGTTTAAGGGAGGAATTTAATTAGAAATTGGATACGACTGAAAACTGGCTCGTGAATGTTATTAACGACACAGAATGAGCTGTGCTCAGACTCGTGGTTACTAAATCACTGTCACCGTTTCAGAACGTTTCTTGATGTCTCTACTACGTCATCATTTCTGCTCTGTCTCTTAATCGCGCCTGCATTGAGCTTCGGTCATCATGTTCTCTGCTAGCAACTCTTATGGGCGTTAGATGGACTCCATTCTGGGTCTCGTACCAGAATATCGATTGCTAAATTGTGCACTATTAACCATAAAAACGTCAACCTTATTCCACTCCGTTCAACTACTAGTTAAAAAGAGTTTGGCCCCGCCTACAGGACCTAGGTCTTTCTTGAGGATGTCCTCCCTATCGATTCTTGATTTTAATGTCGACATGTTTTGATTCTGTTTGTCTTACAATGAGGTCAAAAAAAGAATTTGTCATTGTCAATATGGGTCCAATATGGTCTCCAAGAGGCATGCCTGCAGGTTTGTAGCAACTAAGGTACTTGTGACCAGTAACAAAATCACAAAATCTTAATAAGAGGCGTAGATGTAACTCGATTGTTGGTGGTTTCAGCCGAACCTATGCGCTCAACACATGGATACACTGCCTCTGAGTGACGGACGGACAACCAAAGAACACTTGTCTGAGATCTCAAGGACTCTAGGAGAAAATGTTGGCATCAGAGAGGTTGCGTACAGATTCCAACCACCGGGCGACAATTACATTGGAACCTTCGTCCAAGGAACTGGTTAGCAGCAGTAGACTAAATGACTATGCTTTGCTTTTACTGGTATTGAATCACAGCATCTCCGATGCGGGTGACAAACATGAGAGGCCTACACTTATAGTATCTATGCATGCTTGACTTGTTTACCTGTAATAACAAGTCACGCAAGCAAAGTGTTACACTTCATTCTTCGAGTAATTAATATTTCTGTACAATAACTATATTTATAATATTAATAATAATAACGACAATTTATATGACGCCGTAACGCCGCCATAACGCGGCCAAACCGTCCTTGTGGCCTTGTGGCGATATGTATGTATGTATGTATGCATGTATGTATGTATGTATGCATGTATGCATGCATGCATGCTATATGTGGCCTAGTAACGTCTACACCAGGCCTACATACAGCCAGCCAATTAACCAGTCAGTATAACAGTGAGTTATTGATATCGAGTTTGTCAAAGGTAGGCTTACTTCTAGCCCTCTCTCTCTCTCTCAGTTAAAAATGCAGACTGGTGAGTTACTTTGTTATCTAGAAAGTTAATAAGCTTAGAAAGCGCTGCCTAAAAACACTCGTGAATAAGCTGGTGCCCTGCCATAGGCGCCTAGCACCCGTTGGAATTAAATTAACAAAGACCTCAGATGATACAAATGCATATGGCGGTTGTTATTATATCGAATGTGCAATTCTAATGAAGGATGTCCAGACCATCGAAAAAAAAGAAATTTAGAATAAACTGTTGCTAAAAAGTCACCTTCACCTAGAAATTGACATAAAAACGTTTCGTAAAATGTTTATATTGCCAGAGCGTTCCGTTCGTGTGCTTTCCTTACGTCCAGACAATGTGTCCGTTTGATAGTAATTGTTTAGGTAACGATGAAGTAGCCTACCGGTGGAGGTGTGTTGGAGTTGGGGGGAGGGGAAATAATGGCGTCGCGATCGTAAGGGTTGGTTATACACAGGTTAGACTGGACTGTCAGACGGCTATGAGTAGGAGGACTGTTCTTAAACAGTGAAAAACAGAAGTAAAGAGCGCGTACAAATCTAACTCGGGTTTTCGGTTCTATTATTATTCTGCTCTGAACTGTTGCAGTTTATGAAAAGGAATGAGGACAAATTATCATAGCAGATATTATTGATAGGCTCACGTGTGGCCATATATGGAGCGGAAAGTTGAACGTCAAGAAAAGACGAAGAAACAAGAATAGATGCATTCAATATATTGTGTTTGAGACTTGTCCTAGGGGTATCTTGGAAAGACATGAAAACAAACGAATGGGTTTTGGAAGCTGCAGGAGTGGAAAGAAAATTCTTAGATGGTGTAAAAGAAGCGAAGATGAATATTGTTGAGAAATTGTCGCACTAGGGGACCCCCTCCCTATCTAGTCGGTCTTGTTCCCACGGTCAGCGCTCCTCGGTTTCCCCGATCGTGCACTCTCCCGCCTTTGTGTGGCCTTGTTGGTGGGAATTCGCTCTCTGAAATCTTTGCCAGGTGTTCTCTTTCCCACGATCGAGGGCGGTTTCAGGGCTATAAAAGGGGGCCCGGTTTTAGTCGAAGGAGAGTCGGAGGAAGACCGTCAAATGGAGCAGTCGAGCCGAAGAGAACAGTCCGATCTCCGCCAGCCGAGGGAACAGTTCGAATAAGTCCGACATAGCGACACGGGGTCTGCCGGTCAACAGTAGGCTTCCTGAAAAAGAACGGCAGTGGGGTTGTGAGGAAGTGGCCACTCGTTCGTTGAGAGGACGACCGGCCAGGGCGAGATTTGGCGTCTGTCAAGAAATAACAGAAATATTGCAGAATTGTTGTGGTTAAGTCCTCTGCCGGACCGGAGAGGCCGAAATTCGCGCGTGACATCCTTGTAGTAGAGACCCCCAGATTTCGCCACAATATTTTGGACATGTTATGAGGACAGAAGAGGAAGGTATAGAGAAAAAGATAATACAGGAAAAATGGAGGGTGCTAGCGGAAAGGGAAGACCAAGATTCAGAACAAACTGGCTGGATAATATCAGAAAATGGACGGACCTTCCAACAACACAGATGATGAGGGCTACAAAGAACAGGCAGAAACGGAGAAGGATTGTGCATGATGTGACCCTACCTTCCTTCGTATCGAAGGCGGCTAAAGAACAGAACAGAACACATCAGAAAGTCAATTGTATACACTGTGTTCACTCGTACCATTTTCACACACACACATGTATAATATTGTATATATATATATATATAGTGCTTTTTTCTGGCGGAACGCCCTGGAACGGCGTTCCGGCACCTTTTTTCAACCAATAAAAAATAAAAAGTTGTGCAGAACAATTTGTAGCCAATGCTGCCTTAAAAGAATCTTAAACTATAGGTTCTGTTTTGAAAGCTATATATATATATATATATATATATATATATATATATATATATATATATATATATATATATATATATATATTTTGCATGCATATATATATATATATATTGCATGCGTGCTTGGCAGATTAAGAGCATCATTGTTGGCTACAAGGGTTTGAAAATATCGGGCTGGCACGGTCCGTGGCAAACCTTGTATTCACAAGAGCAGCGTAATTATTGGTTCTTGCTCGATCAATTATTCAATGAAAATGAGTTGGTCTGAGGCCACACGTTCACTGTTGAAAACGTTTAAGCTTAGATTGAATTTGACGGCTTTTATATACTATTTAATGTATACGAATGTATACACAGCCACTCCTTCATGCACACGGTCAAAGCCAGCGTGAGCCTAGCTTTGTTCAATGCTTGCGTCTTGGAATATGAGAACTTCGCAGTTGAATAGGCAAGGCCTATCCGCGACTGGTCCCCGTTCAAGGTGGCCATTGACCAACTACAAACACAGAGAACTGTGGATATTAGTGTGATTTTTCTTCTTTTATGCCCTGAGCCTTTAGGTCTATAAGTCCTAAATGACCGTGGCTGATAACGGTAAATAGAGCAGGAGAGGAAATACTCTCGTATTAAAACTGCAGTTTTCCGTGATTTGGCCATAGCTTTCTTTAGGCGCTGTAACACTTTGAGATTACTACACACGATACAGGGTTGATGCTTCAGTTGACACCTTTGAGCCTGGCTATATATTTTGTAGGCTAAGTTTAACTCACTGATTGACTTGACCTTGTATCCGATATTAACGACGTGGAGTCGATATGTCACCACACGGCCTTGACCTATTTCTGGCATATTATTTTAAAGCACCGATTAAAATCAGATTTGGTTTTTTAACGATGCAGTTCTTGCGAAGCGCAACTACGCCATCGGGAAACTGGGCGTTGTCGCCATTCTCTTCAAGAAGAGCAAGTACGCAACGGTCGAGGCCTTTTCCGAGCAGCTGTGCGAGCACATCGCCATCGCTCAGCCTACGACCCTTGGCCACCTCAGCGACCTCGACCTGAAGCGCCTCAACCGACGAGGAACGACCCGCATCAAACACCTACAGAAGGACCAGCTGCTCGTTCAGAACTTCACCTTCGACCCGACCATCATCGTGGCAGAGGCAGCAAGACGATCGTTCGTTCGGATCGACGACTTCCTTCTCTTCAAGTAGTATCCTCCTTTCCTCGGACCCAAAACAGACTTGTTTGCTGCTATTTATACCTCATGCAATCCAATCTGCATAGAGTCGAGCGAAAAGGACTTGCGCTGAATGATGAAATTGTATCGGACGCTTAACAGCGTTGGAAGGATAACAAGTAGCCTACCTGAGGTTTGGATTATTCCGTTATACGTATCGAAGTCTAACTCTGCGACATGCTTTAAGAAAAACATGAATCCGTAGGCTAAGTTCTTTTGTATAAAATTGCGATTAAGTTTAATGGAAGTATTGAACTGCTGGTGCGTCGAATACAAAATCATAGCTAATATACCGTCCCTGCAGAAAAGATCCTTGTTGCTAAACCAAATGGTATCAAGGTATTACTAGGTCGGGCTGCTCTTCGTTTGCTTAGATAATCAGCAATCATAATTAATTACGAATTTACGATAAATATACAAATGAAACAAAGGTTGAATGAGTACAAAAACACTTGCATTGGTATAATAGGTATGAGAAATGACTCGAATGAATTAACAGCCATTTATTCTGATGAATTTTGACATACCCTCATGTATAAACTAAACCGTTTACGAGAATCGACTTTTTTCAGGTTGCTTGTCAAAATAATAAACCTAATAGCGGAAATCACGTAAAGAATAACCTGTGTGCTTGGCAGATAAAGAGCATGGCTTTGGCTACATGGTTTGAAATATCGGGCTGGCATGGTCCGTGCAAACCTTGTATTCACGCGAGCAGCGTATGCCTAATTATTAGTGACGGATCTTGCTCGATCATTGATTCACTTAAAAGGAGTGGGTATAAGAGGCGAATAACCAGAAATAACACTATCAGAGGCCTAGGCCTTTTAGGAGCAGCTGTGCGAACACGTCGTAACTCCGAAACCCGTAACACATGGCTCATCATCAAGTTCCACTAGACACTGCTCTCCAACATAGATTATATCGGTCTACACGAGCAACATTTACAACCCACGGTCCAGCAGATGACTAGTTTGAATTGAATCAGAACATTTACAACTGAACGGGTCACAAGTTTCTTTTCTTTTTTTTGAATTAGTACCGACGTATAATTTGTGGGCATTCCCACTATCGCTAAACCTGCAGCGTCACGACTGAAATGTGTGATGATGACGAACTTCGGAACAAGTTACCGGATGGGAATTAAAACTAACTGAAGGACAACACGCGATGCATATTTGATTTAATTGATATCATGCCAACGTCTAATTATAGTAATTAATTCACAATTGAAGGCGCATGTGCATAATATAATTATAAAGAAATGACGTCTTTAAATGCTAATGTAGGCCTATTTTAAATGCACGGTTACAATAAGGCCTACATATGTGTTGCCTAGGCCCGATAGAAGGCTAATGAACAACTATACAAACTTCAAAGTGCAGGAATGTGATCCGTATTGGTCACGGAGGATTCCGGTGATTTGATTTTGGTGATTTGAGACTACATCGTAATTCTTTATCGCCGATGCAATTAAAATATATTAAATGATACTCATACTCATGCGTGTATATATATATGTATGGATGCGAATACTTGCGTGTGTATGTAATTAGGGCCTATATATATGCATCTAGATATTTATAAAACGGCTTGAGAGCTGTCTATGACTGAGGAAATTATATAAAGCGTAGGCTTATATCTAGTTTACATTGTCTGCGAGGAAGGCACCGGGAATACCACTTTACTCATCTCATTCCAGGGTAGGGTGGTATGAAAGTCAATGAAACTTCATTTGGGCAGACAAAATTCAGCATAAACATTGCGCTATAGAGTCCGTACGATATTTCTTCAAATTAAAGGCTGTATGAATATAGAAAGAGAGAAATGATTGAATCATTTTGTTGACTCTATTTGCAAGATTGGCGTCTTTGTATGGCACAGTAGGGGATCAGGTCATTTCCCCAGGACATTTCCCCCGGACATTTCCCCCCGGACATTTCCTCCCGGACATTTCCTCCCGGACATTTCCTCCCGGACATTTCCTCCCGGACATTTCCCCCCGGACATTTCCCCCCGCACATTTCCTCCCGGACATTTCCCCCCGGACATTTCCTCCCGGACATTTCCTCCCGGACATTTTCTCCACGGGCAATTCCCCCCGTAGGACATTTCCCCCCCGGAAATTTCCCCCCTTTGATCACTGACCCATGTTAGAAAGATTGGTGCTGGACATTGGTAGACTGTTTACTACTTAATTAATAAACTAGCTAATTAATTAATAAAGCGATGTTTACTAAATATGTTACAGAAGCAGTCACTTTGTTAGAAAGAATGGTAGACTGTTTAATCTGACATGCTTTGAGTCTTAATTAATGGAGTCTTAATTTATTGACTCAAAGCATTCAATTCTTTGTCAGAGCGATTGGTGTTGGACATTGGTAGACTGTTTATTTACTGTGTAATCTGACATGCTTTGAGTATCAATTAATTGATGTTCACTCACTTTGTTGCCTAAAGTAAATGTTTAATAAAGTGTAGATGTTTGCACAATTTGTTGCTATATTTTATGTGCCACGAATTTGTTAAAGAAACAGTTGCGATAAACCGTCGAGATGGAGTTGGAAACTGTAGCTAGTATACGTGGAAAAAACAAAGTTATTTTGAATGGATTTGTTTACGTTAAACAAAAAAAATTAGCGAATGATGTGATTAGTTACGAGTGCGAACGTCGCAGAGGTGCGGCACAAATTTAAGTGAGTGTAAAGCAAAGGTCAAATTATATGAAGATCTCTCAGTTGTTGGTTACATGCATGAACACACGCATGCAGCTGATTCAGTTCATGTAGAAGTGCTTAAGGTCCGGGCAAGTATCAAACGAAAGGCCGAGGAAACAGAAACAGAAACAGTGACTTACATATGGGGGAAATGTCCGGGGGGAATTGTCCTAGGGGGAAATGCCCGGGGGGGGGGGAATTCCGGGGGGAAATGTCCGGGGCGGAAATCACCTAGACCCGCACAGTAGAAATCTTCTGCGTTTACTAAGAGAGCTATGTGCTAATTTGTGTAAAATGTTGATATTATATTTGAGGCCATATCCTTAAAACCACGCTGGCGCCCAGTGCAAATTTTAGCTATTGAGACAGTCTGCCAAGACTAGGGGCCTGTGGGAGTGTCGTATGCACTCCCAATGTGTTTTGGGACGGGACCCCAGCCGACAACGCATATCTCAGCATTTGGTGCCAATTGGGCAGATTATAGCTATTTTATTTTACTAAATATGCCTTTTTATGGTACACATACCTATTTAAGTCATGCATGTAAGTTTGAAAATATGACCTAATTAGTTCAACCATGTTTCTAAAATAATTTATATGAATATGTCGGTGACAGGCAGAGATTGAATGACCATAGCGCAGTAGAGGAACTGTAGCAAAACACATCACGATAGCTTTTACTTCAGCTTACACGACCAACTTCAGTTATGATATCAATAATAATAATAATAATAATAATTTTCGTTTATTTTTCAAAATGATAACATCGCAGTATGACTACAAGTTCGGAAAGTTATTACAGGAGTCGAATTAACTGTCGACAGCCATGCAAGGCGCCCATTACGTTATACATATAATTTAACCAACGCCACATAGCGAAAGAAGCACTAGCCAATTAACCGGTAGGGGATACTGGTATACATCGAACTTGGTTCTCAGCTCTGCGCCCCACTGTGTTACTTATTACTCTACACCCTCCTGTGATTATGAGTTAATGACTTGCGTCAGATCCAAGCAGGTGAGTAAGCCTATCGGGATGCTTGAGAGCGTTACTAAGCGATCTCGAACCAATGGACTACCGCGGCCTAGTCTCCGCATGGCTTGAGAATAGGAAGATGCAGAGCATCACAAGGGAGGCGGTTAGTGCATTGAGAACAGGCCGAATATTCTGAGCATCCGAAAGAAGTTTGAACAGATTTTAGATAAAAGTGCTTTGCAATTACAAGCAAATCGTGAAAAACAAGTCCGTGATTGTAACAAAGGTGGAGCTTTTGTTGCTAGCTCATTGGGAAGAGGGGAAGAATGTGACAAATGTCTTTAAGTCGAGAAACACGTAGCATACAATATCAAAAGGACAGAACTAGAATATCCGAAAAATAGTCAGCGGGATCTGAAGTATGAAAGAAATAGAGAAGACTAGCAAAGCGTCAGGTCGCTAACTTAATTACACCACTGAATAAAAAACCACACGTGTCTTACTTATTTAACCAACTAACACAGTGAGGGACAGCGCAGGTATATATTGTATATATTATATCATATATATATATCATATATATAGGCGTTTCCGTGATGCGTGTCTGCTGCTGGTTGCTGCACTACGCCCTCTAGCAGAGGCACCACCACAGAGGCTGAAACTGTAGCATCGGAACGCGTGGAATGGCGCTCGATAGGATCAGGAATGTCGAAGTGCTCACGAGGAATGCATCAACAGAGACTGGTCTTTACGAGTTGCAGCAGCAGTGGCGGAGGTTATTATAGGAGGATGCTCGTTGGTTTGATGCGGAAAGCACTCGATATCCGCCCCTGTCTATCTGCAGCAGCGGCGACCGACGCTTGACATGGAATGCTCCACCACTTAAAGTGCTGACCCCCGTCTCGCGCTCTTCCTCCTCTTACTCTTCCACCTTCTCTTCCTCCGTCTCTTCATCCACACCTCCTCTGATCGTGATGCTTTGTTGCGGATATAGGTGTCACTGCCTGGCCACGCCATCTTCATCATCATGACACATCAGTAACATTCTTGCACGCATGAGCAACCGCCTCACTATAGGTACATGTACATTATTTGTCTTCTCCTCAGATTGATTTCCCATGCTGTTTTTGTTAGATGCTCATATGATGATAACTATGTAATATGTAACATGTAATATGTATCATAGATTACTATTATTATATCATCAACATAAATCATTGGAACGTAGGCCACAACCCAGTCGACACAAGGACGCCAGTTTTTTTACAACTTACATTCAAGTTGAGGTGACCGTGGCCAAGAAGCATTTCAACCAAGAAACGTGGCAGGTCTGAAATCGACGCGAAACCAACAGCAATTACGTAGAGTAAGCTATGTATTTTGCACAATTAGTCTAAACAATACAATTGGAGATTTGGTACGCTTAGGCTACTTTATTTATTTATTACCGAAATTTGATACTGCCTTTCTTCCAACATTTTTTGCTCAGAAGTGAACTCAGTGCCGTACTCTTGTCGTCAGTTCTTTCTCCAAGCTCCACGCCTTTCCTCTCGTCGCCGTCTTATTAGGACGAACATGTGATGTTCTGCTGTTTGAGTTCCAGAAAATAGGATATCAGAGCACCATTCTGGCACCGTTACAGCCGCTGCTTCTGCGGCGGTTGCAACAGCAGATAGATTGTCATGCTCCGCTGTACTGTGCATCCGTGTAATGTAAAGCTGAGCGCAAGTTTGATGTGTCTGAAAATTCAGACCAAAGACCTAGCATATAAAAAATATGCGTAACTTTTGTTGTCTGACTCCGACTACTCAGAGCATGGTAAAAGTAATTCAAGTAGTAGTTCTCTTCTCTGACTCTTCTATAGTCGACCCTACTATAAGTCCTTTAGTAAGGCCTATTCTTAGTAACTTAGAAACAAATATTTCCAGCACAAGAGCTGTAACACAGTGTTGGAATCAGAGTCAGACCTAAAAACTGGCGAAGCGAACTGTGAATCGCACGATATATCCTCTCTGTTCTTTGTTTTCATACAGTTTTCAAACCGATCACACCTTAATCGGTTTGACCCGCGCGACCTATCTCTAAGGAGTGCTACTGCTGTTTCGCAGCCAAAATAGCCGTTGTGTCTTGATAAGGTCTTAAGATACTATAGTATAGGCCTATTATCATCGTTTTTGTGGGCGAAAAAACGTAAAAATGAGCTTAAACAAAAGTACTCTGTTGATGAGACGTTGTTCTTTGGCGCAAGAAGCGCCAACTGCAACTAAAACTGAACAGCGTATCATTATAGGCCTACTGCACATAGGCCTATATACCGCGTTTCAGGTATGAAGAAATTGTTCTACTAATGTCCAGGATATGCTTGAGCGAGCTATGCTCTTGTCACGAAGTCATACGTCGCATCAAAAACTCAAAATAAATTCGGAAGGACGCCAATTGATATACATTGTAGGCTACACGTATGCAGTTCTCACCGTGTGTGTTCTCTGGAGAACGCGATTTAACTTTGCCTGAAATTTAAAAGCACGCATTTTAAAATTATATTTTAGTTCAGGTAGGTCTAGTTGATATCGTTCCATGGGAAAATCTAGCCATCTTCAACTGATTTTGAATGAGTCGTTGAACTTGCGTTGTGAATCAAGAATAAGCCCCAATAATATTATAACATATACCTATACACGATTATTCTATGGATCCGTCTGCGAGAAATTTAACACTAACTAAATATCGAAGAATTCGAGCAAACTATATATGCCTATCATGACCATATTCAGTCGTTTTGAGCAAATGATTTTCACTGGTTCACAATCAATGCTACCGGTACAGTTTAGAATTTATTATTTTCGATCTGAGCATGGCAAAAAGATTATAGGCCTACACAAGAACAGGCGAAGGCCATAACAGCAGCTGCCTGTAATTTAGATGCAGATCAGGAATAGGTCGAATAAATTTAGGAGTATTTTTGTGTATTTCAGTCCTAAGCAACAAGCAGAGGAAAGAAGTAGAGCTGAGACCGATCAAGGAGAAGCAGCAGCAGGGAAATGAAGGACGGGAAGAGCAGGATCAGGAGGAATAGGTGGTGGAGAAGAAGGGGAGGAGAAGGAGAGGAGGAGGAGGAGGGAACAAATAACTTCGTGAACAGGATAGCATGATAATGATTTTACAACATAAACAATGTGAAAACGATGCAACGCATTCCGCTTGAAGTGGTGCCACCTGGAGCACTATAAAGAAATAGATAAGCAATAACTGAATTGTCAGGACGAATGGACGCCATTGAGTGAGCTGGGCAGGAGCTGGGTAGGTGCCTCGTTTTGTCTCAAAGATAAATAGACCTTGACTATATATACACATAATACATATGCATCATATCAGGCCTAATGCTATATATATATATATACACGCTCCACACCATGCACACACACATCACACACGCGAATTCGGTGCAACAGGCTCTTCTTCGCGTGCCATATGAATTCCGCGCATTCTTTGTGTAGAAAGCAACTTGATTCGCATCCAAGAAATGCTCCCTTATCTAAGAAATTGTGTGGCGCAGGTAACTGCTGCTGCTGACGCTAAACGCAGCTGCCCTGCTGCCTTTGTTGGCGGCTGCGGCAGATGCTTGAGCTTCTTTCCCGGTTCAACAGCATCCAAGGAATGTCACCTGATTAGAATGTATTCTGCATAGCTATCCACTAGGACCACGCTCACTAAAGATTCCTAAAGGATTGCCTCAATATTTGCACACTTGTATACGCATGTATAAAATACATACACATTTATAATATATAATCAATGTGTGTGTGTGTGTTTGTGTAGGTGTGTGTGTGTTTGTGTAGATCTGTGTATGTGTCTGTGTGCATATGGTGGACAAGTGAATGTGGTCTTTAGCAAAATCAAATTTTATTATTTTGATCAATAAACCTTCGAACGCTTTATATATATATTTTTTTTATTTTAGCACAATGTAAGTTACAGCCTGCCTTCAGTTGTCCAATATGCATGTCAAATCTCCAAATTTATAAAGCGCTACTCTAAAGTTAAGGCTGATTATTTTCAGCCATTAGTCTACGCTTACGCGTGTGGGGCATTATTGAGAAATTCAGACTTCATAGCGAGCTACATGTACCTTACTTGAGGAAAAACGATTAGAATGTGTTGCTCGGCATGAATGAAGTTGTAAGGAAGACAAAAGGCGTCGTTCGTTTCACATAAAAACAGACAGTACATCATAACTAGATTACTACGATTATTCAGCAAAAATTGGTTGACCCAAGGCAGTGGTCTGTGGTTATATGACGATGCGTGCGTTCTATCCGTATACGACGCAAACCGTGGTTGTAATTGCGTGTCTGGTGATTATTCATACAACATAGCCTATTCATGTTATATTAGCCTTTCGAAGACAAGTTCCAGACGAGGTACGAGTATATTTTGTCGGGCGCGATATCTACGTTTGCTATAGAGAAACTGACACAGTGCAATAAGTTACATGAGCGAAATTTGGGTCTTAGTTTTGTTCAGTTCTAAGCAAGATTATTATATAACACAATGAGAACATTTCCTCTAATATATAGCCACATAATATATATTATATATATATATATATATTGGGAGAGAGAGAAAGAGACAGTGTGGAATGCGTCGCTATAGGTGCGTATGCTCTGGAAGTCTGGAGACGAGACCAGTGCACATAAGTGAGGCGGAGATAAGCGACGAAGGATGCGCGATATTTCCTGCATCTGTTCCGCCTTTAGACACTTATCAGTCGCGGTCGATTGGTTGGTTGGTCGGTCGGTCGGAAGACACCTGCATTTAAAAGGGAATCCAAAGCCAGATATGCCGACAGCTGATCGTCCGCTGCAACTGCCATGGTGCTGCGTGCCATCGTCAAAGACACCTGACGTTGATTCAACCAGAATACGACCAAAACGGATTCTTTAACCTGCTCTCGTTTCTCCAATGTTCTCAAAGTTCGTGGTAGTTCTTTGAATTGTCGTTGACTCAACCATCGATCCTTTTGCGATTGCGTAGAGCGTGTGGTAAAGGCAGTCACTACCCTACGCTTACGATATGATCACCCTAAAAAGGGTAAGCAATGAAAACGTAACAATAATCTGACATTGGAATTTTTGCGTCTTAGTTAAACGGTTAGACAAGGTACATTCTATCATCTACCGTACATTCCCTTGCTGACTTTGGAACAAACTTTTCTTGTAGACCTATTTTGTTTGTAGATATAGGCCTATCACGCGGACCATGCCATGGCATATTATAAAGCTAGATTATGTTTGACCTATATCGTATATATATATGATATATATTTATATATTACTATATATAGCCGCCTGTTAATGGCGTCGAAGCCCAGCAATGTGTAATAGATATGAACAGGTGACAGATGTACATAATAAGATAGGCCTAAGTTGAAAACATTTCTTGTGATGAACTGAAATGTTCGTATTTTGCAGTATGAAGCAGCATTTCCAAAAGAAAATTTCAGAATGCCTAAATCTTTGTTATTTATTTTACGATTTTTAGTAATTTTAAACTAAATAAATAAACGATAATTGTATGCTGCAAGCAGCGGTCGCACCTTCGGTATAGCTATAGGCAAGCATCGCCAAAACATAAGAAATTTGTATTGATATTCATGTCTGTTTCATTTTGTCTAAATTGGCCTGTATATATACTAGCGATAAAATTTTTAGTTGGTCACGAAGGAGTATGTCGTGAGAATTTCAATGGAAGAATTTCTTATGAGCCTGTGTCACAAGAACCTAGTTTCTGACAAATTCTTACTGAAGAAACGCGCCAACTCGTTCGGCGCCCTCTGGCGTCATCCGACCTCGCCAACCTCAAAGGCTGGCACTGCCCACACTGGTGGTAAGTTGACCCTAATGTAGTGCAATGTAAATCCTCGAAAATTTCTCAGCACCCACAGAAGCCACGTCAGGGTTACCAGCTCATTCACCGGCGCTATACCAAATCAAATCCGCAATAGCCAGTCGAAATCCGGGGAGTCAAGCCGAGGAGACAGTCAACCCCGAAGGATGAAGAAGAATTATGTCTATAAGCTAGGCCTTTCTACTCCACTGAAGTAAGGACTTCCGCAAAAATAAATGGTTCGGCAATATCTAAAGCGTACAAATGCGGACAATGGGGCGGATTATTCAAAAACTTTGAATAAAAAAGTAGCCTAATTTAGTCGACGTCTTGAGGTTCAATTTGCATTGGGGCCGTCCATAAATGACGTCACACAATTTTGGACGATTTTTGACACGCCCTTCCCTCGTCACGCGTCGTCACAAGAGTCATGACCCTTCACATATGACGTCGCTAAGCTCTGACTACCAGAATGTTATATAAAAATGTTCTTACAATTATAAAAATGTAATTATTACTGCAAAATACTAGAAACTATAATTATAGTAGAACAAAGAAAATGGAGAAAGTAGCCCATAATAATCATTACGCTCATTATGCATTCTACAAGATGAAAAGCTCTAGTAGAATCACTACATTCCTAAAAAAATTAAATAACAATTTATAACTTGAAACAATCCAAGCTCATGCTTCTTCAATCTCCCACGGAGAAACAAAATGCTTCTTCGTGGAACAATTAGGGAAATCCTGGATCTCATCATCCTGTTCAATGGATATTCCATTCAGATCCAGCTCTTCTTCATCTATCCAGTTTGCTTCGTTTTTGCTTACGACCCCATTAGTTCACGTTGCCGACGTGCAGTGACTCTCTGTGGCCCGATGCGTTTTGACGGTAAAATTGATTTCTGCTTTTGTATTACAGAATGGCTGCCTCACTTCCAAAACCACAAAATTGACAGCAAGCGTAAGAATAAACGATCCACATTTTTGATGAATGTAATAATCATAATTAGTGTTGTTAAATTGTGATTACAATTACTGCAAATTAAGTGGAACTTGTATAATCAATATGCGACAATTTTTAATGAAATTACTCATTTTTATGTTTAGTGTAATGATGTGACGTCACATTTCGTAGACATCTCCCTTCATCACATTGTCACAAGTGTGTTACCCCTTTCCCTAGGGCGTGACGTCATTTATCGACGGCCCCCATTTTTAGTGTACATGAAACCATGTTTCTGTTCGACGTTTGGTTCTTAGATTCGAGAGACGACTAGAATCTGCTCTCTGTTACTTTTGCTGGATCTAATCTGGGAGACAAATGGAACGATCGGTATTCAGCAGCAGCGGCGCCAAAGAAATCACAAATCTGACCAGCTGAACAAAATGATCGACCAGCGCGCCAACGAGGCCACAGCGCCATCGAGCGAATGTCTTCCAGTTCCTCAAGAGATCCTCTGGAGGAAGCTTGCGTCAGATGTATCGTCATTCACCAGAGGTCGCACTTCGCTTGCTCCGCCAGTAAAGACAAAGGTTCGTCTGCGCCAGAAAAAACAGCGAAACGAGAAAAACAGAACGCAGAAAGGGGTCGCCGCCGGGTTGGGGCGCCGTAGTAAATCCAACCGACACGTCAACCAAGACTCCGATTCCAAGTCTCACCAATGCAAGTTTCAAATGCGCTGGAAGCGCATGCCAGACGGTGTCTTTCCGCCGTTCATAGAAAGCGGAAGATGCACGCGCAAGCCGTGCATGATGGGATTGTATATGTGCACTCCACGGAAATACGCTATTACGGTTTTGAAGAGGGTACCGAGCAAATGTCGGCCGCTCGTCACTACGACGACTAATCTGACGAGCGTCGAAGTATGGCGATTCTCGGAACATCTTGTCACGGTTGGTTGCTCATGTGCGCTTCGCAAAAGGACCGGCGTTTTTCCGTCCACGTTCGCAGCTGATATGTCGCAAACAACGAAATAAGTTGAATTCGAATAGCTGTCGTCTAAAAGTCCCAATTTACCAACGATTCACAACCCTTCGAAGTTCGAACAAAGAATTCCGACGAATTTCATGCCTGTTGCCTAAATCGTCAGCAGCTACGTCACCAAATTGAAGCGATGGGGATGGAATCTCTTCAGCGGAGGAAGTATAGCGCCACCGTGAAAGCACAAAGCGTTACTTGATAGCCGCTTAAACTCGACTGAAAGGATAACTAAGATGCTTCTGCTAGTCAACACACGGAGACACTCGACTGGGAAATGCAGTGTCAACAGCAGCCTTCTCTCATACTTTACGTCGCGTCACTTGAATCGGGCGAATAAAACATCTTCATCTCACAGCATCGCTCGACGACGATATTATAGTTTCCTTAGAATATAGGGCCCAAAGTTAACCTCAAGAAGTGTACAGACAACCCGAGGTCCGCTAAAAGTGTACAATCACCCTCAAGTGAATTCAAACAAATCTTGTGGAAGAATAGTGATTAAAACGCTGAAGCGAGTGTTATTACTGGGCATCAAGTAGTCAAATAAATCCAGTAGCGTTCGGCACCAGTCCAGCTATATTGGAAAAATCCTCGCACTGAAAACTTCCGTCCTGCCAGACAATCACAGTGTAAGGGTTGGGAAGAACTGCTTCGGACGACATCCACGAACATAGGACATGTCTAATATAATCACCTGTACATGCAGCACCTCGAAAAGAACATCACAAGGGTGCTCTTTGATAGGTCATGCCTAAAACTCGTCCGTAATAACGTATGAAGATAGTCTACATAATGTTATATATTTAATATAAATGACAAGTTCATTGTATATTGATGAAGCTCATAGGTCATTATTGCAGCCCGATGGGTGCTACTTGCAATTTTATGAGGCTACCATAAACCTTTAGTCAAAATTTAAGTCTTCTTGCAGTTGTTATAAAACTCAAAAGACAAAGCTTTATAATCTATTATAGTAGAGGTTCAGACATTTGGTGTGGCTTCAGTATAAGTTACAGTTCAAACACTACACTGTATTTTAGCAAGCGATTGGTCATGCATAATATCTGATTGTTTTAGTCAGCTGTGGTAGAAGAATAACCGTTTTTATTCTAACCAATAAAATGTGCTGAGTACAATGTGAATGTAAAATAATCAATAACATTCATAACACATACAACAATGAACTTTCAACGTTTTTCTAAATTCTCAAAATTTAATAGTCTTCCATTAGCTAATGTGCACTGTATCTTCACAAGAAGTTGAAAAATATACATGTGAAGTTTCAAGAACGTTCCATCCAGAAGGCCATTTAGAATTCCTTGAACTCTTTCGCATACGTGTTATGTGAAGCGATAATAATCTTAACGTCTTTGCCTTTATCTTTGTCCTCCATAGGATCTTTGACCATAGGAATGTATGGCGGATGTATCTATAAACACATTCAAACCCTATTAAGCATCACCAATTCAGATTAAATTATACCAATGCATTTATTGAACAAGTCTAGCCAAGTTAGTTTTGTAGACACGTTAGCACAGATGATAATTTTGTCCCACTACTAATCATACAATCCACCTTCTTGGCTAGCAGTTCTCGTCATTTGGGATTACTTAGCTTCTGTGCTCACTGTTTACCCTAGTTAGAAATGTGCTAACCATTTTAAACTATGTTACGTTATAATCGCTGTATTTTAGACTCTGCTTAGTTAGAAATGTGGTAACCTACTTACAACTATGTTACACTACAGTCGCTGTATTTTTGCATAAGCCTTTGAAAACGGAGAGCCCAGGTCTGAACTGCAAATTTTCTTAAACATCTAGTGTGTAGGAAGTTGTAGAGATTGTGAAAGGCCATGACCATTTCCAAATTTTTAGCCATCTGGGCCCTGTTAAGCTTAAATCTCGGATGCACAAATAAAAGTAAAAATCTTAAGCACAAAAAATTTATGTCCACATTAAATGTTTCTTCTGGCACACTCTTATGAGGCATGTTGGTGAATGACAGCCTAGCAGCTTTTCAGTGCTCAATGCATGCCTTTTAAGGTCACTGACTGATAATTACTGTTATTGCAGCGCTTATAATTAAGAAATAATAATAACTGAAATCATCTCGAACTTCAACTGGCTTCCTGGATCTGGAATGTTTAAGCTAGATGCAATGGAATAGTGGAGAAACCACTAAAAACAATGAGAACACCTTCAATCTCTCGAGTTTTGGGTTGTCTATAGAATAGAGCTAGAATGTTTCAAGGAGTTCAAGGAATTCTAAATGGCCTCCTGGATGGAACGTTCTTGAAACTTCACATAAAACTGCAATATACTAAGCCAAAATCAGAACCATAATATTAGAAAATGTTACACTTGCTTTTTTCTCATACACTGACTCCCAATTGACTTCCTTGAACCACGGATGATCTTTGACGTCAGCAACACCATTTTTCAAGTTGCCATATCGTCGAGTGAGATCATGCTGAATCAGATGTCTACACAGATCTTTGATATTTTTTGAGAAGTACTTTGGAAACTTGTACTGTGAAGAAAAACGACAGGTTGAGTAAAACGTAATAATGACCTTCCTTATGGTCAGCCAATGTGCCAGAGATGTCTTTGTCGCAAAGGGTCCACTCAGACTCATTTTATACTCGCCTTAAAACTGTTCTTTTCAGCCGTGCTGGAGTCGGGAGTGCTCCTGAGTAGTAGTCTTGAAGGGGTGCTATATAAACTTCTGTAATGAATGAATGAATGTCTATGTGAACCTTATTGAATGCATTTCATTGCATTCATAATCTATTAACTGGGTAAAGCACTCCCAGATCCAGTGTTGAGACCAAAACCTCGAGACCAAGACCGAGACCAAGACCGAGGATCCAAGACCAAGGCTCTTTTTATAAACAATTCAATTAATTAAGATGATAAAACGGAATACCACACTTAAAACATAAATTTTATTGAATCTTAATAGTGGTCCAGAAACAGTTTTACCGGCCAGTCTGAACTTTTTGCGGGTTCAGCCCTTGGCTTTAGCCTGAGAATATCACACTATAAATTACCTACAGTATACGATAGGTAAATACTTTAAGACAAGTAGGTTAACGTTCCGTTTGAATGATGTAAGCCTACTTGTATTCGGAATTGTAGGTTAATAGTGACTACACGTGGCCGACCACATAATTATTAGATTGTCCCAAAACCTTGAAATTTGTGAAAGAAAATTTTGAAATGGCTGGTCCTGTTGCAAATGCATTTTTTTGACAGCAGTAACATGTATATAGGTGGTACGTCAACACGTCATAAATCGATATCAATCGCGTAGGGCCTAAACACCGGTGTCTCTAATCGAAAATAACCGACAAATATAAAAGAAATTGCTCTGATACGGCAAATGACCAAGAACACTAACCTAAGATGGAGACCAATCCCAAGACCATTTCTTTAAGACCAAGACCAAGACTGACGCATTCGAGACCAAGACCAAGACTGATGGTCCAAGACCAAGACCGATGCATTCAAGACCAAGACTGATGGTCCAAGACCAAGACCGATGCATTCAAGACCAAGACCGCAGTTTTCCGGTCTCGAGACCATCTCGAGACCAAGACCGCGGTCTCGAGACCACATCTCTGCCCAGATCATGAACTTGGTCTATATTGCTACGAATCTAGAACGAAAATGAAGCTATCCAAAAGTTTGCTTATGGCAAACTAAATCTAATGAATCTGATAAGATTTGTTCGCTTCTTCTATATATAACATAAAAGTAAATGGAACCATTTTGTATTTGTTTCATGGACAGACCTGCCCAGTTTTGGCTTGCTTGCTAACATGCAGTTTCACACCATGACCTCCCTTGACTACCCTTTGAACAACCCCTCTGATTCGCCACAGCACTTCTGAATAAGCTAGTGCCCTGCGTCTGGCTATCGAGTGGCACCTTAGAAGTTGAATGACAATGATGCAGTTGTATTTACTTGTCACAGTGATCACATTGTTTGGATACAATTACAGCATACATACAGCAACAGAAGTTGCAAAATTAACCAAAAACTGAGATAATTAATCTGAGTACTAATCGATCAATTTACTGGCTAACAAACCGAGCCTTCAATGATCTTCTCGTAGATTGTCATGTGCTGGGCAGCCTGGAAAGGTGGATAGCCAGCTGCCATCTCAAATATCAGAATTCCTACTGTCCACCAATCAACTGAAGTTGCATAACCCTGTACACAATAGCAGAACACCATTCCTCTACGTTTTCAATGACGAATGTAAGAAAAGTCTGACTCTCATTGGCACAGAGGCGCTATATAAATAAAGATACAATACAATATCTGCAACACAGCCAGCCAAATGCAGAATAATGGCCATTGAATAAACCCAACTGCACAAACGGCCTGAAATGTCTGATAAACTTGGAACATCATTGCACATCAATTACAAAGCATAGTAAAATTTCATGTGCCTAAGAACTACATCTTATATCGAGACCATATTCGACTTGTTCATATTGCTATTGTTCACCATAGAAAGGACACAATAAACTTACACATATTGTATAAACTGATACCTTAACGACAGGCTGCATCAGTTTCACATACGTTCTAGTAGATGGTAGTCTTTAAAAAGGTTAAACAGCGTAACATGGCCAATTTTAGGAGAGGAAACCCACAGACGAGTCCTTTTCCCCTAAAGCAATTGGGAGGGGGAAGCATAAGGGATAACACTATGGCATGCAGAGCAGAGTTAACTGGCCCTTCTTTCACTGGAAACGCAGATGGATAGTGCACCTTGCATCACTGCCAACTGTAAAATTTGACTTCCCTAATAATTTGTCATCATCCTATAGCTACAATATGCTGTCACATAATGGATTGTAAACATGCATTCAGCAACACTATACCACGTGAATCACTAAAGGATTTCATAATTAAATATTTAAAATATAAATCTTGTGAAGAAAACACTTTAAAAATTAGAAATTACTCAAGAAGAAATCTTCTATCACAGCAAAGAAATATTACCTTATTTTGAATGATTTCTGGAGCGATATACTCAGGTGTTCCGCACATAGTGTACGTTCGAGTTTTTACTCGTTTTGCAAAACCCATATCTGTTATCTGTAAACACAAGCCATTAACTTAAAATCCATAATACAAGAAAATTATTAGTTAGCTAAGAAACAGCTGCAGAAGTTACAATAACTGCAATATTTCATGCAAACCAAGCAATTAATTAGAAAAACAATTGTGAAATTACAAAAGACTATTTAAGATAAACACAGCCAAACAGAGGACTATGAGGGCCGAAACTAGTGGCAGAAGTATTGGCATACAGTTTGAATGAGATCGGAATGATTGTCGAGATTCTACCATGACCTAGAGAACAACATCTCAGAGGATGCAGCTGTTCTGACAGATGCTTAAGTGTTTCAAAGTTCTTCAAGGTGCCACGCAAATACGTAAGTGTGTGCCGACATAAGAGGATTCTACTTGGACAACCCATGACAGCAACGAGTGGCCTCCTCGCTCATACTCGTTAAAGGGTCTGATATGATTTGAATTTCCACTCTCCTTTCCTCTTGAAAAGATTTGCTTAAGTAAATTCAGTATCAAAATATTCCTTGTCCAGCATTTTGACAGCTGAACATATTGCCTTGTATGTATCAAAACAATGCTTTGAAAGTTATTAGGCCACAACTGTTTTTCAGTCTTCATTAATTTCCAGGGTGAATCACAGTTGTGATTGCTCCAGTTCATTTCTGAAATATAGATAACAATTAAGAAGGAAGAAACTAATAATAATAACAAAAACATTTTCAGTTTAATACCTTGAGGTATCCATGACTGTCGAGAATTATGTTTTCAGGTTTCAGATCTCGGTACAGGACGTGTAATCCATGCAAGTATTCAAAGCCCAAGACTACCTGGGCTGCATACAGCTTAGCCTGCGCTTCACTGAAGAAAGGAAGTAGACAATGACCAAAATGTGTGACAAGCAACATCAGCTGGCTCTACATTCACAACATCATTTAGGGAAGCCCTAACTTATCTATGTTGAAGAAAATGAGAAACCTCAATTCAAAATCATTAATAAACAAGGACTACAGACAAATGTAGTTGCATCTAAAGGATATATACATTCAGATAGTACATGCAATATATATATATTGCGTGTACTATCTGAATGTATTTCGACTATCTGTTTAGTCACCCTACTAAAAATGCAACTGCATGCTGAAAATCCAAAATGAATATAATAATTGTTTTTAAACATTTTGGGTTCCTGGAGTCATTACCATTACATGTCCGCTGCGTGCATGTTTGTTCCGGGAGAGAGAGATGATATATATATATATATATATATATATATATATATGTAATGGTAATTATTACATTCATTTTGGATTTTAGCATGCAGTTGCATTTTTAGCAGGGTGACTAAACAGATAGTCGAAATACATTCAGATAGTACACGCAATGTTCAGGCAAAACCTGAGACAAAAAAAATAGGATAAGCAATGCAGTAATTCATGAAAAAGTAGTGTAGAGGTAAAAAAATACTATGGTCACAAATGACTCAACACATTGCAATATCAACTTGGAGTTTAATATTAATTTAGAGAGCAATATTAACACCTGCAGGGTTTTATCTCGGGAACTAATTATAAAAAGTAATCAAAAATAAAAGCACTAGTGCACTAGCAAATCAGTTCATATGACATGGCCCATGTGTAGTGCTGAGAAATTAAGGATATTAACATTACGTGAAAATACATTATTTACACAGATTAGCACAACAGCAACTGAAACATATATTATCCAGGGCTAAGTAATCAGAAATAATGCAGTTTTTATTATCTTGAATAACACTTGAGATTGTTCGACCAAATCACGGATATTTGAAAGGGTTTCACTTTACACGAAAAGTTTGGACCATCAAAAGTCGGAAGCAGATCAGTGGACAACCCAAATGAAAAAAAGAAGAGTCATATCACCCAATACAATTCAAACTTGGCAAACTCACCACTCTGTTATTGTAATCTACCAATCTTAACAATCGAGCATCTTGACACCAAACATAAGTAAAAAGCATTTATGAAGAGTGACTTTTTACGTGAATCTAGTGACTTTTCTCAAGTAAGTGAACATCTCTCCTCCAGAAATGAATTCAAGAACAATGTAGATGTTTGAATTGTCCTTAGAAATAAAAACAATACAAATACAGTTAGTCTAATTTTTATTCTCCATACAATTAGTCCGATTGCTATGCCTACACAGGAATAGCAATAATTTTAAGTAACTTCAAAGGCTACAACGGTCCACAGTTTATAAATTTAGTAGCTAGTAGGAGTCAACAAAATATCCTGAAGAACCAGCAACTTGAGCTTTTATATATCACCACAAGCTTGGTGATGATCCAGGTCATGTACTAGACATGATTACTTTGATGGCCATCAGCTCCCCACCATAACTGAATCAATCTCTAGAGGTGCTTTATAGGTGTGATAACAATAACAATCATATGGTGCCAGCCTTAAGCATAGATAAAGGAGGAGGGCGATTCTAATGATCTTTGTTATCACAGTGCTGTCAAACTGAAACAAATACAACAACTAGGCCTATATTATGTAAGCAAGAAACTGAAACCACAGAAGCAAAATGTGCTTGAGTAAATGTTTAGGCCTTTTTCAAAGTAGTTTACAATCACCATAGAATAGTAGGCCCTAGCAATGTCAGTGTAACCACACTATGCGATACCTAAGCTCATAAGCATTGCCCTACTCCTGCAACCAGGCTTGGAACTGGCGGTGCCAGAGTGGCGGAGTTCATATACTTTATTCTTAAAAAGTAAAAATCTTATTTGAAAGAATAATGTTACTTTAAACTGAATAAAATTGTCAGAGTACACCCAGCAAATAATTTAAAAAAAAACAATTCTTCAATTTCAATTAGGCCATCATACTTTTTGGCCCAGCACATTGAAAACACTGACAATTTCAAAATTCTTTAAAATAGCAACAGTGATGTCATTGATGAAAAGTAAACATTTGAATAAGATATTAAATTTGTTTCATAACAGTGTTACCTTGAAAGTGTAGTCCAGTTTAACAAGGAATGGAAAATCGATAGCTTGTAGAACTCGCTTTTCATTGAGGGTGTGTTCAATTTGTCTAAGTTTAATGATCTTTTTGTCAACAAATAAAAAAAAATATCATATCAAACTAAAATGAACGTAAGAGCTGCAGAATTTAAATTAAGTCATGCTCCAATGAGATGATTTTCTCAACAAAATTTTTGTTAAGTGGTGCGGGGTTGAAGATTGAACTGAGCTGAAGTGTTGCATTTTTCATCTAGTAGGGATGACATTTCAGGCATTGTGCAAAGTGATCCTTAAGTCATATAAATCAAATGGAAAGGCTTTTGGTTACCGAATTGCTGTAGTACTGATTGCATTTCAGCCAAATATCTGTTAACCGAAGGCCTGCACCTCCTTCTAAAAAAGCACATCTTGACAAGGAAAATCTATTTAACTACTGTCTCATCTCCAATCATTTCGTTCCATCTGTTAAATCAATGAATCGTTTTTGTCCATTTAACAAATGCGGGTATTTTAGCAGGACTGCACTGCCTTCTCTTCTCTTGCTGTTGACCCCTGGAAATGGGTATCAGACCTAATGACTACACTTTGAAAAGTACTCTATGATGAAGCAGAACTGGTGTTCTGCATTTGGCTTTCCTTGTGGCATTTCATAAATTTGAAGTTTACTATTACGATTACGATCTGTGGGTAAATCGCTGAAAGGGAAGCCAAAAGAATGATTGACTACCTTGCCATGCCTAAGAGCCAAAGACATCAGTTTCTAAAGAATCAGAAAATTCGCTTATGAATTAATCGCACAGGGTGAGATTTAAAAATTATGCTAAACAAGTATTCAGACACAAATACATACATCACTAGATCAAAAACTGTTTAACATTACAACACAGCAAGCAGACAATGTTAGCAACTAATTAAAATTGAGATAGGCTTCCTATATGATTGTTGTATATCTACTCTCAATGGACAAAATTACTATCATAAAGTAATAAAGAAATGCAAAACAAGTTTTATCATGTACACTCAAAGTGAAGAAATCATATTTACAAAAAATCTCACTCAGAAGGGTCGAATTCAAACGGATGCCATACCTTTTCCTTCTCCATCATTTTCATGGCATAGTAGTTTCTGGTATTTTTGTAAGAAACTAGAAAGACCGTTCCAAATGCGCCACTGCCAAGTACACGATAACGTTTAAAATCATCAAAGGTGGCGTTATTCTAAAATAAATATAACCAAGCCAATGTTTATTTCAAGAGAGCGTATACAGCACAAGAAGAGGGATGTGGTCTCGAGACCGAGGTCTTGGTCTCGAGATCGGAATCTGTGGTCTTGGTCTCAAATGCATCGGTCTTGGTCTTGCCCATTGGTCTTGGTCTCGAATGCGTCGGTCTTGGTCTTAAAGGAATGGTCTTGGGATTGGTCTCTGTCTTAGATTAGGGTTCTTGGAATCTTGGTCATTTGCTGTATCAGATCAATTTTTTTTATATTTGTCGTTTATTTTCGATTATTAGAGACACCGTAGGCTTAGATCCTACGCTATTATTATTGATTAATGGCGTTCTAACCACTATATATATATATATATATATATATATATATATATATATAAAACATGGGCACAAAAATGCATATGCAACAGAGCCAGCCATTTCAAAATTTGCTCTAATAAATTTCAAGGTTTTGGAACAATGTGGTCGGCTATGTGTAGACACTGTTAACCTACAATTTCGAGTACAAGTACACCATTCAAACGTAATGCTAATTTACTTGTTCAGATGTGTTACAGTATTTACCTATCGATTACTATAAGTAATTTATAGTGTAATATTCTCAGGCCAAAGCCTGAACCCTCAAAAGTTCAGACGGGCCGGTAAAACTGTTTTCTGGACCATTATTTAGATTACCGGTAGTATTTTTAATCAATAAAATTAATGTTTTAAGCATGTTATTCCCTTTTAGCATCTTAATAAATAGAATTGTCTATAAAAAAAGAAAATCAGTCTTGGTCTTGGACCATAGGTCTTGGTCTTGGACCACCCGGTCTCGGTCTTGGACCTCTCGGTCTTGGTCTCGAGGTTTTGGCCTCATGCCCAATACTGACAACAAATTATAACTTGAGAGTTATACATTCCAAAAACACAGCAATCCTGCCATCAGGTTAAACGCACAAGAATGACAATGTAGTCATATACTTCTCAAAATCAAAAATAATATAATGCAAATGATAGTTTTTAGGGTTATAAAAGGACTAAAATGTCAAAATGTTCAATGGTAGACCAGCAATTACACACTAACATCCTTGAATTTTCAATACTCATTAATCCGTAGAGTTATCTTAGGTTTAAAATTCAAGCTGTTGTGCTAAAACTGCAAAAACAAATTTTGAGGACATCATATCACATCCTTTTGGGTGCTAAGATAAACAAAATATTTGGACAGTTCTGTTACTCTGATCATAGAATTACACATTTAACTGTGCTGTATAAACAATTAATGCAGACTTAAGAAACCACATAGCTCAGCAAAGGTAAAACACAATATAATGAACATAGCACAAGCCTGTGTTGGGTGTTCCCATCTGTTGTTGAATGCTTCCTCTGCCGCTTCTAGGTATGCAGCCACTAAAATACATGACAAAATACTTTCACACAAATAGATTGAACACATTTATGCCCATTGGTATGCCACTGGTGGTTTTGGAGAAAAGTGCCTCTATTACATATTTAAATGCTGAACAACATTTCCTATAACAATGATCATGTACAAAACTGAGTAATGTGCCTATACTGAGCAATACTACAGTGTCACATATGTGACATAACTAGTTTTCTTGGCATAAATGTGCACTTTAGAATTATTTTGGGAGCACAATATCAAATCACAATAGTACGAGGTCTGGTGATAATGCATTCCCATTGATTATGACTGAGGATTCAGTTTGCCCTTGCTATGTCAACTTCACATGACAAGTATATGATTTTTGAGCCCAGATGTGCCGTTCAGAGTTAGTGTCATCATCAGACATTACTAAAAAACCATCCCTGGCAGAAGTAATTTCTTCATGCCTTGTGTAGCCGAATCTTCTGGCTTAGAAACATCAGGCTTTAACAAATTACTTTATTGATGCAGGTGTGTCAATCCCCATTGAGTGATGGAGGCAATTCCCCCTCCCCCCCGGCTCCCAGCAACCCTAATCGCCCTGCAATCCCCTTTTCACTTACTTTACATCGTAAAGCTTTCCTGTAATGAAATATTAATAAATTATTAATTTGTCATGTGTTCATTTTTATGTAATGGGCATGGCAATGATGATTTCACAGGGTTAATTATTCATATAACTAGTCAATGTAGTCTTTAAGTGGGAATATTATCAAACCGTGCGACCGTTCCATTTGCACTGTGTTCGCCACCTCCATTGTGACACTCACAATGTCACAATTAAGATGGAGAGTATAGTTTTCTGATGCCGTGGCATCTTTATTTACTTCATTTGATATCATTACTATTATTTTGAAGGGAAATTGACATTTGCCACCGGATAATTGCCGCTCCCCCGGACTATTGCCTCCTGACTAGGACAATTGTCCCGGACTAGGATAATTTGTTCCCTCACCGGTTTAACCATAAGCTCTCTGAATGGCCTATAAAACAGATGCTAAATGCTGGTAACGCGTGTCACTTTAGCTCATAATAAAGATTCGATAGCAACTTCATTTAACGATATTACGTGTCACCAACTGTATTCAGTATTTATGCATCTAACAAGAGAAAGAGAAATTCATAATTTCAAAATTCAATTTATCCTTTGATTTGCTGGATAAACTATTAAATTGACACCAATGAATCAATACAATTGCTTGTTGATTATTGCCTCGCCTTGTCTCCTGTATACAATTCGCACTTAAGAAGTTGGATTGACAGCAAATATATTTTGCATAATTTAATAGAAGTTCAATAAATAACATGTAATTATTCGTTCAAACTTTACTTGTAATCCTAGCGCAGTTCGAAATTAAATTAAATTATTATTCATATTATTATAACATAACATAATCTTTTATTACACCCGTCAAGCAATGTATAGCAGAACATGAATCTATAAAAATACATGGATACAAGGGAAAACCTAAAGGAACCAATGAAGTCCCGTTATTAAGGCATAACCATAATCGTAAGTTGGAGTTAAGCAAGAAGCTCGATAGGCAGGAGCAAAGATTAATTTATAAACATAATCGTAATCTCAACATTTCTACAGCGGCCACAAAAGCCAAGTTGCGGGAACCAGCTTATGCACAGGCGCAACATATTTAGGCCTATAGGCATAATGAAAACCATAACTCGTTAACTAAGTGTTGCTCGTGGTATGGTAGGTGTCACGCAGCAGATAAATTGGTGGTTATGCTGTTCTTCAATGAGAGATTTTTTTCTTCCCCACTTTTCTTTTCAATAATTCTTCTAATATTTCCCTCTATCATCTATAACAGTTATAAACCCCTTAGGCCTATGTTTTCGTCCATCCTTATTTGAAAGAAATAGCCTGAGAAATCACAAACCTTTGTAAATTGACTGAATACTATTAGAGCACTAATATTTTTCAGCATCAATGGCGGTGAGTTCCAAATAGAAGAACCAAAATTTTAAAAGAAAAACCATGGATGTTAGTGTGGAAACGTGTAGATCTGAAGTTATCAGTTGATCTTGCTGACTATTGTGAATTTCGGAATTTTTGGAAAATAATGAATGTGTTTGATTGATGATAAATATATTTTTCATTCAATTGTTAACCTATACATGGGGCAATTGTTTGAGGGGGCAAATTTCCGGGGTCATATGTCCAGAGGGGGGAATGTCCTACACTCATTTTGGAAACATGCAACATTTTTTTTAGAAGCGAAGTTAACAATCTTTGCAACAGCAGATGGCAACAGGAACACAAAACAAGGAAATTTAAAGAGGATATGTAACCAGTTGCTGGTTCTTTGTAGTGGTACTAAACTATATTAATTTATTTCATAGTCTGAAACTGTGAATAAAATTAATTTATAATTTATTGATTGAAATTTAGCCTTGTGTTATAATTAGTTAACATTGTTACAGTAATTTACAAAGTTTGTTAAAGACTTGAAGATATCCCTCCCTAAGACTAACAAAATTCCCCCTAGCTGAAATTGGAGGCATTTGCCTTCGGACCCCCCCCCCCCCCACCTATCTAGACGCCTCTGTATTAATGCATTCCAACTTCTGCTTGCATGCTAGGCTTACAACAGTTATTCACACCTTCTTCTTCCTGTTCTTCTGTTTCTTACTCCTCTTCCATTTGTAATGATAACTGGATTGAATAGTCTCAAAAGAACTGCCCAACAATTCCTAAGAACTTTTAGCCATGACCCCCATCTGACGAAACAATTAATTAAAGTAAGGGCCAATTCATATATTTGGTATGCAAAAATCAGATTCTCGGACCCCTCTCCTCCTGTTGCACCGCGTACATTTGGCGGACCCGCTCCCTATGCGTAGGCACATAAGTTAAATAGCTAGACATCTATGAGACCTTGATTTTACCATAGGCTATTTATTTTTGTTAAGCATCATATTTAACAGCCCAAATTTGTTAACTGTTACGACGAAATAAAACACTAACAACACCTGCATTTTTATAAGTTTTAATGATACATAAAATTGCTTAAGCAGGAACATAGTCTGTGATTTGGTTTACAGTTCTGATTATAATATTTTGTATTATGAACGTCATAATCAGTCATAGGCCTAATTGCATACGTAGGCCAACATATTTTCGGGACCCTTCCCCACCGTACGCAAAATCCCCGAAATTCGAAACTCCCTCCCCCGCTGCGTACGTAATATGTGAATGCGTGGAGCTTCTGTGGCCAAAAAATTCGGCCTAAAATTAACGCGCAAAAATGACTTCTGTGGCCGAAAGTTATTTGTGTGTTTCTAAAAACGACACTAACCTTAGCCCTGACTCTAAACAACCCTCACGATTCCTAAACCTAACCCTAGTCTCTATAACGACCCACTTCTGATGAAAGAAACGTACGCACCAGTGCCATGTTTTAGATATGCTTTCTCCGCTTTGTTTGGGTTATTTCCCATTTCAAATATCAAAGCAAACAGTCGTCTTTCTAAAAAATCTGTACAATTTCTAACAAAACATCAATTAAGGAATGCTATAACATAACATTACGAAATTCAAACGCAAACCATCGCCATTAAAGCAGCACGGTCTGCACCAACCAAAGACCTCTTATATTATAAAGCACAAACGCCCTCTAGTAGGCTATAATAGTAATAATGATAACAAGTGTTTTATTTTTTCAAACTAATGCAGAAAGATCACAGATATAGCATGAACGAATGAATTTGGCAGCCATGCAAGGCGTCTATTACGCTATACATGTAAATTTTATTTAACCAGTGCCGTCGCCGGGTTCCGAATCATAACTATGCTCGTTGTAAATAGTTTGTGCACAGACGTAGGTATACGCTTACTCAGAAGCAAAATCGAGAATTGACAGCTAGAGGTCTGCCCAATAAATCCCAAAAATATTTGGGCTGCCTTCATTCTCAATCTGGACTTCTGCCAATACCCTCATCTTAAACAGCTCGAAATCCACTGAAATTATCATTTTCTTATTTAGGCTATTTACATATTTGACTGCGAACACGCCGTGAGTTTTATGTTTTTGGCCCCGATTGGCATGAGAATTTTTCAATTTTTGACTGCGAAAAATTACAGTCTCATTGATGAATACTTTAACAGAAGGGATATAAGTGAAAGCAAATTAAAAAAAGTTTGAAACTTCAGATATCAATTTCGGATGAAACGCCATCGGGCAGAAGACAAGAATAGCAGACCTGTTGAGATTGGCATGTGAGATGAGAGAAAATTGAAATGGTGTAGGCTTTTAAAATTTCAAAAGAGCTTGCGTGGATCAACCCCCGATCAAGGAACTGTTATGAAACGCAAATTGTTGTGTAAAATAAGATCAATCGTAAAATGTGCAGTATAGCTATCAAGACTACAGGGCTGCAAAGTTATGGTCCTGAATTTATGGCAGAATATTAGTAGTATACTGCAGAGTAGCTTAATATTCTGGCGCTAGAAAATTGAACGCACTTTTGAACCGCTGGAGTCAAGGTTGCAATGGCAGCTATTAAGTTGTCAATGTTGTCGAGCTTCTTCAAAACTCGCAGTTTGTGGAGACAGCGCTGTACAGTGAGTAAATATTCACTGGCTAGATTTTCAGAGTGTCGACTAAGTCCATATGAGTGTAGCATGTACAAACCAAGAACAAGAAGTTTTAAATTATGATGATGATGCAGGCACGAGTAAACTGCTGATTTGCTGATCGTCAACATATATAACAACAATTAGGATGCATACATTTATTAAGGGGTTAGCGACGGCACCTCTCGGGAAGTTGCATCCAGAGTCGTTCATTCAAGACTGCATTCTATAACCTATGACGGTCTGTCGGGATCAACCCGAATCATCGAAACCCGAATCCCCGAAAACGCTGAAAAGGCCAAAAAGCCCGATCCCCAAAAACAACAATGTACTATTGAAAACCGCTGAACTGTCTCAAAAAAGGGCAATTCATTCATCAATCCATCTTCTGCATGAATTCTTTTCATCCACCCAGCTTCCATTTAAGCAGATTCCTTTTCATCAATCCAGCTTCGTTGTCGGGGATACAGCGTTAATCTGTTTCGGGGATTCGGCGATTCGCTACGCACCATGTCTATCCTATGGATAGTTCATTCCGTGATGCAATCATACTGTGAAGTAATTTGTGCCTGTAGTAATCAATATGGCCGCTTCTGAATGCACTCAAGTAAAACGCTGCTGCCAACATGTCACATCCCATAATGCAATGTGCTCAGTAAGTATGTAGTGCTAATGAAGACCTATTTAAAAAAAGCCCAGCAGTGAATATCGAAAAGTGTAGAAGAACTTTCTAATGGTTCTATGCTCTAACAAATAAATGAATTTCCTATACGGTGACAGGGATGTTCTTACACTCGAATGAGCTCCTCCACATGAGCTCATTGAGGCAGGTCACCGCAGCTGACGAATAGCTCACAGCTTGTGCCGAACTGATGTTTGAAAATCACTTTGCATGCATCCACTTGTTTTCGATGGTTTGCGTGTGGACTGCGTGCTGATCAGGAGATACAACGTTTCGTTCTTGTTCCACAACACATATAGTCGCCAACATGGTTTGATGTTGGTGTCAATGGCTTTATGGAATTTGGTTGGTAGGAAGCTGTGTTCTATTTGAGCGCATTTGATATATTGTTTACTACAGGGACACATATTTTTTGGTATTACCAAACTTTCATACAGCATGCATCACTGTATGGTGATTTATGATATAATATCGTCAAGAGTCAAGACCAACGATATTTCAATTGTGGAAATAATTACCATTCCAAATTCGATTAAGTATGAAATTTCAATTTCAATTGCCAGAATAATTTAAGTGTGAATTCAGGTTACTTTTCTAAGATAATTACAATTTCAATTATCATAATAATTTCAATTTTTATGTTAATAATTAATAATAAAAACTTTCTATATAATTTCTCCTCTGCTGTACATTTTACAATTGACTATTATTTATTGACAAACATCAACACGTTCTTAATCTACTTAATGTGCAGCATAATTCTAGTTGACTGTTGCTAATAACTGAGACTGTTTACAGTATCACTTCAACAGATAAGTTTCAGTTAGTCTGAAGACATGTAATTATTTGCTACTGTCCATTGTCTAAAGTTTAGAAAGTGTTAGAATTTAGCTTAGGGAATGCTTTGGTCTTCTGTTATAGCAAGGTTTATGGGGCCCTCATGCAGAGCTTCTATGATGGGCTCCTTGAACCCCATTTGTTAAAAAAATTCCTGTCGTTTGGCATTATTTTCGTATTGCGGTTTAACAGCTTGCACAAAATTTTCAGCTTTGAGTATTGTTTCTGGTATATCTTCAGGAGTTCTCTGGCAAGCACGTTTTAGTGTGAACAGATTTATTTGAATTTTTTGTCTGTATTTTAGACACATGCAAGTTAATTAATTTTTCACCAAGGTGTAATTGTTTGGCTTTGACATCTGCACCAATTGCATCAGCACCTTTAAATGGCTGATAGTTATCCAAATTTGTGTAGAATGTCACAGAGTAAAAAAATGGACTTATAGCTTCGTTTTTTTAATATTGGCGCCGATTATCTTACTGATATTCGATACCGCCAATATCTCTATAATCGGCACTAATTACGAGTGCTGCCGTTGTATCGGTACAGCTCTAGAGCACATCCTATGCACCTCTGTGCATGAGACTGCCAATTCTCATAGTGGCTTAGGAGATTTGAATTTAGAAAATTGTACAATCCCATTTGTTTAGTGTCAACTAGAGTTTGAACTTTGTATCTCTCATATTTTGGATCTTGATATATTGAAGTGTTAACATTGGTTCCCTGATCTTTGATATAACTATGTTTTACTGCATTTGTATGATTTTTGAAGTATATCTTTTCAAGCAAGGTTTTAACTGTGTTTTTTCGCTTTCTATATGGTTTTCAAGCCTTTGACTGTTCTTGGGTTTGGAAGGCAAATCTCTGTCTCGGCCGGTCATTTCGACAGCAAGAGTCGTACTACGGATACAGGGTCAGCTGAAGGTACAACGACTGACAAGAATGCCAAACATGCACTTCGGTTTGGAAAAGTGTTTGACAAGAAGCCAGTTCGAATGCCTTTAGAAGATGGAAAGCTGTACAGTTGGTGTACGTGTGGCCTGAGCAAGAAACAAGTAAGTGCATGCAGTTAATCGGGCCGATTATAGAAATATCGGCAGTATCGGATATCAACAAGATAATCGCCACCGATATTAAAAAATTTTTCCTATTTCATATTATTTTCAGTCTATAAAAGCAAAATGACAACAGCAACATCACTGGGTCTGTGAAGGATGGGATTTTCTTCCGTTCCCATATCGTGTCGTTGAGCCAATGACTTCTTCAGACCAGTGGTGAGACCACCCAGTGTGCTAGTATAGAACGTGAGAATATGTCAACATAGGTGTTGCGTAGAGTGAATCATAGTCCTTACTTAAAGATCAATGAATGGCTGGTCAATTAAAGCCAAGGAACGGCTGGCCAATTCAACAGAGAAACAGATGAATATACATCGTGGAGGCATGCTTAACGAATACATGCTAGCTACCACTCAGATCACCCCAAAACATTTCCGTTGCCTGAGACTAGATGGGTGGCTGTGAATTGGCCAGCCGTTCCTTAGCCTTTAATTGCCCAGGGCACAGTTTGATGGTGGGCGGTGTGTCTAATCTGTATTGCCTGCCTAAGATTAGTCCCCAACTACTTGCATATGTCTCCTACAGAGCAAGTGATTAGCTTGTATCACAACAATAGGCAGTAGCAGTAGGTCTATCTTTTAGAACCAGACATCTTGGGAAACAATGAAATAATTGACTACATAATCGGGTATCGGCAAATGAATAATTGGCAATAATCAGTATCGGCATAATTGGCAAAAAGTCATATCAGTTCAGCTCTACCTTTAAGGGTCTGCCGCTATGTTGTAAAAATGTGCCATTTGGCAAGTTAAGTTGTCTCAACACTTAATTTACTTTAAGTTCCAATATTTTGATGTTCTTAGTTTTGAATTGCCAATACTGCCAACATTTCATTTCATAAACGTCATAACTAGTTTACTACATCATACTAAGGCGGGGCTAACTTAGTATTCAGATCAGATGCATTCTATATGCGTCAATCTGAGAAATTACCATCGCTGATGGAACACTTCAAGTCAAAGCAACAAATCGTCTACAATTTTTTCACAGCTGAAACTGAAATAATGACTCTAACTTAACTCCCGAATAAATGAATAAGTCAGTTAGTAAATCTTGTATAACATAATATAACAAGGATTTAAAGTGGTTCGGATGACGTTTAGTTTGTGTTAGAATGGCTGCAAGTTAACCTTTAATACTTGAAAGCCCATCTTTCCGAACGTTCTCTTGTCCTTTGAGACCATAATAGCCTCAAATTCTTTCCAAAAGTATACAACTTGCACTGAAGAATTACTGTTCCTTTCGGTTTCTTAAATAATTTATGCTTATGTCCCCGAATAGGTGCTAATTAAAATAACTCTCCTGCTGCACTGCCACCTTTCCAGTAGTAATCAATGAATGTAGGGTTTAATTAGGTCTCCTCTGCTTAATCCTTGTTACCTCAAATCATTTTTGCAGCTCTTCTTTGCATCGATGTCAATGTATGCAATAGTAACGTTCACTTACTGTACATACGTTATAGAAAAACATAGCATATGTTCCATACGTACGGTTGCACATCTGTACTAGCTATAATTGAAAAACAGTCTGTTGCGATTGTCTATGTGTTGTGAAGATTGTTAATATCAGGGACCAAGAAGAGAACCATGTGGGACACCAGAAAGTAGAATAAGATTGAGTAATACCAATATTACCCATGTGCTGAAATCGTTCGAAGAAGTGTAAAGTTATCCAGTTTTAGGCACCAAACAGTATATTACTTTCTTGGCACTTGTTACTCTTTTTGGTGAATTCTTGCATTAGTGTTCTATTTATGATGCAATTTAATACTGATTATTAATAGCATATGATATTTTTCAGCCTTTCTGTGACAATTCACATCGTGCTTTCAACGAGGAAAACCCAGACAAATCACTTCCACCTTTCAAGTCTCACAAATTTCAGGTGGACAAGAAGAAGGAATATGCTTTGTGCAACTGCAAACAGACGAAAAACCGACCTTTCTGCGATGGTGCCCACAAACAGCAATCTATCCAGGACGCTGTCCTTTCACATTAGGCCATAGTGATAGCATTTGTACATTAAGCATATTCCCACAGTGGATGGTCACTGGTGAAGTGGTTCCAGTTTTCTTTTGAGTTTAGCCTGCTAGTTGTTACTTCATTGCTCCAGAGTGGTACTTAAAGTTTTCTTTTTATAGACTGAGCTTGAATTTGGACATATCGCCGGTGAACAAGCCGGTCTCCCTGATGGGGCTTTTGTGGGCCTGAGAAATTTTTAAAGATTTTTACCTTGTTACTGTCAGTTTGTTGAACTCTAGCGACCATCATGATTAACCTCCATTTCTTTCTTTCCGAAGTCGCGTCCCTTATTTCCTCCAGGTTCATTCCCGTTTTTTCGTGTATCTCATCCATCAATTTTTTATTGGGCACCCTGTTTTCTTCCTTCCTTCTCCACATGCCAGCATAATTTCCTTTTCCAGTCCATTTGATTTACTTTAAGATATATTTAAGATTTACATTACATATATTCTACCTAACTCTGTTTTGTTAAATGCATTTCATAGTAACATTTAAGTATGTCATTGTGAGTGATGTTATCAGTGTCTGTAAATAATTCGATGCCAAGGTGCTTTGACCTGGCTTACTGGTAATTTTAGATGCACGATATTACCTAACAGAGAAAGAACCATTGATTATCATGTTTATTTATTTTATTAATGTGAAAAGCAGGTTTTTGCTTATTTATGCTGCTCTGTATTCTCATATATGAATCATACATTGCTAATTACTAATATGTCTTCTGAATGTAGATTTCTTAAAATTTGTTCACAAGCAGCTGTTGTATTATTGCAGAGTGTTATACTTGTGCTTTTAATGTGAAAATTTTGTGGTTGAAATAAAACTGCCTATACCAGTGAACCTAGTCATTTCGTTCGAAAATGTTTTAGAGGAACAAGCAGAGTAACATTGTGCTAGAACTTTGCATTGTTGTCTACAACTTCAGGTCCCTCCCTTGTTCTGTTCTCTCTTTATAAGACACCTCATTATTTAGTGTTCACTTTGTGCAGTTTTTACTTTGTGGCTGATTAATATAACCTGAGCTTCCCATACTTTTTAGTATGAAAGGAGCATTTTTTCTATTGCTGGAGGACTTCTGCCAAATTTATTAATTATATTGATTTTTCAATCACCTTAAATATGCATTAAAATTGATCTAAATGCACATTTAGACAGTTCTATGACTAATTGACTATATTTCCATGTACAATGATAGCTTTGTAAGTGTTTTTGATATGACTTTAAAATGTTAGGAGGAAAGAGATAAGTCACATATGGCTTCTAATTTCCAGGCAGAAACCAGTCAATGTTATTTTAAAAATTTATATTTCTTGATTCACTGTGCTGACTGGTAACTTAGGGCTCGTGGACGGGTACGGTCAGCAACCCACAATTTGGGAAGAGCTGTTTTAATTTAATGATTGTGTCTAGCTATTTTGTTTATTTGACCAAAATTCAGGCCTGCTATTGTTGCAATATTGATTTCATTTGATCAAACGCAATTACTCAGTTCTTGAAACTAGATCTATACAGTTGAATTCATGTGTAATGGTGGCTGATTGGTTAGAATGCTCGACTTGTAGCTCGAACAGTATGGTTACCTTGAACGATTCCTTCCATCACAAATGTTGTGTTCCTTAGATGTTCCGTGTCGCATAGGCGTGTGAACGTCTGAAGTTTTGGAGGAGGGCAATGCCAAATAATGTTGTATTGTAATGTGCGTACTGTTTGTTAATTTACCAAGTTGCTTTTGAAGTTATCTCCTAAATTTGCGCTTGACATATGGTCAAGTTTGATTTCAATCAGAAATATTGCCAAGTTTTGCTAACATAATGTTGAGGGTCTTCATCCACAAAGACTAGCTTTTTCAGTGCATCTTGTGGCTTAAACTCCAACTTCAGATTGTGGCATACAACCTGTGCTGCATTTGTTCGTAATATGTTCAGTTGCCAGCAACCATAATAATACCATAATAACCATTTCTGCAGAATGCATAGGGACTGGAATAATATTCATACAAGAAGGACATTAATATTGGTTCTGTTATGGAGTATTTTCTGCGCAGGACCAATTCAGCAGGGTCATACCCAGTTCGAAGTATTTTAGTAACATCTTCATAAGTTGTATCATAAAGGTCGGTTAGGGTTGTTGCCTTTGCCTCATTGGCACCCTCAGACTGAATCCTTGGCCTTTTGGTGCACTCGGCACAGTTTTCCAGGGTGCGTCATTAACAAAGTGACTAAAACTCGTCAATTCTAAATGCGGGTAACCAACTCGGGCGGTGCCCCACCTCACCATCTCCAAAGGCAGGCACTGGTTAGTGTCATCAGTAGAAAACATGGCAAACAACCTTCCACTGCATTAGTAATTTCTACATTGGTCAATTCCTATTATTCGAGTCCCATGTATGGCCTAAGTAGCACAGTAAACTACATAATTGTTTCTATTACTTTATATAGTGCCAATCGCAGCTGTGGTCGTTCAGTAGCACTCCCAGTTACAAGAAACCTGAGAGTAGGAAAATGTTTTGAGTAGGGAGAAGGATGTAGGAAGAGACTTGGAAAGAACAGACCTTCAACAGTGCCTTTGTCTTGAAAGGGATACAAGAAAGCATGTTTGACCAGCATTGTGTGTTGAAGAATCACTAATGTAGCATGATTTTCCACCAGCATTATGTGTCAGGTCAAGGATGCAATACGGAGATTGTAAAAATCACTGGTTAGGCCACAGTTGGAAACAGGACATCAAAATATAGAAAGTGCCAAGAGGCAACACAAATGAAGAGATAGATCAGCAGCATTAGGAAGGAAGAGCAGAGATAAACAAACTGAATGAAGCTTAAAAGATTATTGCTGGAAGAAGTTTTTTGAGAAAACCATGTCAAGTACAAGCAAGGACTCTTTTTTTTCCCCTTGAAGTACAAGGATTCTAATAGAGGAATGGTTTTTCGCCAAATTTCCTCGTTTCACTCTTGAACGTAGATGTCGCCCCAAATTTGCTTCTATTTAAAAATATGATGTTTTAAACCTCCTAAATCATTTTTTCATTTTGTTGACTTAGTTATTCGTCGGTTTCCTTCATAACTAAAAGTTAACGAATCAGCTTGCCATGTCTATAAGATTTGAACATTCGTTTTTCCTATTATCGCCCAAAAACTAGTAACACCTTTCTGTGAATACTGGTCCTTGGGTCAACTATAGTGTCGCGCTCTGTCACAGCGGAAGAACTAAGTTCAAAATCCACTTATGCAAATTGTGATGCGAATTCAAGAAAGAGCAATCGTAAAATCCACTCGATTGTTGAGAACTTAGCACGGAGTGTTAAAATCGTTGCATGATGAATCGCGCAGGGATCATTCTGGGACATTTGAACGGGGCTACAGGACGAACGGGCCGTTTGTTTGGGACAGACTCAAGACAACCAGTGATCACAATTCCTGTGGCCGGTTCAAGGCCTCTTCAACGCCCTAGACCAGTCTTTGTGGAAAATGAAGACGATGTTGTGATTGTGTCCGCACTGAGAACACCCATTTGCAAGTCAAAGAGAGGAGGCTTTAAGGTAAAATGCACAATTCTGTTCCTTATGGTCTGGTTTTTCATGTCGAGAACATCTCTAAGAAGACATAAACCTAGATTTTTTTGGAAATGTGATAGATAGTACACATGTATTTATACTACAAATACATGTGTACTAACAATTATTATTCTGAAAAGAATTTGTTTTATAATGGGAAATAGTTCCACTAACAGTCACTATTTCTAGCTCTCTATCTGGAATTTATGTAGCACCTCTTCAATAGCTTATAAGAGAGCTAGACAGGTCCTATACGAGAAAACACACATCAGAGGATAGGCTATTCCAAAGGACACAGACGATAGAGGACAACCTAGATTGGACATGTTGCTGGATGTCAGTGGTGGACATATCACATGTACATGTATACTATACACAGTAATGTGGCCAAACCAATGGACACTGCCAATGATAAATGGCCCATGTCCTAGGCCAGCTCTGCTATATTCAGTTGGATTGGGTTGTTATAAATTAACAGTAATGGGCACCAACTACTTGACTAGTAGTTAAAACTACTTTCAAAATATGTAGCTATAACTACTATGTAACTACTTTAGATGACAAGTAGTTATAACTACTACTTTTGTAACTGCCACATAAGTAGTACATTGATAGTCACCAAGCAGTATGCAAATTTATTGCCCGTATCAATTGCTGATATTCAACGTAAATGTTGAAAATGATCAGAAACACAGTGACATATCTAATTGTAAATTAACAAGGACAGGAACTACTAGCACATGCTAGAAAGCACCCTGATCAGAGTGCAGTAACATAAGCCAACTTGTTACAACTACAAAAATGTCTAGCCTACAAAGGCCAGAACTTTAAAATATCTTAGAAAATGCTAATGTTCAGAATCAAAACATAGTGTATATATATTATACTACAAGTGATATATATATCACTGTAGGCCAGCCCTATATCTCACCTTTTGCGGTCTGCATCAACCGTGCTTCAATACCTCGTCCTCGTATAGTACGTTGCCAATCGCTGCATGCTCAGATCTAATAGGATCCCTGGTCTATCAAGCCAGTAACGGAATTCCAGTCTCTTACCGGTGTTTCTCTGTCTGTCTGTCTCTGTCTCTCTCTCACCCATGTCATTCTTGACTAGACAATCACCTCTTTCAGACCAACTTGTAACCCGGCAGCCCACTTAATTGTGGTCATCCAGCCACATCCTGGCCCCACAACCCTGCTAAGACCGCTTTACTCTAGTTCTTATCGTGCAACAATCTCCAGGTATGCCATTAAACACTAAACAGGCATAATGCCTCAGACTTTCTCTATAGCTCTGAGAGGAACTTGCTTCCTCACAATAGGATGCGCAAATTTCAATGAAACAATTACATGGTGAATTTACTCATATGAGGTTATTATGGGCAACGTCCATGTTTGTTGTGAAAATAACAGAAATTCCTGTAAGACGGAACTAGTAAATAGGAAAAAAATGTAGTTAATGTTAAATATTGTAGTTAACTTGAAACTACTTGATAAAAGTAGTTATAACTATTTTTTTAACTACTTCTTAAAAACTAGTTATAACTACTAAGAAACTACTTCTATAGTAGTTATAACTACTAGTTAATAACTACAGTAGTTAAAAGTGCCCATCACTGTAAATTAAACCTTCTAGCTAACTGTTATTTCTTCAGAGTACAGAATGTCTATATTGTTTTGTTTGTTTGTATCTAGGACACTCTCCCAGATGAATTATTATCAGCTGCCTTCACTGCCGTTTTAAAGGACACTGGCATTGATCCGACAAGCATTCAAGACATATGTGTTGGTGAGGTCCAAAGTGTGGAGTATTTTTTTGTGAATGGCGTTAGGGTAAGTAAGGTACCATTAGTGAACAAGACACTTCAGAGTCATAATCTTGGGATTGATGGATAAAAATGTTAAAGGGTGTCATTTGTTTAATAGATTTCATTTATTTCAGCTGAAGTTCAAACTTAAGCCGTTTTAGTATTCTGGAGATTGGGGTTATTAATTTGATGACGTGCGTGGACTAAAATGTATAGAAAAACATCAGCTCATCGTTAAAGGATTAACAGACTATATCATACATGTATATCAGAATCCTATAACTTTGCAAAGCTACCTAAAAAGACTTTTTAATGGCAACTTTGTGGTTATTTTATCACTTCCTTGTGTAGGGCATGGGTCTTGGTAATCTAAAAATGATTGCATTTTTTAGTTTTTGTCGTTTATTGAACTAGAAAAATTTTCAGCATTTCTTTTGACCTATCCTCAACTACAATACAATAATGCAATGTAACTCAGGCATTTATAGCGCGCTTTATCACGACAAGTTGTGGTCGAAAGTGCATACACGTCTCGATGATGCAACTGCAGTTGTAATGCAGAGCAATTGTGTGTGAAGGACTTGCTCAAGGTCCCTACACAGTGATGCCCCGGACGAGGGTCGAACCCGCTCGCTCTGCGCACACTGAACTTTACCGGCTGACCGCTCTAACCCCTCGGCCACCATGCCACTAACTACGTGCATTTTGCTTTGTCTGTAATCCTGTGAACCAAAATAACCTGAATGCTATTACAAACTTGTGTGTTTAATTTCACTTATATTTAATCTGTTATTCACTGACCATCTTCAGCAATGTGTCCTTTAAATCCAGGTAATGTGAATCAGCCGGGCGCAAGTGCCACAATTTCCCGGATGGCACAGTTTATGAGGCAAGTTACTTTTAAAATTAACTTTAGGTTATGGAAATGTTCTTTAATTTGTCATCATTAAGTAGAATTTTAGTTGTAAAAGTAGGATTTATGCAGATCAAGAGTACTTAATGAATTATATTGGTTATTTAGCATAGTTATTTTTATAGTGCAAACAACTTTTTGGTCATTGAAGTCAATGCATTTCTTGATCTTTGTATGGTCATATCCTACTAGTTTGACCTCTCATCCTTAGATGATGTCTGAGATATGCCTGGATTTTTGAAAGTTTGCATTGATAAACTTGAGCATAGACATCTTCAATACCAGGGTTAGAGAGCTCACTTGGGTTGAATCAACAATTGAGGAAAGGTAACATCGTGTTTGTTGCTTTACTTGAAGTGGTGCATATACTGAACTATATGGTGCTCATTAAATACAGGAATTACACTAATAATATTCCTCTTGAAGGTATTGATGAGTGTTATCCACAGTGGATGCGTTTTTCTCTCTGTTTACTGTGCGCTTGTAAGGGGTTAACATGAAATACTGAAATGTTGGTTTTCTAGTGGTATGCCTGAAACGGTCACTCTTCATTCAGTCAACCGATTCTGTTCGTCAGGCCTGCAAGCATGTGCTAACATTGCAGGTGAAATGGAACAAAAGTCTATTACAGTGTTTTCTATTTTTGAATTAGTCTAATTATTAGATATTGATGAAGACATCAATTAGATGTTCAGTAATGTTGACATTTTGTTGCTTAAAATATATCTAAGTCTATGAATTGTTTCTTCTTGGACCAATAGATACCTCCAGGTTGACCCAGTCAGATTGTTACTGCCGTTATGAGACAGCCGAATGTTCTGTTACAACTTACAATACAATGCAAATAAAGCACAGTTCGGTCTTAGCTTGAGATGAGAAAAATTTTACAGCGATTGTTGGTTTTAAATAAAATAATCTGATTTTCGTTTTCAATACAGAAAGCAGATTTTTATTAAAACTGGGGTCCATTGTTTGTCTGAGTCTGAGTTTGTGCTGAGGAATTTTAATTCAATCATTGATTCATCCCTATATGGCAGTATTTTATTTAGGATTTTGCTAATGTTGTGAAACAAGTGATTGGTTTATATGGAATTAGGAAGTAATTTGTTTTCATACCCTATTATTGTCCTTTTTGTGGCATGAAAACTGCTTTATAGTTTTCCTTTTTTTTTTCTCTTTAGCTAGCATCAAAGCTGGTTTCATTGATATTGGAATTGGAGCTGGGTTAGTACAATCAAGTTCATAAAATAGTTAACATGTTATTTAGCTTGCTGAATTTTGGACTATGTTTACTAAATTTGTGAGGGATACTCAAACGTATGTTGCAGCTATATATCGATGGAGAAGAAAAGATTATTCCTTGAACCTTCACAGTTATGAATAAAATGTGTCATTGTATTATAAAACCCTGCTCATAAGCAGTTTTTGCTTTCATTTTTCAAAGGTTATGATAATTTTAATCCACGATATTCAATGTCATAGTGTATCATCAGCATCAGTTGCATTTATTACTTAATATTTCCTTTTTTATTGTTTAATGTGAACTTTATTGATGTTATGTGTAGACTGTTTGTTTTGTTAATCATGTTAAACAGAGTTGAAAGCATGAGTTTGAATGAGCTGGGTCGTTTACCACCTGGAATGGTCCTCAACCCTCGAGTCTTGGAGCATGAAAAGGCATCTAAGGTTCTCATTCCAATGGGGTGTGTTGACATTCAAAAGTTCTTCTTTAAATATAGTTTAATATGTGAAGAGAGAGATTTAAGCAATTGAATATAGATATATGGCTGATGCTAATGCAGAACAACATTGGTATAACCAAATGATGATAATGATGATGATGATGATGATGATGATGATGATGATGGAGTTACTATTAAGCGGCATTATTTGATAAAATATGGCATAATGGTGGATCTGATCATGGTGATGTGAATTTGAATTTGTGAATTTGATGTGAATTTTGACATTTGAGAACAGCTAAGAATGTTGCATATTAAAAAGTTATAAATTCTCTCTGGCAAGAGATGCATATCTTAGCCATTGTTTTCTATAAAACCACTGGGTGTGTAGAATTTAAAAATGCTGCTAATATCAAATGTATCTTCATTCAGTCGAGATTCTTAGCTCCTTGATTCAAAAGAGTTGTTGATAGGACAAAGACTTTATTGGTATTTTGGTGTGGATTGATTATGGAGAGTTTTGATAGTGGTTGTTTTAATTTTCCATGATACCTGTATACACCACTCAATTTATTTTGTATATGAAAAGTTAACTGGTCACCATCTAGCATTTTGCATAGAATAGCAGCTACTGCTTTAGTGGTGTTCTCATCACATGAATTTAGGGTGTTTTGGAAAATGGATCAATCTGTAGTCGGGTGTATAAAATATTGAATATGAAAATTGTGATAGCTCATCATAATGGTTAATCGTTTTTATTTCTGTCCAAGGATCACATCTGAAAATGTTGCAGAGCAATATGGCATTAGCCGCGAAAAGCAGGATCGCATGGCAGAGATCTCTCACGCTAAGTAAGTTTACACAAAACCTTAATGCGGCAATACCAGAATCTTCCTATGGCAGTGTCTTTGTAGCATGAATGTCTTATATGATGTGGTCAGAGACATGGCTTTCAAAAATATCCTAATTATACTGAAAAAAACCATGCTCTAAACAGGCAGTTGATATGTTGTGCTATAAGGACATTCCAGGTCCCTATTGAAGATTTTTGCGAAGGCACTTGATCATGTGCATAGACTATTTTGCGTGATGATTTACTATTTGATAGGCTAAAGTTTAAATTAAATATTCAATCATTTTGATGTTTTTATATGCATTATTTCTGTAAAATTGTGAATGAGTTCAGCTAATGAAGTCTTTATATGATTGGTTTCTGTTCAGGGCGGCTAAGGCTCAACAAGAGGGTTGGTTTGACGCAGAGATTGTTCCCGTTACTACAAGACTGAAGGACAAAGATGGCAATGAAAAGACTGTTGTGGTTGGTAAATGTTCAAGTAGATTACTGCAGCTTTCATATATTTCATTCATTTTTAGAGTGCTGCCAGTCCATTGTTTTTCTTGGGTTAATTAGGATCCTAGTATAATGCCTGGATGTTCAGAGTGCTGCTGTAATTATGAGAAATTTACTTCAATAAATCCTAATTTCAGCAACCTTCAGGTTCAGACAGGCTATTGTTTTCTTTATAAATAGCCTGATCTTGTGTAATGTCGTATGTCTTTTTGTCAGATTGATAAAGACGATGGCATCCGACCTGGAACTACCATGGACATACTTTCGAAACTTAAGCCGGTGTTTACACAAAATGGCTCAACAACTGCAGGTTTATTCTTATCCTCTCCATTGTAGTCTATATCTTCGTTTAATAAGAAACAAACTGACAAACCACAGTAAGTTACAAAAGGTGAATGTTCGTAGTTCGCGACCAGATCGGCAGAGAGGGTCATGACAGGTACAATTAAGCCTACTATTTATTATTATTTATTTAGTCTTATCTAATTGCTTCTGTTGCACTATGCGGCAGTGGTTCCCAACCTTTTTCGACTAAGGGCCACTTTTATTTAGTACGAGGACATGATGGACCACAGGGTTAAAATAATTATTTTATGCAATAAAGAATACTTATGTATTAGCGACGGTTTATTGACATAGACTAACCTCGTGACTAGAGATGTACTAAAACATATATAATTGTTAAATTGAACTTCAATATAGTACATTTGAAGTCACTTACAGACATCATCAAAATAATTATAACAATTTATAGTAGAAAATAACTATTCTGTCAAACATTCATTTTTTTCAACGTATATTTTTTAAATCTTTTATAGGTCGAGGGCCACTTTTTGAGGCCTGGCGGGCCACTTTTGGCCTGCGGGCCACAGGTTGGGAATCGCTGCTATGCGGCATTCTGTGGTTTAACACTTTACGACCAGTGCGTATTAAAATGTATGGGAAATCAATCTGGCTGGTCATTGAAGGGTTAAGATGTTTGTGACGAGAGTGCAATAATGGCGACTGGGAAATCAGTGCAGTTCATCTTTGAAGTGTTAAATGAACATCTGTCATATTGGATCTTATACTATCGAGTCAAATCACTTCTTTGAAATTGTTCGTACTTTAAGCCGATTTTGGATGATTCTATCTCATAGGTTCTACAACTCAACGTAGAAGTGATGAAATAAGTAAGTAATAGTAAGTATGTGCTTTATTGAACTGCCTGCAGAGGCATTGTGGGAACATCAGAACTGAGCAATCAAATAAGGGAATAAATAGTGCTGTGCACGGTCATCGAGGGTCATGACCTCTGTACCTTCAGATTTAGCTGGCTCATATTTGCAGATATGCCAAACAGATATGCAATTGATATTTGATATGCACATCTGACATTTCTATGGCATTTCTTTTGCTGAATCAGGTAATTCCAGTCAGACGAGTGACGGTGCTGCTGCTGTTATTCTCGCAAGGAGGTCGTACGCCCGGAAGAACAACCTGCCTGTCCTTGGCGTGTTCCGTAGCTTTGCAGTGGTTGGAGTTCCACCAGAGGTCATGGGAATTGGACCAGCCTATGCCATTCCAGCCGCTCTTGAAAGAGTCGGTGGGTAATTCCTGAGGCAAAATTAAGTGTTCGTCTTCTATGACAAACTGTTATTTTATTGATCCGTAATTAGGCTTTACACTTAAAATGATGTGAAATAATTTCTTGCAAAAGTGAATTCACTCTTTATCTAAGGAAGAGAGCATCACAGGATTGATTCATATGCACATCTTGATTCTGAGCTAATTAGTTTTGTATAATACTATACAATGCAAATGTATTTGATATTGTCCCACCTTCCATGTATACATCCTTTGATATGCCAAAGCTCTATCTGCGTTTTGAAGAAGGTCAATCTACAGAGGAACCATAAACTATCTATGGAGGTTGTGTTCTCATTGTCAAACGATGATCCAAGTTACCAAAGATTAGCTATGGAAGTGGGCCAGTGTTTTTGTATTTCACTTTATTTGCACACGGATTGCAAAAATTTTGCAAGCTTGGGTGGGCCACTTAAAATCGGCATTCATTCATTCCGAAAATTTATATGGCACCCCTTCAAGATCCCTACTCAGAGGCGCTCTCAGTCATGATTGGGCCAAACAGAAAAGACTTGCGAATACGGTAGAAGGCTGGCATATTGTTCCTAGGGAGTATGCACATTCAAAATGGAGGGACCCACAACCGAGAAGGCCGGTGCTGTTTGATTGAAAATCGAGCACGTGGTACCGATAGCTCGCCCCCCCTATTCGAGGAACGGAAGGCCTTATGATAGGATATGTCAGAAATCGGGCAACAGAGACTACTTAAATAGGATGGAGCGCTACCAACAAGGCAACTAGACTGGAAGCCAGTGCAGGAAATCATGCATGTTTGCTGTAACTGGGGAATATTTTGGAATATGTTGGCCGCTTGTGGTCTATGGACGACTGGTTGATCATCGCATGTTTTTTGGGGAACAGGCAAGCCGTTGGGTTTAGGCACCCCGGAAAGGCGGTGTTCTGTTTGTAAAAATAAACCTGAGTCAATTTTAGTGACACTGATGTGGTCGAATATTTGTTGTATTGAACTGATAGTGGATTTTTTATTTTGCTGCATGCATTGTATTTCATGGGATCATTGTCTGTTATTACAACTCTTGTCTTGGTATCTATATCAGTTTTTCTGCTGTCATAGAAACTGATGCTTCTTGTGTTCAGTGGGAATTCACCCAAAAGGGAACAAAACGACAAATGATTACCTACAGTTTTGATATTTCTCGTGATTATTTCTTTTCCGTGGAATGGTTTATGAAGCATAAAGCACAGCTTTTTAGAGATGTAAACGTCTGATTGATTTTGTACAGGCTTGACAATCAATGATGTTGATATATTTGAGATCAATGAGGCCTTTGCTAGTCAGGCCGTCTACTGCGTTGAGAAACTTGGCATTCCTATGGAGAAGGTGAATCCTAAGGGTGGGGCGATTGCTCTTGGCCATCCTCTGGGCTGCACTGGTGCCCGCCAGGTTGGAACTCTTCTTCACGAAATGAAGCGTCGAGGAAAAAGGTTAGTATAATTATTTTTGGTCACTAAATGATCGTTCAAAGTGTTGCAGTTTTGTTTGTTATTGATCTTTGCCGCTTTCAAATTACTCTTAGCTTGGAACAGTGCTAATGATGATTCTGACCAATGGAACCTTTTCTCTTTTATGAACCCAGACTTTGGAACTCTGAACTGATGTGTCCACTCATAGCACAACTAGGCAACTATAATGTCTTCATGTTATATTGGCTTGATTTGGAGTTAATCAATTAAATAGTTAGTTTTGGCTATGGCAATGGTTATAATATTTCCAAAGATTTAATGTTTGTTGCTGTTATAAATATGATCTGCAGGACATTAATTTAATATACCCATGACTTTGCTTTTGCCTATCAGTTTCCCTTTTAAGTTATGATCAGTTGATGAACAGAACATTGCATTGGCAGGCACTCTAATGATGTCTTTTACTCTCGATTATTTTCAGATTAGATTTGACACTTGTTGCTTACATATGAAGAAATTCAACTACATTAATACACAACTGTCTTGATATTCATTCATCTGCTTGCTTTTAGCTGTGTTATTATAAGAATTTAGCTACAAATATTATATGTTAATAATTCAATTGTCATAAGGTGGATATTAAGAAATTGGACCAATCTGTTATTTATATATGTAGATGCTGATTATTAAAACAGTTACCATACTGCTTATTTTTTATTATAATAATAATAATAAATAAACAGTTAATTAATTTTCTCTTGACGTTTCTAGTTCTGTGCTTGACTGCGCTGAGTTTATTATTTCTCAGTTTTAAACATCGTTAAATGCAATCATTGTATTTATGAATATTCATATGTATCCTTAGAATAACAAACTGACTTTTGGCATCAAAACATTGTTTTAGCTTCTTCTTATGCAATTATGTTTTACAGGTTGTGTTGTCGAATTTCTATTTTGATTTTATTCCAATTATTATTTTAGGGGATATGGTATCATTTCAATGTGCATTGGAACAGGGATGGGAGCTGCAGCCGTTATCGAGTATCCTGGGAAGAAATAATCCTTAAGAAGTTTCATGATTTGAAGTTTATTAAGTTTCATTAAGATTGCAATTACATCATACATAAGAAGGAACATTTTTAATCACACACTTGAACTAAATACTGCAGTTTTGACTTTGGATTTTGCATTTCATTTCTCTTTTGTCTGTTTTCACCAATATTTCCAGAATATGTCGCTAAATTGTTACCACCTTTTGACAACAGAGGTGTATATATATCTTTGAAATTGTCTCTGTGATTTATGAACTTTATAATTTTATAAGGAGGACATTGTATTGTACAAAGTAGCATTAGTTTTGAAAGACTACCTGTGAACAATTAAAACTACTGAATTTATAATTTGTAGGCAGAGAGATAATGTAAATATTCACTGTTGATATTAAGTGCAATGTCTTTATACTGCGATTCATTTAAAGCAAACCTTTGACCAAAACTGGTTTGATTCAAGATGCAAAGTATGAATTCAGAAGGTTGCTATTCTACAGACTTCTTTGTTGTATGAAAGACTTTTAATTTTCTAATTATAATTTTGTGTTATATGTTTTTACAGGTTTAGTAATTTTTATCTTAATTTTCAAGCACTATTTGTCACTTTCACATATATTTAAGAATTTAGATGCAATGTATGCTATTAAAAGGGTAGATATAACTCTAAAGTTTAAATCTTTTTGAGCGGATATTCCTACACCAATGTTGATGCTTTTGCAAGTAAGTATCCAAGTCATCTGCAACCAAGTAATCTTCAATAATTGTTCCATAGCAATCTTCACGTTGCTGAAGATCCATGCCTTTACGTTTCTGTCCTGGAACTAGACTGTCCATTTTTGCACAAAGTACATGAATGAAATGCAACACTGTACAATGATTTAGTGTTTTATACAGCAAACATACAAAACTGTCGTCAAATGAGCTTTTGATTTGGGATGTCTGCAAGAAACAACCTTCAGCAATAATATGATTGTACAGAATTTCTTTGTTCCAAAGATGAAAACAGCTAAAATATTATGCTAGTCCACAGTAATCTAGAATTATAACATTTGTTCATTCTGTTTCACCTGTTACTAAGGAAATTTTACTTTGTTTCAATTCAAAGCGTATTGTTTGCATGCATTGTTGATCGTGGTTTAATTAAGATAAGTTTCTTGAAGTAGGACATGATGGGATCCATTGTTCATGTTGTCTGGTTTGATTAATTATGGCCCTTTCACTATTATTAAAAGTGTTCTGTCATCAAATTACAAATTCTTTGTTTCACATGTGTTTCTCTGATCCAGCCATTTCCAGTTGTACTGAAACTTCTGAAATCTTTCCTTTCAAAAGTCTAGACTTTCTTTCATAGGCTAATTTCATTGTGGTGACACTGCTTAAAATTCAAGTTATCATTCCTAGTTAACGTAACTACACATGCTTACATTGCTTAGTCACTTTTTAAAATTAACTGTATTCAATGAACTTTGACTAAGTTAAGAAAATTCAGTGCATTTAATGAATGCAACACAACTAGACACTGAAAGCATTTAAGCCATTATGGGGTAGTTGGGCACAGTCCATGGCGATGTGACAAATTTCTTACAAGAGGTTGTATCTGGAATGAACTGATCGAGTTCTCTTAAATGAACATGAACTGAACATTGTAGGATATCAAATGGAATTTTATCCACAATGAACGATACACATGCAGTTTTCTAGAGCCTGTTTTGCACTTGATTAGATAATGCAGTCATAAGCCTTTAATGTAATTTCTGCTGATCTCAAGATAGAAACAACCCTACAGCAGTTTTAGCTGATTAGGCCTAAATTACTATCGCTTTTTCGTGGAGAGCAGGCTTTGGATAGTTGGTCACAAAAGCTGTTTATCAGAGTTCTCCACATTCTTGCCATACCAAACTTTTGAGTACAGGTTACTTAGTAAATGTAAAAGCCACGTGATATGTAGGCCTGTGTGCCTGTATATGCTGTGTGTACTTGTGTGTCTGTCAGGCCCAATATTCAGGGGCGGCGATCCAGGTGGTGTCGGAGGACAAGTCTCCCTCACCTTTAACATGTCCCCCCACATTTCTGACCCCTCTCATTGGGTATCCCCCACCTGTCAAACGAGATCGCTGCCTCTGGTGTCTATGTTTATTATATATGTGTCCTGTTGATGTGTATAACTGCACGAGTATGTAGTATTTAGGCCTATGCGTATGTGTTTCACGGACTGTGGCTTCATTTTTTAAAGATCTAATTAAGTTGGCCTGAGCTATACTGTAACGACAACAGTCAGGGTGCTTTAGAACACATTTTCATAGCATGGACCCCTAACGTCAACTATGTATACCTTCATAAATTGCCATAAGTGTCAAGTTCTGAACAAACCTTGAATTATGTCTATGGGTAATTATTAGAACGAGTAATATTAATGGAGTGCTTGAAAAATATTGATTGATTCGTTGTTGAGACTTGTGCGTGCTTTCGAGCACGATTTTTCGTGATAAAGCGCGTTATAAAAGCCGAGTTGTATTGTATTGTATTGTATTGAATGACGGAAGCAGAGGTGGCGATCTCGTTTGACAGATGGGGGGCAACCAATGAGAGGGGTAGAAAATCTGGGAGGGGGCACACGTATAATGTGTCCCATCTCCGCGTAAATGGTGGGGGGACTTGTCCCCTCCAACCTCCGGGATCGCTGCCCGTGGACGGAAGTGACTAATAAGCCTATTAGGTCTATGATAAATTCTACATGTTGTCTGTATGTATTTATATTTTATATAGTATTATAAGTAGTTTGCATCTGTGAACAGTAGTAAAGGGAGAAGTAATCTTAATCTTTAAGCTGTGATAAAAACATCGGCCTTACTAGGTCTACACAAATCACAGATAGGACAAACGCCTCTTGGGCTTACACTGCAGTTCAGCTTAAAAGAGTTCAGTTCTTTTTCCATTATACATTTGCTTTAAGTTCATATTAACATTATTATGCCATTTAAAAGGGACTGCTATTTAAAAGTGCTTCATTGTTAGGCCTCTAATTAGAACAGTATGTTAATCGTTACGTAAGCAGTGCCTTTCAACAGCGACTGCTTGTTAGGTAGGTGTAATAAAGACCTTTTTCTTTGACTGCGTATTAGTTAGATGTGACCTTGTAGTATACCGCATTTCTTAAGACTGCATCTTGTATATACAGTGTCTTTCGTGAAGGTTTAAGAAGTTCGGTTCAGTTATTCTAGTATTAAAAACATTATGCGTTGCTGAACCCAAATGAACGATTTTCCTAGACAAGTCTTGTTGCGGTTTGACTATAGGCGTACTAATGAGAGCAGCTATGTCTAAGTGATCTTCATTAATTCGTGGCTTTGGATTTTCACGATCGTGGAAATAGTTTGCGTCGAGTTTGAAAGACGATCATCTAGCGCGAAGTCTGCATTGGAAGTTGGACTCTGTAAACAAAGAAAATACGATGCCTTTAAGACGTGCATCTGGCCATAGGCATTGTGAAAATGTGCATTCCATGTGGTGGAACCTCTGGGATAATGCATAGCCCTAGCGATTGACGGTAATACTTAAGCGATTAGAATGATAATTTAACATGAAATAATAAATCTAGCCTATATTATATATATATATATATATATATATATATATATATAAAATGTCACTTGTTCAGACCATCTCAGCATTTAGACATCGATGACGATGATGATGATGAATATGATGGTCTTGGTGGCTTTTCAACGATGATATTATTAGGTGTTGGAGTTGGCCTAGTAGGCTAGGCTACATCGAGTGTTGCTTCAACTTCAGGGCCACGGTTCGAACAACTAAGAGATCTGAACATCGGGCTCGAACAGTCCGTAGGCCTACGTGTTTAAACGAAGACCTTTAATAGCACGATTGCCATTGAAATTGAGCAGGGTGGGGGCCATAATTGACATTGTATGGTCGCTAAAGAAAGCATGGGAACCTACAACAAGTAGATTATATTGTAGAGTGTAGACAGAGGCGTAATAAAGGGCATTAATGAAAGGCTACACGACCGATTATAGAGCAAACGACCAAGTTCATATAACCCGCTGCTGTCTATATTCTGACACGACCAGTCCCAAGTGTGGGTGAAGGACGAGGGCGATGCTAATGATCTTTTTTATCACAGTGTCATTAAACTGAAACTGCTACTATAGAAGCGTTTCCTAATCTTCTTTGGCCTTGGAACGCTTCAGATCTTAAATTGTTATGGCGGAACCCCGTCCACAGCTAAACACAATTATTCCGTTGTAGGTACAAACACTTGAGAATGCAGACAAGTATAGGCTTAGACCTAAATTGGATTAATTCTCTTTCATATAGCCAACACAGATATGTTGGAACAAGTCTCCATTTACTCATACTGAGAGTTTTCGGCGGAACCCTTGTCTTCACCTCACGGAACTCTAGGGTTCCACGGAACACAGTTTGGGAAACACTGTACTATAGCGTTCATTGGACGTACATAGATGCGAGGCCTTAGTACGATGCGAGGCCTTAAACGAACTAAGCAGATGGTCACGACCGAATGAGACGACTGCTGATCTGTGATTCGGTGTCTTACCCGCTGCTTATAACTGGCAAAGTCTGTCTAAGATACTTCGGACCGAATCGGTGACCGTCGCATCAGACCAGTTCGGTATATTGAAGCTGGACTCGAGGGCATTTCCTGCAATGGCTCCCAGTTCGGCGCTGTTCGGGGCGTCTCCAATGCCAATGGTGTAGATCGTCGCTCCACTTGACCTCAGGTTCTGTGCTGCGTTGGCGTCTGGAGTGCTGCTCTCCATCACATCCGAGTTTCCGTCGGAGATAAGACAGACGATGTTGGAGGCGCCTGGACGATCACCGTTGGCCGTTGTGAACTGCGAGTTCTGCACTGCTGCGAGGGCCGCCTGTGTGTTGGTCTTGCCTCCGTCGTGGTTGAAGCTGATGGCGTAGATGAGGTTGTCCAATGAACGGTCGTAGTCCTTCAGATAGATCTGATCGTCAACCTGGCCCGTGTAGGTGACGACTCCGACCCGGACCTGACCCGACCTGATGTCCATTCCGTAGATGAGTCTTCGGACGAGGTCGATCATTGGACGGTAGTTTCCGCTCTGCTGAATGCTGCCAGACAGGTCGAGGACGAAGACGACGTCCATCTGACGACTGCACCCTATTCGTCATAATTGTATGCAGACATTGCAAACTGACTTAAGTAATTGTAATAGTTATATGGCGCCACTCGATATCAGAGGCGCCCACGGCTCGACACGTATACATGGCTATACGGAGAACAGAAAAGTCTTCTAGCGCCTTCGTATGGCAGCAGAGGAAGGAGAGAGCAACTCCTCCCGATGAGGAGGGGAGGCTGTTCCAGCTGGCGGGACCCACGTAGGTGAAGCTCGTGCATTGGGTTGCGGTAGAGTGCACGCGGGGAACCACCAGCAGTCCGCGGGAAGAAGAACGAAGGAAGCCCGGTGCGGAATAGAGGAGACTCTAAAGATAGTCTATAGAGGTCGTTCCTCTATACGCCACCTGTGGACGCGTGTGGTAGCAGTAGGCTACAGCATTTCTGCCACACATGGCGTATAATGTTGTGGTAACACAAATTGTATGTAGCCCCATTACGTGTGCAGCGGGCAGAAGGTAACGGAGGCAGACCCGAGGCGACAGTTACGCTTCAGTGGAAGGGTCTTGAAACGAATGTGTTGAGGTGCTGGGAGCCAGCTAAGGGATTCACGAACTAATGAAAAGGTGTGAGAACATTTTGGAATTCCATCGTTTAGTCTTATGCCCTTTTTTATGTTTACGTTTGGATCTGGATCCCTTCTATAGCGCCTTTTAGGAACCCCAGTTATGTCATTATGACCAGATGTCGTTAAGCACTATTTATTAAACCGCAACCGTCTTTCATGGGAGACTCGAACCCGTGCTCTGCGCGTTACAAAAGGAAAGCTCTAACGAATTTGCTACGGTGTCCCGTGTATTCTGCTACAATACCCGTACAATGTATTGTCTTGAAGTGAAAGTCACAACTATTTTCTCTCGTTCAAGTATAGAGTCTACGTAACCTATGGTTTCTGAATAGAATTGACAGCCGGACTCTAGAGGCTTGACACCAGTATCCTATCAACGAGAAAGACAATTATATAATATGGCTTAACATTCCGCGAGAGCCAGGATTATTGCAGGCATGCTTAGTCAATTCAACGAACAAAAGGAGGTCCAGCGATGTCTACGATACCAATTTGGCAAGACAATATTACTGATCATTGGAGGGTATAATAAGATTAAATGCAGATATTGCTAATAAGCCCGTATACATATAATAATTATTGTGAGATTGTCTTACGTCTCTCGCAGTTGTATCCAGCATAAGATGTTGGACAGAGACAGTAATATCTACCGTAGTCGTCCACACACGTTCCCGCGTTTTGGCAGGGATTTGAAGCACACTCGTTGACATCTGCACATAAAACAAGGCGTTTTTGTTAGATCATTAGATTAAATAATATCTAAATATATTTAAGTGCATGCGTACGCCAAGCATACATACATGTAGGCCTACATACGTGTGTGCATACGTAGGCCTATGCATATATTTTGTGGGCCATGATAAAGTTTCTAAGAATTACGTTAGGATTACATATATGCACGCTTTCATATAGTCCATATAGTCCATAAACGTACTTGTAGCTTATCTATACAGCAAAACCGAATTAAATTGAGCCGCAAGAGAACCTACCAGCAGAAGGAAGACAAAGAGTCAGACGGAAGACCGCAAAGGAAAATAAAGAAGCCACAAGGAGACGGGTTGATCCAACACTGATCTGTCCAAAACCGCAGATGAAGAATACAATAGACCTTAAACTAAACCTTCAACATTGAAACATTGGTCTCACGAAATCAATATCTGCTAATGGCTAAACAATAATCATATTTAAAGTGCAAAAGTTTGAAGAAGAACTGAAGAAGGGGTATGAAGTGACTTCGTTTTCTTGGCCTCCTCCGCATGTGAGGGCTGGTTTAGCCTATAGCAGGAACTAGTCGTTATAATAGCTTCATTGGTTGATTGACCTGGTCCGTTTTGTGTTTTGGTAAATAAACGCAGCTGATGGATTGATATGGATAGAACGATCATACCATTGCAGGTTGCCATCAAGAGTATGCTTGAGATGTTTGGCAGAGAGTAATAGCTCGATATGTTGAACATGTTGGCTGCCGTTGGAAGGCTTGCGATCGACTCGATCTGATCTCCGTTGACGAAGGCAGGCTGTCCTACAGCGACGGTTATGATCTGGATCCGCGCTTGGTGGGCCTTGATTGCTTCCTTGACGGTGTCCTGTGCGTCGATGTTGGCCTCGCCGTCTGTTATGATGATTGCCATTCGCCTGGCAGCTGTTCGACCGCCGTTCTTATCCAGGTACATCGACGTGTAGAGCTCACGAAGGCCGGACGCCGTGTTCGTCTTTCCAGCTACGAACGGAATGTTGCGCACCGCCTGCATTACGTCCTGAAGGAAAAAATGCACTACACAGTGAGGGTGAGCATGGAGTAGGTTACCTAGATTATATACTATAGAAGAGCCAAGTGCAGTGTCTTGTACTGTCTTAGACCTATTGCCTTGGTCTTGGGCCTAGTGTCTTGGTTTTGGACTCTGTCTTTGTACCTCACTGTCTTGTTCTTGTAACTTTACTGTCTTGGTCTCGCCGTGGTCTTGAAGTTCCAAGTCTTGCATACAACTCTCATAATATCAAGACTTTAGCAAATGAAGTGTCAGCAGTTTAAGAAACTGCAGCCGGAAAATTTACTGCAAATATTTGCGCTATCACTCGATGCAATGTGAATTAAACATTTAATTTATACACCAGTTTTATAGACGTTGCTAATTAAGCATAATAACTGCTGTACAGGAATATGGAATATAAGCAAGGCCTGTCCTGGCTTTATTCGCTTACTGAGCAATATAGTCTCTCAGCCTCTAAAAAAGCCTTTATCCACGAGTTTACATATATATATATATATATATATATATATGTTATCTCGATCTGCTTTCTGGTTTTGTGATCAGCTGAGGTAAAAGCCTGTACCGACGTGCGAGCATGGTACATTATAATCATGCAATATTTACCTGTTTCAAAGCGTAGGAGTTGAGATAAAATGCGATGTGATCTGTGTCGCTGAAGTAGATGAGACCAACGCGTGTGGCGTTGGTTCCGATGGTTAAGTTGTTGAGGAGATTGGCAACGAACTCCTTGATAATCGGAAACCTCTCGAATTGGATGCTGCCAGAGACATCGAGGATGATGACGAGGTCGATGAAACCAGTGCAGTCTAAAGCAACCGAGTATTTAACAGTGGGAATCAACATTAGGTTCATCCGATCATAACAGGCTTTCCATCCTAAACTTAAGTATCACCTTTTCAAGAATTCTTAGACTCCTTTATACCTGACATTCCATCTATCAATTCTCGACCGAAACGACACCTTCCTTAACAGCTACTCTGCCTCCGCTGACCTCCTGGAAACTGTACTACGCTCTTCCACGGACTATCCGTTGGACAACCCCTCTGATTTGATGCAGCGCTCGTGAATAAGCTGGTGCGCTGCGCTTGGCTTTCAAATGGCGCTTTAGAAATTTACGATATTCGTTGACTGCACCTAATCAAGTGGCCTTATATCTTAGATCTGGATTATAGCAGTTCATATTGGACCTGGGATTTTATTTATTACACGCCATCAGAGCAACAAAGATTAGATGAACTGAGTCTGAGATTCAGAAGAATTGTAAACCTAATCATAGACTATATTCCTGCATGCTTGATCAATTTTATATGGCATAATAATTTTTAAATGCAAGTGTTGTTAGTGTTTTATTTCTTCCTTAAACCTAAACTCTCGTCTGTCGGAGAAAAGTGTGCTGAAGAGCTCGGTGGTGATCTTGCGTCATGCAAGGTCTTATTCACTGCAGAGGAGAAGAGATCTTTGAAACACTGTATGTGTATTTGTCTGTTGGGACACTTACTAACCAGAGGACGGCTCTGCATGCGTACGTCAAACAGACTTTGGTGTTAGCATTTAAGGAGATGGCATAATTTTGAGTTTCTCTATCCCAGCACTGAATTAGAGCATGTGACCTGCCCCAATATGAGAAAATTAACGCTGCTTAAAATCCATTGGAGTGCATTGTATCCTGTCTAGTTTGATCTTAAAACTGTTCTGTATTGGCAGGCCAAACGATGGTGCTAAATAAACAGCAAGCTTAGTTCTCAGTGCAACCCAATTTCATGCATGACTTCGTGAAATTGATGGCAAACATTTTTTACTTCTATTAATTTTACGCTATGTGGATAAACTTTGAGCCAACTGTAAACATTAACGATTTTTGCTTAAAAAGTTCAAAAGAAATGCATCGAAAGGGTGAGACTTAATATTGCCTTGCATTTAATTTTGTCCCCAGTAAATGAGGACCACCCTAACATAATATTATATGTAGGTCTACTACGCACTCTGAATATATATATATATACATATATATATATATATATATATGTGTGTGTGTGTGTGTGTGTGTGTGTGTGTGTGTGTGTGTGCTGAGTGTACTGTATATGAGAATATGGATAATTAGGGGCCATTCACTTATTAAGTACGCAGCGGGGGTTTGAAATTTCGGCGATTTTGCATACGGGCGCATATGGTGGGAGGGAGGGTACCGAAAATTGATACTTAGGCAAATATAATTGTCTAATTATGACGTACACAATACGGAATATTAAAATCAGAACTGTTAACCCGATCACAGACTATGTTCCTGCTCAATCAATTTCATGCGGCATTAAACTTCTTAAAATGCAAGTGTTTTATTTCTACATAACAGTTAACAAATTTTAAGCTGGTAAATGTGATGCATAACAAAAATAAATAACCTGTGGTAAAACAATGTCTTATAGATGTCTTTAACTATTTAAACTTTGCAGTTGGGTGGGGTAGAGCTCAGATGTATGTACGCATGGGAGGGGGTCCACGAAATGTACGCAGTGCAACAGGAGGGGAGGGGGTCCGAAAATCAGATTTTTTTGCGTACTTGATATGTGGATGTTCATTAGCTAACAGGTTGGCAAAGCGCATCCTGTAGCATCGCAGAATAAAGCTAAACCAACAACGAAATTAATGTTGGTTGGTAGAACTAACTCAGTTGTGCCAGACGTCACTCAGTAGGCTAGGTCTATATTCATGTATGGGCTTATATAGGACCCGTGGGATGGAGTTCCTATCATCCCTGTTGTTAGGCAAAACAAAGTTATGCAAATTATATATTATACTGGACAATATATATTGCATGCAAAGTTTCGCATATGCTGTGATATTTCTTACTTCTTTCGCATAAGAGGCCAGTAGTGTTTTGTGGGCAACTGGCACAAACGTACGATCCAGAGCCGTCAATGCATTGTCCGTTCCGACAAGGGTTCGACATACACTCATCTACATCTGAAGTCAAACAAAGTCACAGCCTTATAGAAATATGCATATAATCACGCATTGAGTCTACACACATTTTTAACCAACATTATTAAATTATTAATGTTGCAATCTCAGAGAATTTGATAATTAGGTCCAGCGGAAATTCAGCACAGCTGACATGTGTAGAATAAACCACCAAAGAGGAAGTGCATTATTGTATGAATGTAGGGCCAACTAGTACTAGACCAGTGTTTCCCAGCCTGAGGGTGCCGTGAACCTCTTCTGAAGGAAGGAGCCCAGAACCTACTTTGAGTGCGCCTTTAACTTACTTTGTGGTTGCCTTGAACCTACTCTGAGGGCGCCTTGAGCCTACTCTGAGGGTGCCTTGAGCCTACTCTGAGGGTGCTTTGAGCCTACTCTGAGGGTGCCTTGAGCCTACTCTGATGGAACCCGGAACCTACTCTAAGGGTGCCTTGAACTTGCTCAGTGGGAGCCCTGAATCTGTTCTAGGGGAGCTGCTGCTAGATATAAAGAAATGTGAATAGCTGCAGATTATGAGTAGTAGGCCTAACGTAGGTCTGTGCTGTTTGTAAAACTCAATGTAGCGTGGAAAACGCCTCAACACTAAAATTTAGTGCAAGGAACATTGCGAAACAAAGACCTAACTGGAAGAATAATAACTGAAATTAAGGTAAGGCGTTGATTGAACGACTTATAAACAGTGTTTTGCTCTTTAATAGGTCGGCGACCATTGTAAGTTACTAGACTACTGACATCATCTTCCCGGTTTCTGAATTAAACAGACGATTATTTAAATTGAGTGTTGATTGACGATAGACATTTTGAAAATTCACATTCATATTGTCTCTGATATAAGTCTAGTGCATGCTTAATTCTATGCTTAAGCAACAAAACTAATCACGAAATGGGTCAAAACAGAATGCAAAACTGGACAACGAATTAAGAAGACTACTTGGCGTGCAAGTGCAATAGTCTTACTGTTGCACAGCAGAGCTCCAAGTGAGGTTGCTAGAGTGCTTCCAAGAGCCGTGAAGTTGGGAGACGTCAGAACGTTCGTTGTATCCGGGTAACTGGCAACGGAACGCAATTCGACGTAGTTGAATAGATTTCCTACACCAATCTGTAAAAGAAGCACAATCGGCTCAATTTAGGTACAAAAAGTATGCTGATAAAGTAATAGAACTATAATTCATAGCACCCTTGTCGCGTTCTATTCGTCGGACAAGCGCTCTTGTAATAATGAAGCGCAGCGACTCACAAAGTGATAATAACGACAAACCTATGTTACTCTCCATCCATTGACTAAGTTTACAGAGTTAGAGTTGCTCGTGTGGTTATGATAAAATTGTTGGAGAATTGCTAGCGATGCGTAGTTAATGCTGAGGTAAATATATGGATTTTACTGAGCAATCTTAATTGATGGCATATGTGACAAGTCAAGGCATATGTGACAAGTCAAGGCATCTGTAGGGGCGATGGTATCTAAAGACATAATAATTTATAGTATCTTTAAGCGATTTATGGGATTTGCAAGTCTCTTGGTAGAGTATACGACGCTGGTGAAAGCGGTTGCTTCTTGTTTAATTATTTAAATAAATTTTTATCTTATATCTTATTATATTAATCAACAGTTTTCAGAAAGATTTCTACGAACTGCAATGATGATGATTCCGTTGCTTCTGGCTCTCATGGCTTCCGTCCATGTGGCTGTCGTATTGTCCGACATTCCGTCGGTCATTACTACCAGGTAGTTGGTTACGTTTGGTCTGTCGCCAGAGGCCGGGGTAAACATCTGATCGTTGGCCGTCCTAATAATAGAATGCGAGTCATTATTGTTATGAACCTCTTGTGAATATCTACCCTACTCCGCATGCTGCATCCATGATAGTCTGCTATTGTAGGTAGGCCTAGTGCACTATCGAAAGAACTTAACACTGTACAGGGATTAAGCGACATGGCGTTTACTATTGCAGGGCGTGGCAACATTTGAATGTAAAGCATCTTTGGAATTAAACTGCCACTGCTAACTAAGGAATGTGATGTAACGTCTATATACGCATTACTATTTTCTATGTACCTCATATAAGTGCCTGTAGGACCTGTGTGTTTGTATGTGTGCAATGCGCATGCACTTTTTATGTTTCAAATCTCTTTAATCTTCCTCGCCTTCTTCGCTTCTCATATTGCAATCTCGATCTTCATAACTGAGCACTTACTCTGGTTTGGATTATGCTAATAGCCCGCGTTCGGTTTAAAGTTCTTTGCCTTACTTACAAATTCTTTTTGGATCAGGCTCCACGCTATCCGTCTGACCATATCCGTGTGACCTTATCCGTCGTTACCTTTCGGCAGCCTCTGGTCGTCCTCTCCATTCCTCAGAGCCTTAATTACACGACATGACCTTTTGATACCCAAGAACGTTCTTATGAGTCTATTGACTCTTTCTTTGCAACTACAGTCTCTATTATACGACTCGCTTTATGATCTTAGCTGGGAGTGTTTCTGTCTCTGCCCATACTCAGCAAACTTTTCTTTTCTCGTCTGGCTTTTTGCCCTGGGAACGCCTCTGATCAGGTTGAACAGTGATAGACGCTTTAAAAATTCGTACGCAAAATACAATACAGTATATATAGTATATATAAGGCCTATGGATGATCCAGGTTTCCAACTCCACCACCGGTTGGACTTTGACAGTGCCAGTCCAAAGCCTGGAGAAAGGAGGAGGTCGACACCAAATCATTATCGATATGGAACGGTGTCGTTAAAAAAATCAACAACGTATCTATCTATCTATCTATCTATCTATCTATCTATCTATCTATATATATATATATATATATATCCATTTATCCGTATAGGTCTGTTGTGTGTAGGCCATGCTCATTTAGGCATATGTATGATATAAGATGCATGTGAATGTAAATTGAAATAAATTCGTAGGCCTATTGCACCTTTCTGTGCTTCAGAAAGCTCTACCTATGCTATGGCCTGTTTACATACTTGTATGTAGGTCTACACGTAGGCCTAAATGGTATTAACGTTAATTATTAATACACAAAAATTCGTCAACAAGGGTCAAATGTTCATATAACTTGAACAATCAACCGATCTTGAAAAGAAATTTAATTTTGGTGTCATGAGGTGTATTGAAATTGAAAGTGCAGTAATTTCAGAAGCAGCCGCATGAACGCACCGTATGGCAGAAGCGGTGTTTGTTCCTCCACCTTCGTATCTCGTGTTGAATGCCTGGAGGAGAGTATTTCTGTTCATGAACGAGTTGAGGTTGAAGATGATGTTGGAGTTGTTGCTGTAGGTGAGCAGACCGACTCTGGTTCCGGCGTTGACCGACTGCAGTCCATTGTCAAGGTCAAGCATCGAAACGGCGGTCATTAGGAAGGACGTGACGAGTCTCCAGTTGTCCAGTCCGATGCTTCCAGAGGAATCGACGGCGAAGATGACATCCGCTGGCATCCGACAAACTGAAAAAAGAGAACCTACATCGTCAGTTTATATATCACGCATCGCTCCTTAACGCGGCAGCTGCCCTCTTCTTTAATTAAAAAATACTGCCTCCCTCGTTTGGATATTCATTCATTTATTTATTACGAAGATTTATATAGCGCCCCTTCAAGGCTACTACGCAGGAGTGCTGCCGACGCCGGCACGGCGGAAAGGAAGAGCTTTAAGGCGAGTATAAAAAGAATCTGAGTGAACCCTGGGAGGACAACTGCAACGCCAACAGGGGTGTGTTACAGAGCGAGGGGCCGACCATTGAAAAGGCACGATTTCGCTTAGCAGTTGTGCTGGCAAATTGGACAATGAGAAAGCCTCGCTCAGTAGAGCGGAGAGAGCGGCGAACCGCTGCACTCAAAGCAGAGTAGCAGATATCGCGAAGATATGCAGAGGCGAGACCAAGCAAGGACCGCCTGACCAGAGCGATGGTACTGTATGAGTTTCGCTGCTGGAGGGGGAGCCAATGGAGCACATCCAGCATATAGTCGAAGACATGGTAAAATTTCAATCTCAGATAGGTGCTTCGTGTTCAACGGAGCAGGACGACGATTCGAAGGGACCGCTAAATTCTTACCGTTGGGTCACCGACTATAGCTTTGCTTTTGACAGAATCAACTGGGTTCTAGGACAAAATGGTAGAAAACAAAATGGTACGGACAAAATGGTATGGGGACAAAATGGTATTGGACACAATGGTATGGACAAAATGGTATGAGGACAAAATTGTAGCGGACAAAATGTTACGGGCAAAATGGTACGGACAAAATGGTAGCAGACAAAATGGTAAGGACAAAATGGTATGGACAAAATGGCATTGAACAAAATGGTATTAGGACAAAATGGTGCGGATAAAATGGTACGGACACAATGGTATGGACAAAATGGTATGAGGACAAAATGGTAGCAGACAAAATGTTACGGACAAAATGGTAGGGACAAAATGATAGCAGACAAAATGGTATGGACAAAATGGTATTGGACAAAATGGTATTAGGACAAAATGGTGCGGATAAAATGGTATGGACAAAATGGTATTGGACAAAATGGTATTTATTAGGACAAAATGGTGCGGATAAAATGGTACGGACAAAATGGTATTGTACAAAATAGTACGCTTACGGATAAAATGGTAGAGATTTAAGGGGTCTAGGACATATTTCCACTCTCCGGACATTTCCCCTTGGACATTTCCCCCGATTGATCACTAACATAGCACACACACATATAAGTTGTGTATCATATTAGCCATATTAATTAAGTATGTATGATTAATGTAATATATATAACATATATATGATTAATGTCCGGGAGTGGAATGTCAGGGAATATATATATATATATATATATATATATATCAGACTATGTTTGATATGCGTATAACAAACTTTGGTAAAGTCATTTTTCTTGCAAATATCATGCTGTCTAAATTTGAAATAGAAACTGAAGTGATGAACAGAATCCTTGCATAAATTTAGGCTGGATTAATTAATAGAGTCTTGTTTAATCAGCAGCTGGATTGATGAAAAGAATCATGTTTGTTTATAAGGGGATTGATGAAAATGATCGCTCTTCAGATCAGAAGCGGGATCGATGAGAAAACGATGTTCAATTTGAAGTTGGATAGTTTATAAGAATCATGCCTAAAAGGCGAAGCTGGATCAACGAAAAGTTATACTTGAATGGTAGAGGGTTTGATAAGAGAATTCTGCTTTAACGAGATGGATGTTAAAAATTATGCCTAATTAGAAGCTGGATTGGTCCAAAGAATTACGATTATTTGGAAGCTGTTATCTGTATTCCTTGAAAAGAGAGGGGCTGAAGAAGATGCTTGATTTACAAAAAGAATTATGCTGAAATGGAAACTGGATCGAATTAAAGATTCCTATTTTAAAAGAAGCGGGATTGATAGAAAGCCGCTAGAATGAATGCATGCTTACGTGGAAATTGAATACCATTTTGTCCATACCATTTTGTCCGCTACCATTTTGTCCGTACCATTTTGTCAGCCACCATTTTGTCCTCATACCATTTTGTCCGTACCATTTTGTCAGCCACCATTTTGTCCTCATGCCATTTTGTCCGCTACCATTTTGTCCTCATACCATTTTGTCCTCATACCATTTTGTCCTCATACCATTTTGTCCGTACCATTATGTCAGCCACCATTTTGTCCTCATACCATTTTGTCCGCTACCATTTTGTCCGGTCACGAATCAACTGTGATTAGTCATATACTGGATAATTTCGTCTTTACAGCACATTAAACTCAGCCACGAGGGAGAAGGGCAAAACAGGGGCAGAGGGACGACACAGAAGGAAGGAAGAGTCTATGTTGGAACAAGACCGTCGGGAGGCTAGCGTCTGACTCAGAAAGCTTCGTGTAGCTCATTGTATGTATGTATGTATGTATGCATGTATGTATGTATGTATGTATGTATGTATGTATGTATGTATGTATGTATGTATGTATGTATGTATGTATGTATGTATGTATGTACGTATGTACGTATGTATCTATGTATGTTAGGGTGGTCCTTATCTGTGGTGAAAAAAATTCTTTAGTTTTTTAGTGCCCTCACCATCCCATTGGGTACTTCCTTATTAGAAAATAATTCCTACATAATATTTTGGAGATCAGAGTGTATTTAGGGTGTGCTCGAGCCGATCAAATTCACAGAAAATATACGAAAAATTTATTGAGTTTCGAAAATTGATGAAACATAAACTGCAGCTGTTTCCAAGATGTTTAACATAGAAGTTGATAGATTAATGACCAAAATTAGGTCTATAATGATAATTTTAAATTTTACACAAAAATTATGCATTCTGAGTAATAATTGAAATGTGTGACAATTTGGTGTACACTGTACAGTAGCCTAATGGCAATTTTTCTTACTTTTCAGGCTCTCAGCTTTGACAACACTTTCAGTAACACAGGCATAAACAGTGGTGCCTGTGTGCTGATTGAAAGTTGCAAGAGAAAAAGTAAGTGCTGTATCTGGCATGCCATCATCACATTCATGAGATACTGTTGCAGGAAGCATTCAGCATCACAAGCGGTTTAAGATATTCTAGCCATGCATTTTGACAGCTGATTGCAAGCCTGGAATACCATATCTTGTTATTGCTGCTGCAGTTCTGAATACCTCGGACATCAAGAACTTATGATCTGTCTACTGGAACTAACTCACCAGCGTGCTGATTGCCGTGAACTTCTCGAGCTGAATATAGTGTTTCTAGGAGGAGTATGAGCACGTGGTCTAACGTTCATGAAGCCAGGTCCCATACACCGTGCTCGCGTCGGGGCTGATCATATCAGCATGCTATGAAAATATCCATCTTCAGAGACGCTGGCTTCAAGTTCACAAAGAAGGAAAGAGAAAGCATTGGTATATGTCAAGTCATTTTTCATATCACGGCTTTCAAAGCAGCTCCTGCCAACGACTTGCCTCTTTTCAAGCTGCTGGGCGAAATCGGCTCACCATCATCTTTGGGTGCCCTCTAGTGACTTTACCGGCACCTCTGGCTCCTAAGTGAAGAGTTTGTGGCACTTGCTTTCTTTGATCCAGAATTCGAAGCCACTAAGAAAATGGCTATGGTTGCTGAACTTAATCACAGTGCTCAGAAGGACCCTTCAAAACGAATTGAAAAAAGACTGAGAGGGTTTGTTATCAGTAACACACGCAACTGTTTTAGATTCTTTCTCTCCCCGACTCCTTCCTGGTAACAAATCTACAGACTTGGGAATCAAATTAGCTGAGGGTTGAGGATACTTAAACTGGCCTTGATCTTCGAGTTGCCATCGATATAGCAGAACAGGGAGTTGCGTTGATGCAGGTCTGCAATGCCTTGCTGGCCAAAGATGAGAAACAGGCGCAGTGTGTCCTCCAGGTCGTTGCCAAACACCACACACTGTATCCTGACTCAAATAAGTCAACCATAATGAAGTGCTTTGCTTCAAAGTCGTCAACCGATACATTAAGTGGATCACTGAACATTTCGCCAACACTCTGCGGGACTATCATTGACATGAGTTGACTTTGCCAGTATTGCATGTACACACTTCCTTGAATTACGCTAGTATAGTGACGTGGTCCAGGTATAGCATCTTAGAAATTTTCCATTTTATAATAAAAATAATGATTCCTTATGCTCAATTGCTCATTGCTCAGTCATTGCTTAGTGCTGAGCTGACTTTAGCAAGCACTATAATTATCATTCTTGTGCTTAACAGTAATTAAACTCATAACTCAAAAAATGTCAAAATGTCACCAATTGTGCTGAGATTATTACACTGAATAATGAAATTTGATTTGAGCATACCTTAAATGTTGACCAATCCTGAAAATATTTTGCACCAATTATTTTCTACTAGGAAAGTATCTATTGGGAGGGTGAAATTTATAAAGTCAAAATATAAGGACCACCCTAATGTATGTATGTATGTATGTATGTATGTCTGTATGTATGTATGTACGTATGTATGTATATGAGCATTTACACAGCGCCCTACAAGAACCTCACGAGGTCGCTTACCGAGACTACCTAACAGTTATGAAATTAGAGAGTGATAGTCAGGTAGTGAGGGTCTACGTTGTATTTCGGAGATTAAATCCCCGCCGAGGCAGATATTTTTACGAGCCCTGCATGGCCAACTCGACTGTAGCATTTATGCGGGTCAAATTCGGGAGAATGGCTCGGATCGTCTGCATCGCTGTCTGTTTCACATTCTATCTTCAATTTGTTCCGCTATTCTAAATGTCTTTACACTAAAGGCCTTACCACAATTCTGACCAGCTCTGACTTAGTTTGAGTGGCGGCCTGAAAGTTTATGTGATACCGGTGTAACGAACAACTCTTGATCTATTTCAAGTTCGTGAACTTTCCGAAGCTGATCAGTCAACCAGACGAAGGTAATTTCTTACCTTGATTGCAATTTTCGCCTCCGAATCCAGGTAAGCAGTCGCACTCGTAGCGGCCAACTTGGTTCTTGCATGCTCCGTTGTTGAGACATGGATTCGATGTCTTGCAAACGTTGATATCTACAAAAATAAGTAAATATTACACCAAATCGCCACTTTAAGTACTTCATCATCCAACGCAACCTGATGTAACATAGCGTAACAGTAATCGTAATGACTGTTCGTAAACATCTCTTGGCTCACTTTTTAGTTCAATATGTATGGAGTGCAATACTAATTTCATGGACCTTTCGTTGTAATAAAAAAACCTTCAGTTGCTCTTATTAGGCGAAATGCTGCAGCCATAAAATGTACCAATATATGCTAGTTTCCATATTAACACCTATTTTCCCCGTAATGGTCTATCAGAAACTGAAAAGATAAACTGCAACATTGACGGTTTGAACGTTGAAGCAGGTCTTCTGAAAGCCAACGAAAAGTTAAATAAGCAGACAACTGCATCCTTCATTCAACTAACTGCATATCCGCACTGTGCTGTGTAATACATGTAAAGTACAGCATTCTAGTTAAAAATGATTCTTGCACTAGATTGTCTTCCTGTGGAATAACAGAAGCGAATGCTGCTTACTCTGACAGATTTGATTGACGAGAGGCTGTGCTGTGTTCTGCTGCAGACTATCAAAGGTCTGCTGGTAGACGGTATTTTCGGTCGGGTAACTGGCAATGGCCTTAATTTCATCCATGTCCAGCCAGTTGCCGAGCCCGACCACAATCAGTGAAATGCCTGCCCTCCTTGCCATGTCCGCCTGTTGCTGGGTGGCCACAGGGTCCCTCGACCGAGCACTCGTGAAGAGAACACCGACATTCGTGACGTCCAAGCGATCTCCATTCATCTCGGTGAACATAGTCGTGCGCAGGAACTCCAGGGCCCCGGCGATGTTGGACCAGCTTCCCACGTAGGAGGCGTTTTGGGCGGCGGCCCTGATGGCCACAGAAGTCGTATAGTCCTTGAGGTTGAACACGACGTGGGGTTGGTCGCTGTACGTCATCAGACCAACCCGTACCATCATCGAGTTGATGGACAGCAGCAGACAGGTGTCACGAATGTAGTCAATTGTCTTTTGGAAGTTGGTGTAGTCTATGTTTCCGGTGGCATCAACCATGAAAACGACGTCCACAGAGTTGTTGCACGTTGGAAGAGGATCACGATTGATATCTGGAAAATCCATATACGACCACCTCAGTCAAAAGTCACGCGACAGGCGACAGAAGTTTGCGTTATTCGCCAATTCTGCGACTGGACTATGACCAACGTATGCTGAACTTTGAATTATATTTTATTATATTACTCAGACGGTGGTAAATTTTGTTTCACAAACTTTAAAGTTCAGTCAGTAACAGTTGCCTGATTGATAGTTTTTAGACCTATGGGCATCCATGGAAATGGTACGAATGAATAATACATGCGACACATGGTAACTAGTATAATATGAATGCTTAAACCCTCTTCTTTTTGACCATCTAGACTATTGTCTATGTTATTAACAAGATTTCGTAAAATTTTTACTTTGCAGTTGTTGGCAAGATTCATTTATTTGTGTGAGTAAAACGGTAAGAATGAAATGGTTAGAAAATAAAAAAGTATACCTAATGTGCATGGTCAATGATAATTATATCTCTTCTGCAATCAATATTACATCCCAGTTAAAATATTGTAGGCCTACAGCAAAGACGTTTCAAGGCTGTGAAGCAGAAACGATCGGGTGAATCATAATTTGACAAAAGAGCCAGAGAATGGAATGATCCGAATAATCTGGTTCACGTGACTTCGCTTATTGGGCGCTGTGAAAATTTCGTGATTACAGTTACAATTTCCAAACACTCCGGATTAGCACGTCAAATAGACACAAACGACTGTCAGTCTTTTTCCAAAGGTCAATAAATGGAAATTTCGTAAAACAGAAATTAGGAAAATTACTGAACTGAAGATCAAGATATAAGTAAATAATCAGTAAATACAAACTTACACATAGTTGTAGTAGGAGGAGTGGTAGTAGTAGTAGTTGTAGTTGTTGTGGTGGTCGGTGTAGTTGTTGTGGTGGTCGGTGTAGTTGTTGTGGTGGTCGGTGTAGTTGTTGTGGTGGTTGGAGTGGTCGTTGTGGTAGTTGGTGTGGTAGTTGTGGTAGTTGGTGTTGTAGTTGTAGTAGTTGGTGTTGTGGTCGTAGTAGTGGGTGTGGTTGTTGTCGTAGTTGGTGTAGTTGTTGTCGTCGGTGTGGTGGTAGTTGTCGTGGGCGTGGTCGTTGTCGTAGTGGTGGTCGTTGTTGTTGTGGCGATGGTGGTGGTGGTGCGGGTAGTGGGTGGTGTGAGTGTCGTCGGTGTAGTCGTCTGAAGCTCAAGACAAGTGTCTCCGAGGATTCGGACCAAGACATCCGTTAGACTGTTAAAGTCTGATGCATAGTAGAAGTGTTTGTCTGCTGGCGGCGATGAGATGTTCCTCAGCTCGGCAACATCGACATTGTTTGTCATTCCAATGCAGAAGATTTCAACTCCCGCGGCCTTTGTGGCGTTTGCTTCCGACTGCGTCTTCTCCGCTGCTCTATTGGCTTTTCCGTCCGTAATCAGGAAGGCCATCTTCTTTACGTCAAGACGAGCTCCCAGACTAGAATTCGTTAACATTCTTCTCGCATCGTTGAGGGCGCCACTGATGTTTGTCTCACCTCCGCCTATTTCTATGCTGGAAATGGCCGCCTGGATACCGTCGCTCGTTGGGTATTGGTCTAGGTCAAAGACGATCTGTGAGGTGCTGCTGAACAACACGACACCTATTCTTGTCAAATCAAGACCGATCGGAAAAGACTGGACAATGTTTTTCGTGAAATTCTTGATCTTGTCGAAATTCGTATAACCACCTTCAGCGCTGGCGATGCTGGTCGACTCGTCGATTATGATTGCAACGTCGGCTTGTTTGGGACAGACTGCAAAAGTAAGATCACACGACGAGCGTAAGTCAGAGACTGCTATTATTGCTGTACGATCAAAATGGAAGTAAATGGTTCTAAACTATCCTATGCTGACATGCTTGCAAGCATGGTCATTGAAAGAATGAACGACCATGTGATTGACCGAATGAATGACCGAATGCATGATCAAGTGAATGACCGAATGAATTGTAATCGTTATCGTAATCAAGTATTTATATAGCGCCACTTTAATTCGAAGGCGCTCTCGACCCGGACAAGTGTCTTCACTGACGAAGAGAGCTTTCATGTGCTTACGGAACTAATCAGAGGTCAAGGGAGAATAGCTGATTGTAAGTGACTGAGGTGCATGTAGCTAATTTCAGCTGGCAAGTGACCGAACGAATGACCGAATGAATGACCAAATGATCTGCCGAATGAGCGAATGCTGCATCGACTGAATCAACGACCGTACTTGGTTTTCTGGTGCTGCAGAGGAAATTCTCGAACGCTGCCACTTGCGACGATAGGGCATCATAAGAGGAAACGGTGAAAACATTGATGGTGTTATCGACAGGCACCGTCGCCACTTTCTGCATCTCATCCGTGTCCACCTGTCCTGTCAAACCGACGCATAGAACGTAGATGCCGCGATTGGTCAGCGTCTGCGCCTGTTGTATGGCATCTGTCTTGCTGTCAGAGGCAGCGTCAAAGAAGATGACGGCCAATGTCTTGGCACCGCTGCGCAAGACTGTTGATCCTAACGGGAAGACAACTGGAAGCTGTCTTTCCGCATTGCCGACTGCACGTCCGGTGCCAGACAGTGGCGGCATGGCGTCAATGGCACCAAGGATGGCTGATTTATTCGAGTATGTGTTTAGAGCAAATTCCACTGTAGCCGTACCTATGCGCGGAAACAAAAGATAAAAATTATTATAGATCATCGCCGTGGTTTAACGTGGTGACATAATCATGACCAACACCATCACAAACACGAGCATCACGAATATTATTATTATTATTATTATTATTATTATTATTATTATTATAAAACATTTATTTATTGGTAAACCATCGAACAGAAATACAGACTCATTAGTTTTTAGTGGACAGCTTTGAATATTGTTTAAACGTAAGAGCCAATCATTCTCCAGTCTCCAGATTGTTCCAATTTGAACCTGAGGTGACCTGCCAGAACTGCTGTAGAGTTTCCAACTTGGAAACTCATTATTATTTTTATAATTGCAATTATTATTTTTAAATTTTTTAAATTATTATTATTGTAATCATTGTTATTATTATTGATATAATGGTAATCATTATTGATGTCGTCTCGTTACATCCGCCATAGCTGTTGGTTGATGGCAATGAAAACATTCGTGATAATTGTCTTCATTGCTCTAGAATGCTGCGGACTTGTTTGTTGAATCTGAGCTTAACATGATTTGCATTTGACTAACTACTAGTTCCCTGAACTTAGCACCTTTTGATTTGCAGCGCTGAATTATGTGTAGGCTAAACACGTAAAAACACAAAGTTCGTTCGTGGCTGAGATTGAAGCCTATCGAGACCTGGAAGTCAAATAGAATTACAACATTAGGAGTAATTGCAGAGGTATTTTGAGAAAAGTAAATCGCGCATTGAAACAATGGAGATGGGATGGTAAGAGGATGATTGGGTCTGAGGAACGACCAGTCTCACCTCTCTCGACTGATGCATCCGAGGCACTCAGCGACGGTGATTTTTATAATAGCAACACGATATCAATTAGGCCTACTTATTGCTGACTGAGTTAAGATAGGAGGGGTCATATCAATGTCATCTGTCATGCATATGCATAGGCCTTTTCTATGCGTTATTATGATGAACTCTCGTGATATCGGACTATGCCTAGTGATATAACGCTATGATTATAGACTTATATGTAGGATCAATCACAATTGGTGTGCTTTTATGTTGATGTACAGGGTGGGCCAAAAAAGTAACCCATATTGATTTTTGCTAATATTTCGGCCAAAAGTATGAAATATTAAATGAAATGTTGCAGACTTAAAGTCCATTCATATATGCTTAACACCACCAAAATTGACTAAAATATTTCGAACAGATCAAAAGTTATGTCACTTTTAATGAGCGCAACCACTGATTTGTTATGGTCCAAAAACATTTAATGTCGCAAAAGTTATAAAAAGCGAATTTATGAAGTCACATTTCAAGTAGTTGTACTAAAACAGACTTAATAATAATTATTATTGAAAAAAGAAACTGAAAATTATCGCATATGGAAGTCACTTTGACGTCATCTAGTAGGCAGTCGATTAAATTGGTGAATAAAATGTTATGCAATTAATCGTTTTATGATAGCATTTATAACAAAATAAACAAGGGCAAAGTGTCCATGACAGCTAAAATGCGTATACAGACAATTCATGAATCATGAGCATGATCTTGGAGCCAAAAATGTAATCGAAGCTCACTCTGAAATCACTGGAACTGAGGACTTATAAAAAATATGCGGACGCATTGATGATAGGGGGTGGGCGTTGGAGCGCCATAAGGGCAGCAGAAGACAGAAATCTATTGGCACTCGAACAAATATTGAGCATGTTGAACTTATTTGCTGGCAGAATAGCAACATCAGCAATCATCTCAGGACTAGGCGAATTTCAACAGAGTTGAACACCAGCCGCACGTCTGTTAGAGGATTTGCCAAGAAGATCTGAACCTCACCGCTTTTCGCCGTGTAGCTGGGCAAATCATCACCGATGCAATGGCCCCCAGCCAGGTCATCAAAACTTGCCAAATAGACTCAGAATATGTGTGGCTAATGGCAGTAGACACAGGTTGTGAAACATTATGATGTTTGTTTTACAACAATTACTTGAGGTGTGATCGCAAAATCTTTTTTGCAACTTTGCTGCGCACAAATTTTTTGGACTATAAAAATCAGTGGTTGCACTCACTAAAAGTGATATGACTTTCGTCCTGTGTGAAATAGTTTAGTCAAATTTAACGGCTATATGTAAATATGAATTATCTTAGCGCCTGTGAAATTTCATTTACTGATTTCTATTTCTTTTGGCCGAAATAATAGCAAATAATGTGAGGGGTTACTTTTTAATGGCCTACCCTGTATATATTATGTGGGATGTGAATACAGTCATTAGCAGTGCTTTTTTCTGACAGAACCCGCCGCTGCGGTGTTCCTGCACCTTTTCCCAGTTAATTAAAACTTTAAAATAATTAGTAGTCGTGTAAACACTTTGGCATTTGATATATGCCTAACACTTAACAATTTCAAATTTTTACATTCTTCGATATATAGGTAAGTGTGTCCTATAAAATTTATTTTATTTTTTTAAGTTAATTTTAGCGTCATTTCTTTCGGCAATATAGATGCATTCTGGATCAGTTTTTTTAGAAAAAGCATTGGTCATTCGTACTTAGTTTGGTAGGCGACTCGTGTGCAGGGAGTAATCGCTGTGGTTATATAGCTCTCTATAACGACGACGACGATGATAATAATAATAATAACTGTGATGTTGTGGTGATGATCCATGAACATACAGCAGTTTTATCCAACTCTAAGTCTCAGCTCTTGTTTTGACCTGAGAGTTTGACATGGCGCGTTGTGTCGTCACCTACACTTATGCCTATCATAAAGCCTTCTTTTCCGTCTCCAAAGCAATAATGTTCGAGATGGTTCAATGACTTAAGGAAGTCTTAGATCTTTGAAACCTTAATGAATTTGATTAATGCTGCTCGCAAAGTGTAAAACGACTCCGGTTACATCATTTGCAACGGGCTTGTAACTATTCTTTCAAATAAGGTGGTTTCGTTATAGTCACAAAACTACGATTGAATACAGGGAACGTTACTCGCCGTTCAAACACTGAGCTATTTTGAGGACAATGAAATGAAAGGCCAGGTGCCGTTGACTAATTGACTTTTCTTGAGGCTATCTAGGGCTGGGTAAGTTTGGACACCACTGGCATAAAACATCAGCGGTGAAGTTGTAAAACGTCAAATATAGGCTTAAATAGGCCTATGAGTTTTAATTCAGTAGCAAACCGACGATATATTCGGTGTCAATAGGTCAAAACCTAGTACAACCTGTGCTACTCGTGAAGCTTCCTAACAAAGACTATGAAAGATTGAATTTTGACCACCACACAAGCACACACTGGAAAGGATGTTCACTTCGCAGAAATTGATATCCTCGAAACGTGGAGATATTTTTGATTGATGATCGGACTACTCCATCAGAAAAAACGGTCTTCCGTATTATCCGATTAGTCTGAACTCATCTGTAAAATTTGCATTTTTATTAGGCCTTAGAGGTAGCCTCAGATCGGCATTGTTCGTGCGATCGCTGATTATGCCGATCTTTTTTTTAATGATATTTAAGTTTTGCCTTCAAGAGCGCTATTAGGTCTATCGTGCTTCTAATGATGTGGTATAATTATATATTTTTTAAATACTACGATAGACACTGTGGCAAAAAAGCAAAGAATATTTTGCATTTAAAAATGGAACACTTAATGGAAAAGGAACCTACATAGCCAAAATTCAGTGTCAGTAGCCTACGATCTAAGCCTTACGACTACAGATTGGTTGGATGACGGATAGGGTATTGGGTTAGGACAGCGGGTTTTAAAGTATTGACACTGGGTGTGAAACCCGTCACTTGTCGGTGTTTGACCTCTTTATTTCGTCATATTATGCAATGGGTCAGCTTCTAAATACTTTTTACAGAATAAAATAGCTTTTTTCTAACTGAAGTTGTACTCGTTTGACTCGTTCATTGGTATAGGCCTACACTTATCAACTGAGAATATCGAAGTCAAAGTTTCAGAATATTCGTGTCATCAAAGTTCGTAGCAACCATTTTTACTCGGTAACTCTGCAATTCTGTGGGCAATAAAGGATTATGTTTTGTATGAAATAAAGCACACGTCATCAAATCTGGTTAGTACTTTGCAAATTACATGTATGGCAGGTCGGCGTATTGAAATCTAGGTGGTTCACCTCTGAAAATATGCATATTCTGGAAATACAAATCTTGACATCACATGCAATAAAAGTCATTTGCTCCAACAAAATATTTGAATTCAGCATATTTTTTAAATTTCAGATGTTGACAGCAGACATATTGTTTTGCAGAAATGTACCATAAAACAATTTTCTGTGTTTTTGAATCCTCTTGCCTATTTCAACCTTTATCTCGATAACTAGGAAGCGACAAACGGCGGGTTTTGAACCCTGGCCTCACAAGTGGCTGAGTAGTGACCGCTTTACCTTATGTAAGGTTTTTATTAAGGTATTTCAAGTTTAGATTATAAAATTATAACTATATTTGCAACAATCTAAAGAACTGACTTGTGTACTTGACGACTGCTACTTGGGTGTTTGCCGTTGGTCCTCCGATATCTAAATCGTTGAGAAAGGTGTGAAGAAATGTCTTCAGTTGAGACCAACGTGTGCTGTCTAAGGAGGTAGGAATGACCAACGCGAGGTCCATATAAGGACAGTCTGAAAAATAAGGAATAAAGCAGACAATAGTATTTTAGATAATTTTATTTAGTTCTCCTAAGAACCTGACAACTAATTTTTTACGTACAACTCAACTGGGCAAATAACCCAACTGAGACCCATGGTCATTGTCACATCTTGGGTAAGCTATAGCAGTTATCCCTCTGATGTATGCGACACAGTGTTTGTGAATAAGTTGATACCCTTCGCTTAGCGTAGAGTAGCGCATTAGGAATTTGGTGGAGGTTACGTTTATAATTATTGCGATCTGCGGTGCATTGTCATCTGCCGTAGGTCCCGCATTGTTGCGAAAGGTCAGACTTTCTCTACAGGCTATTCTGCGGCACTGTACGATGGTTGAGGCCTAACAACCGAAGCGAATCGGTAAATATATGCGTTTTAGGACTAGACGCCCTGTAGGGTCTTTTAAGGGGTAATCACTGTTTGCATCATTTCAGTAGTAGACCTAAGCCTTTTTTGTTGCAGGGAAGGAGAGAGGTTGGAAGTGGGGTAACAGTTGCATGACACACGCGGATGCATGTGGTCGTCGTTCAGGTAACAGAAACAGATAAAGAGAACTGATGCATAGGTTATGCCTGTCGTAATTTTTTCCGTGAATATGGCATAAACCCTAAACGTTTTTTTAAAGATAAACTCAGGCTTGTTTAACAGATGAAGCCGCAGATCAACCAATCGTTGCCTCGACATTTAGACAGCGTCCAAAGGAAATTGTGACGAAAACAAAAATAATTTGGTTAGGTCAAAATCGAAGGTCATGAAGACAGACAGACAGATACTCAGTCGAATATGGTACAGATAGTGTCTAGAATTGAGCGTATACTCCTGAGAGGATCCTTGTGAGCTAAAGACAATGCCGAGATGGATAAACACGCATTGTATAGTTAATGGCATAAGTAAGTTTTGGGGGGAAATCGAGATAGATCGCTTTCGTACCTCTTAGGGTTGGGATCCGTCCACAAACAGTTAATAGTATGCAGTAGTCTGAGCAGACAGATAATTGCATCGACAAATTCACGTGAGGAGAAGATGACCATTGAATATGAATAATCTTGTTATATTCGCAGATAAATCAAACAAAGCCTTACTTTGTGTGTTCTGTGTGCTTGCAGGATCCAAGACGAGCGAAAGAAAAATCGCTATTCCAAGCACGGACACCATGCTCAACGTCGCTCGTTCCTTCATGACCCAGTCCGACAGAAAAACGATCTAAGAGGAAATAGCTCGAACCTTGCGAACCGACCTAATCTCCCGAAAGTCCAATGTCTTCTTCGTTGTACGTCCTTGGACGTTGTCTCGCGACAGCTGAAACAAACGTCCGTCGTTACGACTCCATTACGAGAAGACAACCCGAGTCCCAACGCTCAACGGATAGAAGGCAGAGACCACAAAGTAGAAGAAGTACGTCTAACGGCTAACTATCGTCCGCGCTGCCTCGTCCCTTTCTGAGCACGCGAACGTCTGCCACGCTTGATAAAAATAGAACGGTGTTCGGCTGCCATTCCTGTTTAGTTGTGAGTTGCTTCCATGGGCCAATGAACAGCTATTTCCGAAAAAAACGCTACAATGCAGCAAACCAGGGTATCAGCGAGTAGCCTGCTCATGGGACGGTCGGCTATACAGACAGCATAACGCAATCAGCCGTAGGTCTAAGCTCAGTCAGTTGTAGATCTCTGTCGCCACTATTTGTTAAGAACTGTAGCCGAAGAATGGGCCTGTGGTGGTGTTGGCGGCGTTGGATCGTAGGCCTGCGCGTAGCTATTAGGCTAAGAGACGCGTTCTTAGAGGCTCATTGGCCGTAACTAGCAGTGCTAAATTATTTAATTTTTTTTCATTGTGTGTCGTGGAACATTCATTGCATTTCACAAATATCTCAATGCCAGGGACCCTACGCAGATCAATAAAGTGGTGTACCTTTTTGCCGCGTGAACTCATGAGCACGTAGGCAATATGGATCCATACGCGTATACATACTTAGCTCCAAATTCTGTGTAAAAACTAGTAGGCATTATTCTGATTCAATACTCAGACATCTACTCATGCTATAGATTCACAGTCATACGGAGACGCACACAAAAGATGCATGAAATATATATATATATAATATAATTAATATATGTATTATTTATAATACATATTACATATGTATATGTATATATGTTACATCGCACCAAATCATAGTGATATATAACCAGATGATTGAAGAACAAAAGAAGCATAAGACGTGGTTGAATGGTTTATTGCTTGTGGCAGAATGCGTCCGCTCGAGAGTTTTTGAGTCAATGAAAGACGCTGAGTTGAATTCCAATATTGACCCTAATTAATAAACCGCTTAGACAGGACCGAAGGTACCGGGCTGAATTCCAATGCCTTCTCAATAAGCCTCTTATAGACAGGACCAAGGTAACCTGGCTGCGCATCAGCAGATTGACTTTTATATCAGTGGGTGGTTTATTTATGTCTACTTTTTCAACGAAAATAAAAGTAATAAATCTGTGATCAGTCATGCACGCAAAGAGGGATAAAGTTCCTCGACGGGGTTTCGCTTCCATCGTTGCAGGTGTCGCACGGGCTTCGCTTTCCCACACCATACGTAGGCCTGCCAATAGTTAAGCTCACAAAGTGTGGCCGTTCCATTAAACTCATATCACACGATTTAAGGTATGAGTAGGCCTATATATTTTTAGTAGTACTTTTGATCTGACGATGTTTTATTAATAAGATGATGTTCGGACGTTCTTAGATTGCTTGCATGAATAATTTGTCACAGAAAACCGATTTGTCTTTACCGATTTCTGGAACTAGTTTTATTAAACACGCACCGTCATTTTACACACGAAGTTTTAGTCATCGTCGTGCTAGAGACGGTTCGTGATTCCAGTTTTGGATTTATGACTCAGAGTTAGCGTTGGACGCTTAGACGTCGTTCCTTATTGTGCACAGGTCAATCTGTGATGTTATGATGGATTAGAACGAAACCCACTGGGCACCTTCCTTCCGTCAGCATGCTCTTTCCGTTCGCACGCTTATCCGTCAAAACTGAAGTCATTAAAAGTTTAGCGACGTCTGAGCTTAGAACTAACCAACCACGACAAAATGGAATAACGCAGTATATAGAGGGATGATGGCGATTACATGTAATCGGTTAATTCACATGCCTATATAAACATAGGTCTGCTAAGGTCTGTCAGTCGAATGAGCGACGGCTCATCGGTCCTGGCAGCTGAATTGGAGGCCATAAAGAGGGCTGTGGAATGGGCCACCAGCGCAGACGCACACCATCTCGTCATCTTCTCCGACTCCCTCGCCGCGATTCAGAGCGTTGAGCGACAGCAGTTCGCTGCCAGACCACAGCAGCTCACGGAACTGCTTCACGTGCTGTACGCCTACGCTCAACGCACTCAGTCAACCTCAACCCTGGTCTTGATCCCCGGACATATCGGCATCGAGGGAAACGAGACCGCTGACACCCTCTGCAAGCGAGCGCTAAATAACGACGTCATCGCCATCCCGACGACGCTCGAGTTCCAGGAAGCTCGAGCGATGTACAAAGACCACTTCCTTCGGAGGTGGCAAGCTGACTGGACCGCCTCCGACACTGGTTCACATTACCGAGCCCTGGAGTCGAACGTCGGGATGGCCAAGTCATACACCGATCCCAGCCGGAGGAAGGAAGTCACCATCACCAGACTCCGGCTGGGCCATTGTCTTCTAAACCCACAACTGAAGCTGTGGGGCCGCCACCCGACCGGGAACTGCGACGAGTGCGGTGACGTCCAGGAAACCGTGCGCCACTTCCTGCTGGAGTGCCCGGCCCAGCTGGGCCTCCAGGACGAACTCATCCGGGTGTGCGCACGGAAAAACTGGCCATACCAACTGAGCACCGCACTCAGTCAAACCAGCTGCTTGGACACCATCTACAAGTGGCTGGCAGTTTCTGGTCGGAAGATGTAGGACTTCTGACCTGTAAATAGACAATGAACAACTTAGTGTTGTTATCGTTGCTATGGATGCGTCGTTAAATAAACTTATATCAGTCAGTCACTCTAGCATGTATAGAATTAAGCAGGGAGGCGACCTGGCCTACATGTGCGTCTCTAATGAGCGTAGACTCGGAACCGACCTGGGCTAATAGCTCAAAGACCTCCGTGCCCATCTTCACGTGGTGCAGACGTTGGTAACCTCCCTTTAATGGGTAGGCGAACGGACGAGCACGGCAGGAAAAACCAGTGGTAGGCAATGGCAATGTTCCAAGAAAACCGACAAGGACGCGACTTCGGAAAGAAAGAAATGGAGAAGGTTGATCATGACGGTCGCTAGAGTTCAACGGACTACAGCTTAAGGCTACAATCTAAAGGTGTCACCTGAACTGGTAAGGTGAGAGGGCTAGTAATATATGACTAATATTTATAATATATATATATGATGTATATATATGTATATATATATATATTACTAGCCCTCTCACCTTACCAGTTCAGGTGACACCTATAGACTGTTCTCTGACTCAAACACAAACACCCGTTGACAGCGCAGCTGAGTTTGGGCTACGCTATACAAATTTTCGATTACATTACATATATAAGAAGCAGACTAAACCAGATAGTAAACGGTTGATAATTAACCAAATTGAGTATCGAAATAGACCTTTACAGGTCTTTGACTACAATACAATACTTGAGACAGGTGCGTATTATCGAGATATTCGTGGGAGAAGTGACGCACCCTCCACCTTATCGTATTCATTGTCGTCATTGCAGTCGTCCTCGGCATCGTTGTAATCATCAACATCGTAGTCATCATCAGCATGGTCACTATATCATCGTCATAATGCTAATTATCAGCGTCACCTACTTAATGTTCTCTGTAGTCGTCATGTTTCCTCCTGTTATCCATCTACTTGTCAGCCTCCACTTTTTTGTTCTTTGAATTGAGTGCAATTTATGGCGATAGCAAAGTTGAGAGCCTCAACATATAGTACCGATGAGTTGGTGTTTAAGGTTTTACAAGTGTGTAGTCAGAAACGCTCAAGAAAACCCCACGAAGGCGTTTAGGCCAAATACAACAATAAAGCGGAACAGCATGAAGAGTTGTAGATCTATAGAATGCGTTGGAATGCGGTTTCACGCAGATTCTCAACTGACTGTAAGCGATGTAGAATAGAAAGGCCAGTCATCGGTAAGGGCGTTCATCAGCGAAGTCCTTGTAAACGATCTGTTTCAATGCAATTACTTCAATATCGTACTGATTGATTGAAACGACCACCCTTAGAGACAAAGTATAATCCCTGGATATTTGAAGAACGTTCCGAATGGTACGGAAACAGAACAGTGGATCCATTGTCTTCTGAGGGGTTCGCTCCAGGCATAGGGCCTACAGAACTGGTTGTAACGATACAATACAGCGTAAAAGGCAGTACAATGCATTACAAAACGATACAATGTACACTAAATTACAGTACACGACAGTTCAAATGATGTGCAACGCAGTACAAGTATAATTAGTATCTAATACGACGCAGTTTGCTATTATTGAATACTAGTCAGTAGAACAAAATAGAAAACAATTTGATTCAATGGAATACCGCACATTGTAATCGACAACTGAGTCCCTAACTCCAGCACACTAGTCATTGACTTAATAACATCGTTTTAATGGCAGCCATTTTTTATCAAGCCTCGCTAACAGCATACTTGCAAGTGTTGAAAGTACGCCGTTTGATCATGAAATTGCCTACAAAGCTGTATAATCATTGGTACGCTGTTAGTCATCTGTTGTCATTCGTATTCTTTTCATCCAGAATATCACCGATCTATAGTATGATAGCACGTGTCTCAAACAGAATGTTGTTGGCTTTGTATGGTTGCCTAATTGAGCAACTAAGGAAGCGGCATAGGGTGTTTAGAGTAGCCGTGACCCTCACAGCAGGATATTTACGACCATTTTAAATGTATGGGATATAATACATTAAAGAAGACGCGTTGGTAATCATATGGTAATAGAGATTTCAACATATCCGAAAATCGAAGTCGTGGATAGGCCTATGCTAGGGCCTTGTTCACAGGTGCTCAGTCAAAGCAAAATCGTTGGACAGTTTTGGCTCAAATCGTGAGCAGATCAACATCCTAAAGGTCAGACAGTCAGACGGCTAAGAGCGATGATGTCTAGAATTGAAGATATGAGAGAGGTAAGGAAATAATCAGAAACTGATTTTGATTTGTGAAAACGAAGTGCATTCAGTTTTGAATGAAAGACTCATTCAGATATAGGATGGGGGATAATCTAACGAGTGTGGGTTAAATATGAGAGCGGTGACCCAATGGACCTACGTAGGGTATGGTGACGAATAGAAATGTTGGTGAGTGAATACTGGTCTCTATTGCTACATAAGATGAAAGTCATTATTCTGACAAAAACAGAGCAATCGTTGATTGTCTGACTATTCGTATCATTCGTCTGTAAATGTAATCTCACGCTTGTAGAGGCGTGGCAACAGAGGGAGTTGGAGAAACCAACCTCTACTTCTGAGATCATTTACAAAAGAAGGGCTTTATTTGAAACAATAAATAACTTTTTAATCCTTGAAAAAAGGGTTGTCAACTCTGAGCAAGCCCATACCGGGACATTTCCCAGTCCCTGCTATAGAAATTAGGGTTGCCAACTCTGAACAAACCCATTACAGTGAAGCTTAATAGCCTATTTATCGACTATACAGAAAATAATTAAAATTATGCATACATTCATATGTGGGTGGTCTGATATTGAGCCGCATTTTCTGACCTTGCCTATAAGCAGCGCTGGTGCGGAACGATCTTGATTGCGATCGAAAGACAATTCGCATATAAAGTGGATCACAGCAAAGTGATCGAAATTTGGTTAATACTGTTATATAATAACATACATACAATACATCATCATGCAAGCATACGGTAGTTACTAGTCTGTATAGAATTTAATGAGCATCACAATATAACTATACAATTAGGCCTATTATATTAGGCTACATGATATTATTGAATTTACTGTTAAGCCATGTTTTGGGTGTTTTAGTCTTTATGTAAAACATAAATAAATACGTATAATCATAATGAATATATATAAATTATTTATTCTCGTAAGTGCAAACTGCCAAGTTGGGGCCAAGGGGCCTTTTTACTTGGTCGTTCCTCTGCAGTAAAAATAGACTACGCCGCTGCACTACTCTTGAACCGTGCTAGAAGCCTTCCACGAGAGATGTCTCTAAAATTGCTTTTGTGGTATGCCAATGTAACAGTAACGCATATGACATGTAATGTGGACATTTCATGACTGAGCTATTTCACACAGAAGTCACTCGGACGTCATTCTCCTACTAAGAATAATATAGCCTATGCGGGTCATCCACGCATACGCTCTCTCTCACACAGGCACTGATCACTGAGTTTGGGTGTATATATATCCATACAATATGTAATCAGTGTTAGTGTCTATATATATAATATGTATCGAGAGAGCTTATTCATGTATATATTGATGCATATATATATATCGGCCTGAAGCAAAACCAAGCAGAACCATGTCTCTTTGTAGAGAAGGCAACGACAGGACATTTATCATTCTAGACCTCACAAATGACGCTATTGTGAAGCTAGGACCAGGTAACATAGTATTACAAATGCATATATTTAACAGCATAGTATTACAAATGCATATATTTAACATATATACAATTACACAATTGTATACAATATACACTATGTAACATATGAACATAGAGACCAGTATTGTATGCATGTATGTATGTATGCATGTATGTACATGTAGGTTCGTGTGTAAGTTTCGCCACTGCGTGCTTCTCCAGCTGGAATTGGTTACCTCAGTCCATTAGAACCAGCAATACTTCATTAAACTCTGATCAGTTCCTCCTTCGTCAGTGATAGCACTGACCCGGGTCAGAAGTGCCTCTGACTTAAAGTTGCGCTATATTAATAATTGTCTACGATTACGATAATGTATGCAGGCAAGTAAGCAATGCCATGACTTGTATGTATGCATGTATGTATGCATCCATGTATATATGTATGTATGTATACATTTATGTATGTATGTATTGTATGTTTTGTATCGCGTACACGTGAAAATTCTCGACCCTGCCTGACTGATGAACGGACTCGAGGAACCAAGAGCTACCTCTTAGCCGAAGATCGCAGTGTTATGTGGGAGGCATGTCAATAGTCTGTTGATTATGCGCTGCGAGATAGGAAGCCAGTGTCAAACGTCTCGCATATAGGCAGAAACTGGGGCACATTTAGCAATATGACCAATGAACCGCGGGCAACAGAGCAAACGTTCGGGTCAAGACGAAGTATCAAGCCGAATGTGTGTTTGAAGAGAACAGAGCAATAGTGGTCGACTCTGCTGGTAAACGACACGAGAACAAGAATCATCAAGAATCATAAAGAATCATCAAAAATCATTAATTATCATCAAGAATCTCAAGAATCAGGAAGAATCATCAAGAATTAGCAAGAATCAGCAAGAATCATCAAGAACCATCAAGAATCGTTATGAATCCTCAAGAATCATCAACAATAATATGTTCGTTATGGTCTTACGCGGTCTAATCAAAATAACAGAAACGTATTAGTCTGGAAGAATGTTTTTGCTGCATTCGGCATGGCAATTGTTGTAACACCACCTTTCACCTCTGTTAATAAATAAGTTTAGAAGCGTGTTATGCTTTTCTTTCATTGAATAAATCATTAAATAAAAATGTTTAAATGTCTCTTGGTTATCGTCACCAATAGGCGTTTACCGTCCAAGCAGATATAACTCGGATGTACTATAAGCATTTGAAGAAGATCATAACAACGGATGAACCAACAGTTTGCCAGAAAACTCTAAGGACAGTCCTAATGTAATCGATGATGTAGCGCCTCAGTATATTTTCTGAGCGCCTTTGAGGAGTTTTATCTTGAAGTGACGCTACGTGTATGTTAGTTCGCGATTACGCATACGACGTAGGCTTTTGCCTGCAGAGGCCCTCTAAATGGGTCCTAAACCTGTGTACCAACGTAAAGTCTGGGTTTGCATGCACGAGTCCCGCTGGCTGACATTAGACTCAACTCGATATCCTTGGACCCCTCCAACCGAAAAACCCATTGCAATCTGTGTCATCATCAATTCGGCTAATGTCTTTCTGCTTCCGCTTTTTTTATAGCTCATTTCCTCGGCTGCATCCGGCAAATTGTGAATAATACGCGTGAAAATTATCAATGATTAATTTTTTCCCCACATGTTTGTCATGCGCACTTTAAGTTTGGCACACTCGTCGGTCTATAGCCATCCAGGCAGGTGAACGCACCTAGTCCCTGCATACCAACCGACTCAGCATGACGTCATTAGAAGCCCGAATCTGACAAATGACGTCACCCAATCGTTCGCTCGATCACTTGCCAGGAAAAACGGATGAGAGAATCGATGAGGCTCAGCGATGCATTTGACAAGTTAACTGCCCGAATCTGTCAACACCCACTCAGTGGCACGCAGGAATGAATGATTTTGAAAGGCATGTATACCTACAGTAGTGAGGTTGTACGTACCACACAGGCTGAATGACGAAGATGCTTACGGTATATAATTTATGAGATAAACATAATATTATAATCGCTCATTAGTAATCATACAGGTTGTAACTTGTAACGCCGCGAACTGGAACATCAAGCGGGTCATAATGAAGAATATAATGAAAAACAATGTTTATCGAGGTGCTGTTGTAGGGGTAATGTGTCATAGCTAAATTAGACTACTCTAACACGACTATTTGGATAAAATTCGTGTCATCTTTAATGGGTAGTGCAAAGCGAAGAGGGGGAAGATGCTTGTGTCGATGTTGCAATGCATTCCATTTACAAAAACTACAGCATGCATGTGTAGACCACGAATGGATGAAGCTGGAAAGACCTACACGTGATGAAAAAAATGGAAAATCATAGCACATTCATCAAATCATGAGGTAGGATATGGGTGGATGAGTTTCAAAGGCAAGTAGGTCTATGTCGACAGATTTAATAGCCGTTTTCAATGAATATTTATGGTATACGTCAAGTAGAGATGTATGACCAGTACCGATGTCTTCTAACCTTTCCTTACATACATCAGCAACATCCTGGCTAATATTATATTCAAATCTATTTGCGGCCTATGAATTGTTTGTCACGGTACAACCTAATCAAAGGCATACCCAGTACGAAGAATCCCTCAAATAAGAGAAGCCTTAAGAGAACGAGCAGAAACAGCAGAGCTATCAGATATGATTTCAGCACAATTTATAGCAGGAAGGTCATTCCATGGCAAGGAGTCCACAGATGCATAGACACAAGGTATACTCTCTCTTTGCTTCAATTGGTCCCTTTCTTTGGAATGCGCTTTTTCTATCTGTTCGCACTGACAGCGCTTATGAACGGTTCACCCAATTAGAGGCGCTTTATAAATGCTTAAATTACATTAACTACAACATAAATGTAATTGTCCCAATCTACCCGACGTGTTAACGTCGTTATCATTCTATGAATGACTGTCTTCTTGATGTGCATGAGATACAATCCTTGTTTCTGTTTCTGGAGACAGAGGCCGCTGCACAACACTCTCTGCATTGGTCTAAAGATCTGCGGTGTCTTGTCTACTAAAACCCTCATCCCTATATCCTGAGTTTTCTGTCTATCTTGCATTGGATTTCTGTCGTCTTGTTTCTCTATGGCGGACGTATCTGCACCCATTCGACCGACCCTCCTCTTCTTTTCAGACTGGGGACTGACTCTGATTACGTGAAGTATCACAGGCGAGGTAACGGCTTCACATCAGAGTTTTCCTACTCCTACTCCTGCTTCTCTTCCGAGGTATACCCGCTGGGCAGTGGTGCCCAAGCCTGGTTTATGGTGATGGCGACCTGATCTCGCCATGCCAGAACTCCGTCAATGTGTATATAGGGCCTACAGTTTTTAAGGAGGTGGTGTGGACACTCACCATTCCACTGCATCCTGGTACAGTTGCCGCTGTTGTTCCGCGACTGCATATTCGCCAGGGACAACTCGCTTATTTCGCAGGTATAACCTTCATACTGATGGGCATTTCGCTATCCGCCACCTGTGGACACTCTGGTTTGCAGTACAGCTCTGCTCCATTCCAGATGAATTGCTTCATTCTGCTTAAAGTCAAGCTCAACTATGTACGCCAAATTCTAACTTCAAATTATAATATATTCTTCGTTGCTTCTGTTGTGAAAAAAACGGCTTAAAAATAGGCTATGTCATGACAAGTGACGTATCATGTCGAACGATACACGTATGTCAGCGTGTACTTGTGTGTGATTGCGCCAGTGTTTGTGTAGGTGCGTCTGTGTGAGTTTGTGTTTGTGTGTGTCTGTCCGTTTGTGTTTGTGTGTGTCTGTCCGTTTGTGTTTGTGTGTTTGTCGTGACTTTTAACACGATTGTAGATAGTCGTAGACATAACCAGATTCGTACCATCACCATATATTTTCCTCATTGTGAAACCCTTCAGAGAAATATGTAATTATTTAAGGCAGATGGCACGCTACACGACTCGTCGTGTAGAACTTCATAGCATGTTTATGAAGTTTTGAAAGAAGATATAATTTAATCCAATGTGACATATTGAATCTTTTCTTGTGCACAGTCAAATAATAACGAATTGATAATGAAATAATAAAAAGCTGAAACTGACATACTATGACAATAGTTTGCAACTCATCGTCAATCATATACCAATGTTTCAATATGAACTATAGCAAAGGTTAAATAGTTAAGTTCGTCGAACGACATGTGTCTTGATCTAAACCAAAATGAAAATTTAATGACAATGAGAGACGATTCCTTACGATAGACGATTCATATCTACAAAGGGAAAGACATGGGATGGGGAGATAACCGAATGGTAACACGCGGACACGAAGCTCGGAATAGGGTTACCATGTGTCCTGGTTTTCCCGGACACGTCCTCTTTTAGGTCTCTGTCCAAGCGGCTTTCCAAGAAAAAATGCTTTTGTCCGAGATTTTCCTGTCCGTCCGCGTTCGATCACTACGTTCTTACTTACTTTTCCACGATATGTAATATTCTGTTCCGTGAACTAAACACGCGTTCTCTCAATTTTTAGATCACTGGTAAGATTTCTATAATGCCTCTTCTTGACCCTATCCTTTCCCAATCTGGCCACGTAAATGCCCTTCCCGCGCCTGCTTCCAACACCTGCGCCAGATCCGATCTATTAGACAGTCGCTCTCATTGCATGATGTGTCCACGCTTGTGCACGCTCTGATCTGTTCTAGGGTCGACTTTGCCAACATAGCCTTCATTGGACTCTCCTTTCGCAACATTATTTTCTAAGCTCCAATCCATCTTCATCTTCAATACTGACCGACTGATTGATAGAATTCCAAAAAATTTCACATATCTTCCTTCATACATGAATCCCTTCACTGGCGCCCCGCACCTCAACGCATTCTTTTTAAGACCCTTGCGTTGATGCGTAACTGTATCTTTGGGTCTGCCTCCACCTACCTTCTGGCTCTCTGCACTATAGGGTCTCCTCTATTCCGCACCAGGTTTCCCTTCGTTCCTCTGCCCGCGGACTTCTGGTGGTTCCCCGCATATGCGCTCTGCCACAGCCCAATCCACGAGCTTCACCTACCCTACGTGGTTCGCACAAGCTGGAACAGCCTCCTGCTTATTATTCGGAAGGAGCTGCTCTCTCTCTCTCTTTCTCTCTCCTCTGATGCCTTCCGGAAGCTTTCCTTTTCTCTGTTTAGCTTTGTGTTGAATCGTGAGCGCCTCTGATTTGAGTGGCACTATATGAGTGCTCAATTACATTATATTGGAACCCCCGGTTCCTGAAGTCATTTTTTGTAAATAAAACGCATAGGGGCCTAATGGTAACGCGAGTTAATGATAATTGATAAATAATTCATTTCTCAATTTCAATTTTTTTTAAATGTTTAAAAAATATGCAATGTGTACTAAACACTCACTCAATAAACTTTAGTTTATGACTGAAACCATTTACAACAACAACAACAATGTTTTATGTAGTTTGACTTTAATTTTATTTGTAAAACGTAACACAAGGATCCGGCCACGGGATGCAGACCGGATCTGATTAACATTTTGTGTGTAGTCTTTTTCATCTGAGCATTAATGGTAACCCTAGCTCAGGAGGACACGGATATCACAAGCCGCATAGGGCTGACTTAGCCTTCCAATCTTTAGAGTCTAGAGAGCAGTGGTAAGCTGAGTCGTAGTAGAGATGGGCGCGTTGGACGACTGCCACACATGTAGTTAAACTCAACTCCTGTGAAACTTATCACACTATTATCACGTAATCTTACCGCGAACTTGTCAGCATGAATTGGTAACAGATTATAATTAATATTACTATAGTCATTATCATTATCGTTATTTTTATTATGTTTTATCATTAATATATTTATCATCATCGTCTTCGTCGTCGTCGTCATCATCATCAGCAGCAGCAGCAGTAGCATCATCAGCATCATTGTTATTATGATTATCATTATTGTCATTGTTTTTGTTGTTAATGTTATTGTCATTGACATGGTCATTGTTATTATCATTATTATTAGCATTATCATTATTATTAGATAGTAATAATATCCATCGGAATTTGGGATGCCTTCGATCAGGCCAGAAAATCACAGCGAGTTCAAGGAAAGGTCTTGTTATTCTATTGTGAGCTGTGCTGGGTTTAACAAACGGCCTACAATGTAAACGCCCACACGGTTTGCATAAATGTGTTCATTGGGTGTTTCCTATTGCTCTATAGATAGGACTCTGAGTTATACATAATAAAAGTTTACACTAATTTGTTCCCAAGAACTCCTGCGGTCATAACATTATTTAAGAACATCTACATGGGAAGAGATACAGCCCACATATCTATCACGCATCAACACTTTATGTGTTCCAACAAAGTTCACATGATAGTCCTTGACTTTTCAAAGGCGTTTGACACAGTGAGGCATAGAATCCATAGATGTCATTTAGATCTAGCAGAACAACTAGCAACATTACCTATCCCCAACGACATATACAACTAGAATATGCCCTTCTCAGCAAGTTAAAACAAAGCTCAAAATCCCTTCAACTACATCTGATGCCACTTAAATCAACGCCAGTATAGTAGTGGACCTATATTTTGGGTATAGGACCGCTTGGACCGGTGAGCTTTGTGGTTACCATTTTCAGGTTAAAACCACTTCTCTACCATCGCAGCAGGCTATAGCATATCCTGGCGTCAGCTACATGTATATGTACCTTCTGGTTCTTGATGAAAACAATGACACGATAAAAGCTGTGCTAGACCAAACCTCGGCGTAAGATATCGAATGCAACTTGAAGTAAAACCGACGTAAACATCAGGAGATGATTGTGGGATGTTCCTTATAGAGATTAAATAACATAAAGCCGCCACCTGCTGTCCCTGGGCTTAAAATGGTTGAAAACACGAGCATTCTGAGTGTTAACCTCAATGAGAATTTTGACAAACACATAAACAGTATTTGTAACAGGACAAGACGGTCACGTCATGATCTTCGTGCGCTGACTGTTTATGAGTTGTCGGGCTCATCACTCCACGATGTTGCTCGTGAGACAACTCTAACCCGAATATTATACGCCGCTCCGATTTGGTGGGGTCTATGGGTCAGAAGAAACGGACGCGGCAATAGGGACGCTGTTGAGGCAAATGGTTCGGCTGCGATATCCCAAGTTTTGAAAAACTACGCCAGAGTGTAGTGATCTAGTGCCGTTACTAACCTCTTCGAGATTTCTCGTGAGTCGTGACATGTTCCACATACCTACTGCGTGCCAACATACAATACTGTTAAATACTAATTATTATCTACGTCACAGACATTTTACCCCTAGCTGACTGTCTGGCACGTAAACCATTTATTATTAGAATGATTTATTTCATGGCTACTTTGGAATATACACTAAAATGAAGTTAGGCATTGGTTTTCAATAAATGATATACTTTACTTACTCACTTATTATTCGCTTGTACGATTGTTATATCAGCTATGACGACTATAGTCAGTCTCCTTGATTAACAGTGCTCCAAATTAAAGCCTCTGTGATAGAAGCTACGCCACTCTTCGTACTTTGACAAAGCCAGTCCCAAGCCCGGATGGATTAAGAGGGTGACGCTAATTAGGCCTACCTTTGCTATCGCACAGTATCGCTAAACTAAAACTACTAGACTTTTACTACAATATTCAATAATAGAATTCATTGTGCAGAGGTACGGTATACATACGTAGCCCACTATGAGGGCATTTTAATGCTACTGATCATTTCAGTGCCCTAACTGACACAATGGGGATGAAGAGGCTCACGCCATGTGGCTTAATGAGTTGTTACTATAATCAAAAAGTAAACACAGTTGAAAGCGATTTCGGCATACCTCACAAAATATGCGATTCATCCTTCAGACGGCTAGAGCAAACGCCTTAGAAGGTTCACATGGACGGGCAGGTCATTAACTGACCTTTAGAGTCACTCAAGAGTAACGTTTTCGCCAAATTCTGTTGCGACTAAAGAATTGAAGACGCGTGCAAATTCTATTGTCTGGTGGTTGATATAGAAGCGCCACGCCTCAGCGTTCAGCGCCATTATGAATTACTAGATACAATAAACATACGTTCATTGTTATTAAAATACACCTCGTCCTTACGCTGTGAACTTTTATGCGAGCATGAATATAAATTTGTAATACGGGCCGAACATTATGCAAATCTATGTAAACATCAGTCAGCAGGGCCTAGAGATTAAGCCTATAGATGCTACCTGTTCTAAATTTAGAGTGAAAGATATCAACAACCTGACTCATACTGATGCTCTTTCCCAGTTCAGCCTAAAGGTGTCTTTTGTATTATTCAAATCCCGCAATACCACCCATTTGCATAGCGGATTTAACACATTATTGCATCAAAGGCTGTAACAATGACAGTGACGATGACCGTGATTACACGAGAATATTATTATTATTGAACGCATAAGTGAAACCACGATGAATGAATGAAGGAAACGAAACTGGACGGAAACCGAGCGCTGCATAGCCTGGTGGTCGCAAGAATGTCAATGGCTGAGCTATGTCAATAATAAGATTGTTATTATGGTTCAATAAGGATTGCATGCTAGTCACTGCATGCCACAAACAGGGCGTCATGTCTTCTGTCCGAGGTTATCGCATCTATGAGATCAACGACGGTCTCGTCTAAAGATCACACATTCCAAGCGGATCTCATTGCGCTCTATGATGTGTAGTTCTGCATTCAAAGACCGAGGCAGTCATATAATTGGCGAGTCGCGCCATTTCCAAGGTGCTCACTGAATAATGCAAGACGAGTTACAGAGGTGTCCGTCCTCAGGCCTCTAACCGAATTCAACACAGCACGAAAGATGACACTACGTGCATGCAGACGTACACACAGGCGTGCACAGAGGACCACAAACGTACACACAGGCACACGAGAGCCAACCTTTTTAAAGCCGACATTCCGCGCATACGTGCATGGGTTGAACTTGACATCGATTGAAGGCAAGCAGTCAGTCAGACATGCAGACAGACGGACAGACAGGCAGGCAGATAGACAGGCATGGAGGCACCGAAGCGTAAGCGACACGCAAGTGAACCGCGAAACACGCCCTTCAGACCCCATTATATGGGCGCCAAGTGAATAGCAACGACTGCGTGTTTCTCATGAGGGCACGGCTCAGTGTCAAAGGGGAACAAATCGACCCCACTCCGCATGGGGAAGGGAACGAGCGAACCACGAATAATGTGGAGCAGCTGGTGAGCAATATGTTTTCGTTACATACCAAGAGACAGAATGATAAAAATGTAATGGTTGGCGACGCGGTCTTGAATAGACCGCGACCATATGAGCCTACGTGAAGCACAAAGAATAACCGGACAATAGACGTCGTATTCTTGAAGACAAAAGACCAATTAAATGTACTTTGCACTTGCGTCGGTGCATAGTGTAAGCCTATACACAATGCGAATATATTACAGCTGGAATCTAAGCGCTTCATAATCCCTGCCTGCACAAACGCAGAAATGAATGGCTTGATGTACATTTCGTCAATGTGGAAAACATTGGAATGGCTCAATCCGTAGCTTCCTCCAATTCTTCATTAAACAACTTCCTCCCATACTTCATTAAGCAATTTCCAATAAGCACTATGATGACCGCCGTACACTACGGACTCGATTGCAAATTGGACGAATCAGATTTCTCCACTTGTCTCCAAAACCGACACATTTCAAGCAGAATATCTTCAACAATGTCTCCTGTCCAATCACCAAAAGCATTATCATTGTGTCAAGTATATTCGTATACCTTCAAATGTGTATCTTGCCTTCAGTGTCTTTCACACTACACTATTTCTCTACATTCATAGCGTACTTACGATCCAACTGCTGATTAAAACAATTCTTATTGGTTTCCAGTCAACTCTTCTTCTGCTCTCAAATCCTTCATTTGATGCGACAGTTATCTGAAATGAGAGACTTCTTTTGTAGCAGGCAGATGTTGACTCTCTGTTTCTTGCACTTCTATCTCGGAAAGCTTTGCTTAAGACTAAAGACCGTACTGTTCAAACCGACCTACATGTATGTTAGGCCCGCTCCTGACCAATCATCGGTATCCGCTGCCATGGTAACCACTTCACCTTAGCAACACGCTATCTGTGGAATGACCCGATATTTTGACCTGGTACAAAATAACTTATCTAAAATCCGATTCGAACTCACTTGATTCGATATAGCGCCAGTGAGGCGCCGCTTATGCTTCGTATTTAGCATTGAAGTAGCGACTCAGATATTTGGAGTTTACGATTCCGATTTGGCTTACTTACTGAATTATACGCTATCCTTGTACTTAATTGTGCAGGTAATCGACGTTGCCAAGTTGCAACAACAATCTGAAATCTGATTCATTAACTTAAGATGTGTGAGTGCCATAATTATTTCAAAGACATTTTATTTGTAGTTATACATTGGAACATTTCGGTGTCGATGGCTAGTATACACTCGAATTCATTCTTGGGTGACGAGGACGAGATTTTTGCAATCATCTGTGGCGCGCTACGCTTGGAACGTTGCCGTTTCCACGACAGTGACGACAAAACAACTGTTTCAACTCTGAACTCCGTCTCCAGAGGTCTACTCATCAGGTCATTGGAATTTATAGGCCAATGAATTAAACACTAAAGCAGGGGAGAGGTTGAATGTGAGCCTAAATTAATTAATTAATTAATTTACTAATTGATTGATTGATTGATTGATTGATTAGATGGCTGACTGACTTATTTATCTATTTATTTAGGAATTGAGGAATTTATTGTTAGCGAATGATACAAGACATTAATATGACTAATTTCACCATTGTTTTTCATTTCACAACAAAAACATTTTATTTTATCAATCTTTATGTTTGAAACACGCTCGACTAATGCTGGGATAGTAAATTAGTGAATGGCATTAAGTCCAGACCTTGCATATAGGAACATTCTTAAAGACGTGTCCTATTTTTTGTGTGATATCTGACGCGTGAGATTGAATTCCGTTGAAACTGTTCATTTAGTAACAACACTCGAGTTGGGTCTATATATAGCCTTTCTCTCTGTCCGTTGTCCATTCGTCAATTCCCTTCCAGATCTTGACGAGTTAGCTTGCTTTTTTGCTTTTGTAATGTAAATCTGATGGGTGTGTAGGCCTATCAAGACTTATAATTTATCAGGTTTTCCCCGTATACCACAAAGGTGGTGGGTAGCTATGCATTACAACGCTACTAGGCTATTCAAAACCTTTTGTATGCAAAGAGTGTCGTGCTAGTTGCACACTATATCATATCGTTCCCATTCCACAGCAGTCACACGCACGTCAAGGGGTTAATGCGTTTTCAGATCCTCCAACAGAAGTGGGACATTGACATCTTGTAATTGTGCTTGTGAGTTACTGATTTATAACTTCTATGGCGCCACTGTATACTGCATAGGAGATGAACCGATGGCACTCCTGAAGATCAATTATACCCTCCACCCATACGTGGCGGGGTAAAATGCATGACATGGGCCGAGAGGTTGACCATGAACATCTTACAGTCACATTCCCTGCCTTAGATATGTAGGCTTATAGTCTGGGCCTCGGAAAGTGATCTCATGCCAAGTTCGCTAACGAGCCAAAGGCGACATGTACTGCATGTCTCTTTCTACACATGACCTATATCTACTATGATCATAATCATGGGTCCAATCTAAGTCTATACCATATCAGAATAGCGATGGATATCTTTAAAAAGCGTGATCTGTAATATGCAGACTCTAATAAGTGGCAGTGAATAATACACTTTCAGCGTGTTAATAAACGGCTTTACAAGCCAAGGCAAAGCCTCTAAACAGGCTAAATTCCTCCGCTGTTTGCATTCTGACAGCGCCAGTACCAAGCCTGGAAAAAGGAGGAGGGCGATGTTAATGACCTTTATGATCACAGTGTCGTTAAACTGCAACTACTACTATTACTAATACTACTCCACCACCTACTACTCCACCTACTACTGCTAAATAGGATTATGAGCTTTTTAGGTTAACCTTCTGAAAGCTATTTATAGTCTTCACGTCGTGTGATGCTATAAACAATCTGAACAGCGAGTTACGAGTCGTGTGAGACATCTAAATGTTTCATGTCATTCGTGAAATTAATGAAATCGAGCGACGTGTTTATGGCGCATAGCGTACTTAGCATTGTGACGTGTACGCGTATTTTTGGCAGGTGTTGTATTGATTGTTGTGAAATAACAAGGACCAAGATACACAACCTACAAAATGTACCAAACTTCACAGTCCAGGGGCGATAACTATGCGGTAGGCCTATGCGCAATGCCTGAATCTTTATGAGCAACTGTGATTGAATAATATCTGGCAGATGCTTCTTAGAATCTTTCACTCATTATTGTTGTAGATTTCTAAACCTACGCTTATCAGAATAGTCTTTCACTCTTCATTGACCTCAACTATTTCGTCACAGATTGGTGGCTACGTGGCTAAGAATTAACAAAAACAACATAATAATAATATCAATGTTCTACTGATGTTGTCCACCCGAATACTCAAAATCCTAGATGGGAGGATGGAGACGTTTTTATAGAAACGGTGAAGATAATGTCATCGTCGTAAGATTTATTGTAGCCGCGATTCCGCGGTCACCAGTAGACCCTAGACAATTGACGTCAGGCGAACTACATAAGTCATAATATTCTGTAGAGTCTGTTTCGATCCATTGTGAGTCATAATGGAGGAGTAAGAGCGCCGAAAGAGACATTAGCATTCACTGAAGAGAAATGGTTGCATACCGATGTCAGCGCCACGTCTTCAACACAATGCGAATCCTTTTCGGGCAGATCGTGACAAGTAACACGCCGAATGCACCGGTGCAAAGAGCTCTCGCACTTTGTTCGCACAAGGAGACAAAACAACAAGCGTCGAATAAACACAATTTCTGTCCTGAAATTTTAAGTTATCTAAAACGGTTTCGCTGTATACTCTGGTTACGCTTTCTCGACACGCTGCGCAATCATTTTTTATCATACTCTCGTCGTAAATGGGTTAATAATAATAATAATAATAATAATAATAATAATAATAATAAAGACAATTTATATGGCGCCGTAACGCGGCCATACCGCTACAAGGGTGCCTCACAAACAACTAAATAAAGTAGAATAAAGCAACACCCTCATCGATTGCCCATATTTCACTATAGAACTCTGCAGTGTCTGGAAACATATAACAACGCTCTTAGACTAGTAGAAATTATGCAGATGAGTCTATATACATACATGACACACAAACACACACACGTATATATGGATATATTTATATGTATATATTGTATATGTATATACGTATATGTATATATGTATAGTTATAATATAGGCTTATATGTCTGCTATTTTCTATAAATTAACACTTTGTTGCTTCACTTCGTGACCCGAAGGAATCGCCCTGGTATTCGTCGTTTGTTCTGTTGGTTGAAATTCAGACCTTGCTCTATAACTAGGAGTTGCCTTCCACATTAGGCATTCTATGTCAAGTAAACAATATACCCACATACTGCCACATTTGGTATGTTTCCTACCAGTAGCACGTGCACGTGGGCATTTGATGGAATTTATATGGGCTCTGTATGGGTCAGATTATGGCTCCATGTGGGCATCCTGGCAGAGTAACTTAATTGTTCTTGACGTGTCCTTTCTCTGCCCTTGTAAATTTGCCAGCGGTTGAAGATAATTTGATCGGGTTATAAACCGCTGATGTCATCGAATCGGGCATACGGCTTAAGTGTCGTCTTTCCTGAACAGGCGTTCAACTAAACATCGGAGAAGTCGGTGCCAGAAAACGACTGCAGTTTAGTCTTGCAATTCAGGTGTTTGTCTTTGAATCTTGATTACACCTGAATATGAACCATTTAGGCCTAGTGTCATTTATGTTGTTTGGCCGTAGCTTTTTAGTCCAAACCGCAGGTTTTGTTGCGAATTTACAACCTTACAATTATTCAAGTCAGAAACATTGGCTAGAATTATGGAAGCCAAGGTCGTATGCAAAGGAGATAAAAATGCATATATAGGCCTACATTAGCAGACAATTCTTCGTCTTTTTAATATTTTATAAAATTCATGATCGTCATCATCATCGTCGTCGTCGTCTCATGATCGTCATCATCATCGTCGTCGTCGTCGTCGTCTCATGATCGTCATCACCTCCACCATATACCAACAACACCTATGTAAGAAACGATTTATTACTTGTTCGTGTGTTAACAAGTTATTTATAGCAGTGTGACGTACGTTTCAATTTTCCAAAAGCTCTATCGGCCTATTTTAGTTACATAGCATATTTTGGTGGGTGAAATTCTTAACATAATAAGACTAATATTTTAATGAAATAAAATTCAAATACAGTCCATTCTTTCGCTTGATTTATAACCAATTGCAAACTGTCTGATTTAAAATGTCAATAATTCACAATCGTTCATTGGCCGAATTATTATCTGGAACAAAACAAATCAACGCAATGATGCGTCTTTTATTCTAGTATACTCTAGTTTCTTGTCCCTGTCTTTGTCCTCGTTCTTGTCCTTGTCCTTGTCCCTGTCCCTGTTCTCGTTCTTGTCCTTGTCCCTGTCCTCGTTCTTGTCATTGTCCATGTCTTTGTCCTCGTTCTTGTCCTTGTCCTTGTCCCTGTCCCTGTTCTCGTTCTTGTCCTTGTCCCTGTCCTCGTTCTTGTCATTGTCCATGTCTTTGTCCTCGTTCTTGTCCTTGTCCCGGTCCCTGTACTCGTTCTTGTCCCTGTCCTCGTTCTTGTCATTGTCCATGTCTTTGTCCCCGTTCTTGTCCTTGTCCCTGTCGTTGTCCCCGTTCTTGTCCTTGTCCTCGTTTTGGCCTTGCCCCTGTCCTCGTTCCTGTCCTCGTTCTTGTCCTTGTTCTTGTACTTGTCCTCGTCTTGTATTCGTCCTCTTCCTCGTCCTTGCCCATGTCCTTATTGTCTCTTCATTTTTTCCTTCAAAAAGCGGTACAACACTCACTCAATTCTCCTTGCCTTTAAAGGATTTGAAATCTAAGAGCATGCATATTCTCCTGACGACTGACTATCACATTTCGGTTACTAATTTAGTTACTAATAGTAATGCTTCTCCGTCAAATAACTGTTAGGGCAGCAAGTATATACTTAACAAGAAAGAGTTTTAAGCAATCATCTAGTAGTCTACTCTGTAATCTGTAATATAAACCCCACTGGCTGACCATCACACAGCCTTTCATCAATCACAGAGAGGTGTCGTAATGTATTATTTTATTTGCACTTGTTCATAAGCGCAAAAATAGCAAACGGAGAAACAAATAGCTTCTTAAATTCCAATTTACGGTAGAGCCATATTGGCTCTGTTATATTAATAGTTAAAATCTCACGAGGTACAACTAGACATCAGTTAAGGGCCAAAGTGGTTCCTGAGACCGACTTCGGAATATACCTGGTATGTTATACTGCGCTGCCGTCAATCCTACTGACAGAGCCAGCTGAGCAGAGTGGAAGCTGCACCCGCGACAGCAGCCGAGTTCTGGACGTAGACCACGTGATCTGTGACGTTCATCGATGCCATTCCGTTGATCTCGTCAGCGTTTGTTCCCGTTCCCATGGCAACGACGTACATCTGGACGCCTCGCTGGCGTGCGTTGACGGCCTCTGGAATCGTTCGTTCCGCCTGTATGTTGGAGTTTCCATCGGTTAGAAGGATGGCGATGTTCGAGGCGTTCGTTCGGTCACCCCGCTGTCCGTTGAAGACGCTCTCGTAGGACAAGAGGATGGCGCTCTGTGTGTTCGTTCGTCCTCCGTAAAAACCGAATGCCAAGGCGTTCTGGAGTTGTTCCATTGTTGTGTAGGAGTCGAGGTAGGCGTTGACGACGGCGTTGTCTGCATAACTTACTATGCCGATGCGTACCGTTCCCGAGTCAACAGGGAGACCATACATGACCTGGGCGGTGAAGCCCATCACCAAATCGTAATAGTCTTCCTCGCTGCCAGAGAGATCCAAGATGAACACAACGTCCATAGGCCGAGAACATTCTGCGCCACAAATACTTATGATATATGATTGCCTATTCAATTGTAGGATTTCAGCTATATATATATATATATATATGCTATTATATGACTGTGTAGGCTATTCAGTTCTAATTTCCTAACTAATTGGTGGAGTTCCAAAATTTGGTCACAACTCTTCCCTCAAGCATGAATTCCTTCACTGGCTCACAGCACCTCAGCGCATTCGTTTCAAGACCCTTGTGTTGATGCGTGACTGTCTCCTTTGGTCAGCCTCCGCCTACCTTCTGGACTAGTGTCTCCTCTATAATTCCGTACTGGGCGTCCATTTTTTCCTCTGCCCGCGGACTTCTGGTGGTTCTCCGCATGCGCTCTGCCACGGCCCAATCCAGGATCTTCGCCTAAGTTTGTCCCGCCAGCTGGAACAGACTTCCCTTCCTCTTTGGGAGAAGCTGCTCACTCTCCCCTGCTGCCTTCCGGAGGCGCCTGAAGACTTTCCTGTTCTCGGTTTAGCTATGTATTGATTCTTGAGAGTATCTGATATCGAGTGGCGCCACATAAGTTTTCGATTACGTTACATTACATTATATTTAAGATTTTAATTATGTATATCATATAATTATGTAATATATACATGTATAGTATGCTACATGGTCGCGCGTACATTTTAATATTATACCTTTGTGCTGGTGGGTAAAGTCGGGTTTTATGAATGACTCTGCTTAGGTACAGGACTGAGTCTTCCATTCTGAGATATGGCTAGCTACAACTCTCGTCGCTTTGAAATTGGGTTGAGCTTCACTCGCTTTCATAATGTAACGTCACGCAGGTTGGACCATTTTCCTAGCGCCACCTCCTGTTGATCATCGTCTTTATATGATATCAGGCAGAACCTGTCATGCACCTTTTTCTCTATGAGGGCTTGGTCACTTTCATAGTAGGATACGGAGGCGCTATCGAAGTGTACTGACTAATTCAGCAACCGAAGAACTCTGAATCGATGAGTAGTTAATGAAGTCAAGCGCATGATACTAGCTTATTCACGAGCGCTGCGTCAAATCGTGGGGGTTGTCCGAAGGGCAGTCAACCTTAGAAGGTACGAGCCCGACATCGAGAGGATCCGAGGAGGCAGAGCAGTTGTTAAAGCTAGTGTTGTTAGGTCGACGATTTTAAGGTGGATAACCGGTCTTCACCTAGCGAATGACTAACCATTCAGTGTGATGTTGCGCGAGTTAAAAATGTTTTGTGATAACTGTAATAATAGCAGCAGCAGCAACGACAACAACAACAATAACAATAACAATACCAATAATAATTATGGTAAAAAATAATAATAGTAAAAATAGTAATAATAATAATTACTTATGAACCGAATTTCGATTTTGTACACGGCGCCAACATTCTGTAACGCTTAGCGCACGTGAGTAAGTGTGTTATTGGGATAATGATGTTTTCGAAACACTCACGTCGCTCGCAGTACTGTCCTACAAAGTTGGATGGACATCGACATTGTGTTCGCCAATAGTCATCACTACAGATGCCGCCATTTTGACAGTTCTGACCAGCGTTACATTCGTTCACATCTGAAAAAACATATTTCAGTCTAAATTATTCTCCATATTGATCCAAAAATGGTAAATAAAACAGTTTGGCAGCACTTAGAATAACTAGGGCCTACCTTAAAAGTTGCTAAGCTGTCAGGTTTTGCCAGCTCATGTAGGACTATAATTATTAACGTTGGATATTTATATGAGGTGCAAGATAATTAGTGATCACTTCGAGCCGTATACATAGCACCAGATAATTATCTTCGCTTACTGACTCAAACTGACAAACCGCAGAATGATCCCACGTACAGGTGTACCATAAACGGATGTCCACATGCTATTTATGACAGGAGTTGGAGTTGAATTAAACTGTTTGCCAGCCATACAATATGACTTTCACGTCCTTCATCTAATTTAACCAATGTAACCGCCTAGCGAAGGAAGGGTCAGTCAACCGCACGAGGTAAGTGGGAATCGATCTCGCTTCCAGCTGCTCTTCGCACCTTGTGTGTCATTCATGATCCACCTCCCCCGTAAGCCCTATGAGCTGGGCTATCTCTGTGGCAAATGTCTTCAAATGACGACCAGTTTACACAGTTAGTTTGAGAATCTACTGGTAGACGATAACTTGTGTATTTCTTCAAAGCCTCGCCTCTAAGTGTACCTGGTATTTTAAACGGGAAACAATTGCTTTAATGGGGTATTTTAAAGTCTACGAGGCAGAGGTAGCTTGACTTATGAGCATATTTTAATTAATCTACCATTGCAGAAGGATGCAATAATTCCAGTCTTTATATCCGGAAGATTTCGCCAGGACGCTACGGTGAAGATTGTCTTGGTCGCCGGATGAGATGCGATGTTCCTCAGTGCCACCATGTCGATCATGGTCCCTACTCCAATTGTTATGACATAGGCCCCTCGGCTGTTTCGAAGGGCGATGGCATTTGGCAGCATATCCTCGGGTTTCACATTTGCATTCCCATCAGTGATCACAATTACGACGTTCCTAGCATCTGGTCGATCGCCATTGCTGACGTTAAATATCTGGTCTTTCTGCAAGTAACAGTTTGTCATATTTCCTAAAGAAAATCATTTGAAAAATTGCCTATTGCGTACCCACTGATCACTGATCATTTTGAATTAGGCCAACGCCGAACAAATATCTTTGTAGTGGATCCCCTTGATTAGGTTTCCTGGTTGTAATGTACTGAACTGTGCCATGATAGAACCATGGCAACTGCGTGGATATAATATCTTGGATATTTAAGATATCAGTTAATATATATATATATATATATTATGCCATTAGTTTACTAAGTAAAGTGTATAAAGAAAATAATAGGAAACCTACTGCATTGGTATATTTTAATCATACTTTGTGTTCACAGTTTTAAATCGTGCGAAGAAATTGGTAACTTCAGGGCCTGCTATACCGTTTAAAAGTCTAAGATTGTGTCCAGTGTCAGATTGCATCGATCTTATGCAATGTTTTCGAGTAGATGTAATTTTCAGTTTGAAACCTGACTGACAACACTCACCGCTAATTGCAGACCATCGGCAATGTTCGTTCTGCCACCTGTGAACTTCAATCTTCTCACAGCGGATATGACGTCATGTTTGTTGGTGTAGGTCTGAAGCGGGAACTCAACAGAAGCCCCATTGTTGAATCTCACGACTCCCACTCTCGTCTTCTCGCTTCCTATTTCCAGTTCTTCAAGGACGGAAACCAGGAAATCGATGACCTTGATGACCTTTGGAAATCGTTCGATTCTGATGCTATCGGATGAATCGATGACAAGACAGAGATCGATGCGAGATGTACACCCTGTAGTAGAATAACACGATCAGTCTGTAACTTGACATAACAAATTGAACACGTCTCGATTTGCATGGTAAGTGATACTATAGGAATTAGCCTACTTTTGCTATAGATGCAATGTAATTTAATGTAATCGAGCAATTATATAGCGCTGCTCAAACAAGCAGCGCTCTCAACGGGCGCTGCTGATTTCAGATGCGCCATATAAATGCCATAAATGCTATAGATGCAAGTCGGTAGGCCATTTGACTCACACTGCGAAATTATCATGGCCACAATTAATTTAAGTTTTCTCTTCTATTTAAAATGAATAGCTTCACAGGTTGGCAACCGAACATTGATGAGGTATCAACCATTGTATCATAAATTATTCGTTGCATTGACAGTCTTTATCTTGACGTCTCTGTGCTTTTTTTATAGAATGCCTACTAAATTATTTAGATTGAATGTCAGCGAAAACATTCAGGGCGTATTCAACTAACGAGTAGCAAATCCATCTCGATAAAAAATTATGTCAATGTATACGGCGCCTTTGTGTAGAAATAAAAAGGCACCATATTAATTGTCTTGATATATATAGCCTACGTTCCTGCACACGGAACTTTGGAACCAGAAATTTTGATGGACTCTTTTACAACATCACATAACTTCAGCATACTATTTCATTTGATCAAATTGACTAATTTCCCAAATTGACGAATCATTTAAGATATAGTCTGGTTTGTCCGAGTAAGTGCAAGAAAGGTCATCTTTACCTCTTTCGCACCGTGTGCCGGAATATCCTGAGGGACAGTTACACAGAAAGCCACCAATGAGATCAACGCAAGATCCGCCATTCATGCAAGGACCTGATTGGCATTCGTTCACATCTGCAACCAAAATAATAATAAAAATTTATTTACGTCATTCATCGACTGTTCACAACTCGACCACTCTCTTCACTACAGCACCAAGGACGACTTGAATATTACTGTAGCGACGACAGAATACAAACCATAGTGAGAGAGTAAGGGTCACGACAATATAGAACAACTAACGTTGCTTTTGAGAGCCTATAAATTGACTAGCGTGAATCGATATTTTATGAGTTAACACGAGTTGCCATTCCATTAACCTGGTGTATGTAATAAAGGGAGTTGTACGTCCTCAACACCAAATAACCGATCTGCACCAAGAATGCATTTTAATTATAGATTTAGAACACAAGACAGCAAGAGAATGCCGTTATTATGTCAGCAATCGTATTCAATTATCAAGGATACAATATGTGCTAATTACCTAGACAATTTTAATTATTTTCCATTCGTTTAAATTCACCTCATAGGTTCCTACTGTGCATTTTTATACTGATTGACTTACTGTTGCACACTGCATCGACTAGATTGTCGCGTATGGCGTTAAGAGAATTGAAGTCTGTGGCGTTGAAGACGTTTTTCGGCGACGGATAGCTGGCCATTCCATCGAGTTCCTGTTTATTTGTCAAAGGTCCGATTCCGACAACGACGAGACTGGTTCCCTGGGCTCTGACCGCCATCGCCTCCTTCAGCGTGGCTGCCTGGTCGTTAGATGCACCATCCGTCAAGAGTATCGCAATGTTCGGGTAGTCAGACCGATCACCGTTTGCTGACGTGAAGATATCGTTGCGTAAAGTGGAGAGGGCGGCTGCTGTGTTCGTTGATCCACCACTGCAAGATCAACCAGTCTCTCAATTGAATTGTCGGCGGGAATCTTTTGGTTGGCTCCACTGGTGTGGGTGGGGGTCATGCGTACGTGGTAGCGCTCTGTCCACAGCGCGCACTAGTGACTTATAGTTTACTGTGTAGACCTATTGTTTTGCCAACGGCTGCAATAAATTCTTAGTGACTCTCATAGGATTGTGTATCCATTTTCTAACATCATAATAATTGTAGGCGTGTGCAGAGAGCGCCAGTGCATCATTTAGTTTTTTTAAAAAAGTTTTTAGGTACATGTACAATGATTATACAGCTCACCTAGTAATGATGATGTCGCATTTGACGTTTCATGCTTCACCTACCCTCGACGCACTCAAGCCACCAATGACATGGTTCGTATTGGTAAACTCTAAACTTCTACAGCGCCACTCGTACACCAAGTGCACGTCAACAGCTTATTCGCGAATGCTTCGTCGAGTCCGCGGGTTTACCAAAGAGTAGTCAAAAGGAGGTTCGAGTCCGATTGCAGAGGAGGGTAAGAGGGACAGAATAGTTGCTAAGGGGGCTGTCGTTAAGGTGGGTGAAATTGGAAGATGAAGCATCTGTGGCCTGGTTGTCTGACTGCCATAAAGTATAGGCCTACACTATAGTGCTTAGATTTCAATACCAACTTCTTATAGCATGGAATTCTATTATAACTACCATTTTCGGGTGATGTCTCTCGAAGTGTGGAAAAAAGAGAAGCGTTACGATAATCATCTTTGCTATGACAAGGCGTCGTTAAACAGAAACTATTCTCACAGTGTTTGATGAAGAGCGCAATCGCTGACACTTTGTTCTGGACTTAGCTACACCATCCGGTCAACATTTGTTACAGAATAACAGATTGCAGAGCAGGGGCGTACGGACGGGTCCGTTAGGGGGCGTCCGAAGGTAAATGCCTCCAATTTCACGTAGAAGGGGATATTTTTTTAGTCTTAGGGGGGAATATTTTGCCTTCCGTACCCTTGGGACCGGGGGTTTGAATCCATCATTCAGGTGGGATTGACGCCCCTGCTGCAGAGAGGGAGGCATTGGACAGAATGACTTGTAGGCATACCGATGGAAGCGTGAATCAATTATGCAGCGCCATCTTAGCGCAGTACATGCAACAAAAGTTATTGATTTACAACTTTAATCGTGACTCTACAGCTTAGACTTCAAACTGTTTGTCAGAAGTGAGAGGGAAAGGCAATAAGAGACGCAGAGCGAGACAGGCACGCAGACAGTGATAGAGAGAACACAAGGAGTTACAGACCATGTAATGTAACGTTAAGAAAGAATTGTTGTGTGAGGACTGACGTGTAGTAAAGCGAGATGGCGTCCAGAAGAGACGTTCTGTCCGTGAAATCGCTGAGACGAAATCGAATGGCAACGGAGTCGGAGAAGGTGAGCAGAGCGACTCGACTGTCTGAGCTGAGACCGAGAACGAGGTTCGTTACAAAGTCCACTGCTTTCTGAAAGTCAGACTGACCGATGCTGCCCGAGGCATCCAAGGCAAAGACGACATCGGCCCCGACACGACAGGCTGAATAACAAACCACTGACACTGTGCATATACCCGAAGAAAACAAAGGTGAGCCCGAGAACGAGAACATGATGATGATAACGATTATCATGATGACTATGACGACGATGATGATGATGGTGATGGTGGTGGTGGTGGCTGCGGCGACGACGACGACGATGATGATGATGAGTTCTCTGCCCTAAATCAGATCCATTGGCTTTATGCCACCCGGGGATGAGACGAATGAGGTGGTTTCCTTTCCCCTTTGCCTTCCTCATAGACAATTATGAGTGAGCATTGAGCAACTTGTCCAAGGTTGCATCGTCCTGGCTTGAGTTGGTTCGAACCTGCCACCCTTCGGTTCCAAGACATAGAACATACCGCTACAGCGTCTCTATACAATGCAACATACAGTTGTATATGAATTTTGAACTCCTTTCAAATTTTTGAAGTGCACACGACTGTACAACCAAAGATCGATGGTGCAGGATTTATTCAAGGTCTTTAGACGGTGATTGCGTCGGTCGCGGTAGGTACGCACTGAGCCTTACCAACCCACCATCGTCTAACAAGATCTGGCCTACGTCATCTTGCCTAATTGGATAAGATCAACGATTACTATTATACTACTACTACTACTACTACTACTACTACTACTACTACTACTACTACTACTACTACTACTACTACTACTACTACTACTACTACTACTACTACTACTACTACTACTACTACTACTACTACTACTACTACTACTACTACTACTACTACTACTACTACTACTACTACTACTACTACTACTACTACTACTACTACTACTACTACTACTACTACTACTACTACTACTACTACTACTACTACTACTACTACTACTACTACTACTACTACTACTACTACTACTACTACTACTACTACTACTACTACTACTACTACTACTACTACTACTACTACTACTACTACTACTCCACCTACTACTACTACTACTACTCCACCTACTACTACTACTAATAATAATAATAATAATAATAAGAATATTAATAATATATTATTCGTAGCCCTCTCCTTGGAATCCAGCGGCGCTTGCAGCAGTGAAGGACTGCAGTATTGCAGTCTTGCAGAATTGATTTCAAACTGAAAAACCGCACCATGATCACATGTTAAGTACAAACGGATGATGACAAGTTATTAACTTATTACGGGAGTTAAATTTAGCTGCCGGTAGTCAAACAAGACGACCTCCATGTTATACATCTGATTTAACGACGTCACAGCCTAGCGAAAGAAGTCTATGGGCCTATATAGTATACATGACCTGAATGAAAGTGAATGAGTGAGTGAGTGAGTGAGTGAGTGAGTGAGTGAGTGAGTGAGTGAGTGAGTGAGTGAGTGAGTGAGTGAGTGAGTGAGTGAGTGAGTGAGTGAGTGAGTGAGTGAGTGAGTGAGTGAGTGAGTGAGTGAGTGAGTGAGTGAGTGAGTGAGTGAGTGAGTGAGTGAGTGAGTGAGTGAGTGAGTGAGTGAGTGAGTGAGTGAGTGAGTGAGTGAGTGAGTGAGTGAGTGAGTGAGTGAGTGAGTGAGTGAGTGAGTGAGTGAGTGAGTGAGTGAGTGAGTGAGTGAGTGAGTGAGTGAGTGAGTGAGTGAGTGAGTGAGTGAGTGAGTGAGTGAGTGAGTGAGTGAGTGAGTGAGTGAGTGAGTGAGTGAGTGAGTGAGTGAGTGAGTGAGTGAGTGAGTGAGTGAGTGAGTGAGTGAGTGAGTGAGTGAGTGAGTGAGTGAGTGAGTGAGTGAGTGAGTGAGTGAGTGAGTGAGTGAGTGAGTGAGTGAGTGAGTGAGTGAGTGAGTGAGTGAGTGAGTGAGTGAGTGAGTGAGTGAGTGAGTGAGTGAGTGAGTGAGTGAGTGAGTGAGTGAGTGAGTGAGTGAGTGAGTGAGTGAGTGAGTGAGTGAGTGAGTGAGTGAGTGAGTGAGTGAGTGAGTGAGTGAGTGAGTGAGTGAGTGAGTGAGTGAGTGAGTGAGTGAGTGAGTGAGTGAGTGAGTGAGTGAGTGAGTGAGTGAGTGAGTGAGTGAGTGAGTGAGTGAGTGAGTGAGTGAGTGAGTGAGTGAGTGAGTGAGTGAGTGAGTGAGTGAGTGAGTGAGTGAGTGAGTGAGTGAGTGAGTGAGTGAGTGAGTGAGTGAGTGAGTGAGTGAGTGAGTGAGTGAGTGAGTGAGTGAGTGAGTGAGTGAGTGAGTGAGTGAGTGAGTGAGTGAGTGAGTGAGTGAGTGAGTGAGTGAGTGAGTGAGTGAGTGAGTGAGTGAGTGAGTGAGTGAGTGAGTGAGTGAGTGAGTGAGTGAGTGAGTGAGTGAGTGAGTGAGTGAGTGAGTGAGTGAGTGAGTGAGTGAGTGAGTGAGTGAGTGAGTGAGTGAGTGAGTGAGTGAGTGAGTGAGTGAGTGAGTGAGTGAGTGAGTGAGTGAGTGAGTGAGTGAGTGAGTGAGTGAGTGAGTGAGTGAGTGAGTGAGTGAGTGAGTGAGTGAGTGAGTGAGTGAGTGAGTGAGTGAGTGAGTGAGTGAGTGAGTGAGTGAGTGAGTGAGTGAGTGAGTGAGTGAGTGAGTGAGTGAATCAGTGAGCAAATTAGTAAGTGATCGATTCAGAAAGTTTACTCACTTTGCTGGCAATCGGTTCCTGCATATCGATCTTGACAGGAGCAGACGTATCCGTTGATGGCGTCATCGCAAGACCCTCTTCCCTGACACGGATTACTGGAGCACTCGTTGATATCTATGCAGCGATGACAGACAAACCTTTGCTACTTCGGCGACATCAGTATGCAAGATATAGAATCGTTTCAAGAAAGCTAGGCTACCAGATAGTTGACGTCTAGTTGCATAATGAATATTGTAATCAAGTGGGATAGTCTTCAGTATAGTTTGTTGATGAATGCTGACATTTTGAACAAAAAGAGTCAAATTGATTGATTGATTGATAACGTTTGTTGTCTTACTTTCGCATATCATATTCCTGAGCTGCGTCTTGATGCCTGTGAGATCAGAAAAGCGGTTGACCGTTAGAACGTTGTTGGGGTAAGGATAGCTGGACATTGCATTCAGTTCATACACATCCAACCAATTACCAACGCCGATTGTAATTATATGGATTCCAGCCTTCTTCGCCAGCTCCGCCTCATCCAAAGTCCGCCTCTTGTCGTTCGATCCTCCATCCGTCAGTATGATCATCAGATTCGGCGCTGAACCCCTATCTTCGTTTCCTCCGTTCAGAAGATTCATGCGTATGTAACTAATGGCATCGGCTGTGTTAGTGGATCCTGTGGTGTGCGAGATGAGTTTAATGGCTGCCCGGATCTCGTCCCTGGTCCGATAGCGCGCCAGATCGAAGCGTAACTGAACAGAGTCGGCGAAGGTAATGAGGCCCAGACGGATGATGTCTTGATCGATGTCCAGCTCGACGACTAGATCACTGATGAAGGTCTTCATTAAGTCAAAGTTCGGGTAATCGATGCTTCCAGAAGAATCAATGGCGATTACAATATCAGCGTTGTTCAGGCAATCTGATGTGCAACAGTCATAGATAGTAGATAGATACAGCCTCTCAATTATATCTTCCCTTCTGTTTTGATCATGTGTACGTAAGAAGAAACATAAGATGAACAGGTGAACAGATTTTTAAATATAATTTGTTCTTAGTCTTCTAAACCCAGGAGGTGTAAGAATATACACTACACTGCAAAAAAAAGCTGACACCGTTTTATTGACCTGTTTCAGATTGAGACATAGCGTTTTTCATAATCACATAAAGATAAATAAAACTTGAGCGAAACCTGTGGCATGTGCCCCTTAGCCATTTAGCGTTGAAGATGACAAAAGAGCGAAAAGTTAGCGACTTCATTTTCTTAGCTTCGGCATATGAGAACCGGTGATCAGTCTTCTTAGTTGTTTGGAGTGGTGCAGATACAATAGGAGTCGCGATTAAAGTTATTTCTGCCCTAGCGGGGGTTTGAACCCCAAAGTCTCGCGCTAAGCAATATAGGCCTATTATCACACATCCATAACAACTTATTTTAACAGTATTAATGCGCGACCTAAAACATCAATGTCATTCTGAGCTTCACTGCTGTCATTAATTAAGACGTAGACTTGTAGAGCTTGAATGCTTTGCAACCCGAAAGCCTTTGTAATAAATGCTAATTGATCAAGTGACTTTATTAAGGCTTAAACTCAATTGGGTTTGAATTCCATATTTGGCCTAAGTTGTTTCAATATGACCTCAGCCTTTGCTTAAAGCTCAAACAATTGTTCAGGATATCGTATATATATATATATATATACGTCGGTCCTGTCATTCAAAGTTTCGCAATTCATGATCTAATGACACTTCCATCTTTAATATCTTATTAACATAAATAAACATTGAAATGAATTAGCCTAAACCCTTAGTCTGCACCTAATAACCCAACACTAGGCTAAAACTAACTAATAAATGAATGAATAAATTAACGAGTGACAAATGAGTAAATGAATGGGCGAACGAGTGAATGGAAATCATACTAAAGTAATCGTTCACTTACTCGTTACGCGAGGCAGCGTTGGTCTGGGGGTAGTAGTAGTTGTAGTTGTTGTGGTGGTGGGTGTGGTGGTAGTGGTGGTAGTTGTCGTGGTGGTAGTGGTAGAGGGAGTGGTGGTGGTAGAGGGGGTGGATGGAGTGGGAGAACTTGTGCTAGGTGCGGCAGTTAATGGCGCCTGAGTTGCATGACATGAAGTGGTCGTTAATTTAACAATGGAGGAATTGAGTTTGTTAAAATCTGTTACTGGAAGGTAATTTTCGTCTGCAGGCGACGTGACAATTCCCCTCAGCAGAGTCTCGTTGACCTAATAATAAATCCATTGATTGCAAATATGAAAGATAAAGACAAAGTTCCTATTCAGTTAGGTCGTCGTTAGCATGTTTTTGCCCAGTTTAATGCAATTGTTGATTTGCGGGATGATGTTAAGCTTTACAAGATTCCAGCAGAAATGTTATTACTTGATGAAATTTGTTAAATTTTTGCCACAAAAGTACGACCCTGCTTGCGCTAGGATCTTACTATACACAATGTGTTTGCGTATCATCAAACAGTGCTAAGCTTTCTGCACCAGGATGGATATGTGACTAAACCCAGAAATGTTTTCAATCAGTTGAACCGTAACGTTAAAGATAAACTGCAGTTGGTCATTACGTAATGAGTGGCCTTGCTTACACAGCGTTACCATAATTGACCATATCTGATGGTAGCTTCTGCTGTAGGCCTATGTGAACGGTATACCGCTCGTAACTGAAGCAGATAAAAGAAGTAGGTTTGACATGCGCTTCCCACATGCTCCGAAATGGTCCATTCCTGGTCAAATGTCACACCCAATTCATGCACATCAGTAGAAAAGGAAACCATAGTGAAACGCTTAAACAGAGTGAACAGTATGTTTCAAGGAGGACATTCGCAGGCGCTGGTAGCTCGCGGCTGTCTAAGTTTTTTTCTTATTCTCGCATTTTTTCATTATTTTGAAATAATCATGCACGATACACGAGTGAATGCCATGATGCAGATACTTGTCCATTAATTATTGACACTCAGAGGCATATAGACCCCCACGTGAAAATGGTCTGCGCGTTAATAATATTACTGGTAAATTTTCGAAGCAGGATAGCAATAAAACTAATTTATATATAAATAAACTGACATAGGCTAAGTCCATACCCTGAGTGAAGAGGCCAGTCAATCCCCGTATCTCAACGAATGAAAAGATTGAGAACTTATAAATAAATCATATAGGATAATTTACCGCGCGCGTGACCCCAACAGCGATGATTGTGATCCCGAGTGACTTGATCCTGTTGACCTCATCCTGGAGTCCATCCACTTCCCTCGATGGAAGTCCATCCGTGATAAGAATGATGACGTTGGCAACCTGAGATCTATCGCCAGAGACCTCGTTATAAATGCTCTGCCTCGTTTCCCTCAGTCCGCCCGTCGTGTTGGTGTTGCCTCCTCTGTACTCTATTCGATCGATAGCAGCCAACACATCGTCCGTCGTCATCCATTGGTTCAGGTTGAAGTCAACTCGAGCGTCATTGCCTATAATCAGAGGTTCATCTCAACATCTTCTAATATATATATATATATATATATATATATATATAGTTTCATTGCAGTTTAAATCTGAAAAATTTCTCGGCTCATCGCAAAAGCCGCGTAATGGAGACCAGATGATAAACCATGGGTATACCATATCACTTGTCAAATTGTTCTCTCAGTTTCGGTGCCACCGGTCAGAATTTTGAGGAGGTCAAGGCGAGGAGACGGTATGGTGCCTCAGTGGCGACGGGACTTCACTCCCATGTTACTATGACATTAAGCTGTCAAACACCGCTTTCTCCCAATCTATTCTCTCTTCCCCTCTTTTTCTTTCTCTCGCTCTGTCTTTGTCTCTGTCTGTCTGTCTCTCTCCGTCTCTCTCCGTCTCTCTGTCGCTGTCTCTGTCTGCCCCTCTCCGCACATTAGCGGGGGCTGCATTCTGTTCTACAAACATTAGCGGTCAATAAATGCTGTTTCTGTTTAGGCCCTAGTGCATGTTTTACTTAAATACACTTGCAGCAAAGCATCACGACTTAAAGTCGCATCGCCTAACGAGTAACGAGCCTTAACTACAAGACTTAGACAGCTGCATCATCGTTAGTAATGCACTGAAGTATTGCAAATGCAATCCCTCGATACCCAAAAAGCAGGAGAGGAGCCACCCTGCTGCATGTTGTTCTATAAAGACCTTCGGTAGGATGTCCAATGTGCTCCTTGATTCATCCAAGACTAACGCTGTTCGTCACAAATTATTTGTCTATCTATTTGTCGAGTGTAGGACATTTGCCACCGGACATAAGCTCCCACGGACATAAGCCCCTCCTGACTAGGACAATTTCCTCCAGTGTAGACCATAAGGTCGCCCAAACTATATATGCGTACATACATACATACATGCACATACATACATACATACATACATACATACATACATACATGCATGCATACATGGGGGTTATGTCCGGGGGGTCAAATGTCCTATCCAAAATGGGGGGGGGGGCTTATGTCCGGGGGCTTATCTCCAGGGGGGGGGGCAAATGTCCGTTCAACTATTTGTCTGCGTGTTTGTCTATTACCGAAATTTACAGCGGCCGCGTGGCTCTTTGTTGGTCCAATGTTGATCCCGCGTACGACACTTTTGACGAAATCAATGATTAGACCCCAGTTGTCTGGTTGTCCTTCTACATTGGTGTCTCGTATGCTGCCTGATTCGTCGATGACAAAGGCAACATCGATGAAGCAATCTAGAGGTCAATCAAGACAAAATAGAAGCCGTTTCAAATAAGTCAAACAATCTAACCTATAAACACTCGCATAAACACACCTACACACACCTACACACACCTACATGCACCTACACACCTACACACACTATAGGGTGGTCAACTATTCAATGGGAAAAATTCAACTTTGTCAGAACTAGCCTCCACAAGTTTTAATCTGTTCTACCTCACCAAAGTAAGATAGGGTATAAATTTGAAGCAGATTGTAGCCTTTCTAGAGACCGCGCAAAGGCCTAACAATCTTCTCATTGTACCACAGTTAAGTGGAGATAATTGACTATAATCATTTACCGCTCATGAGAATTATTATTAGAACGGCTTACTTCTTTAATGTTGAACTATTGCATTGTACACTGACTTTTTATAAATATCAAATGCAGTAAAATACACACTATTAATTATTATTCTTTGCTACATTGGGAAATGCTTTTGCTTATAATAATACGATTCTCATATGGAACTTCCTCTTCTGCTGTTTTCGGAGTCTTATTTGGACCAACTGGACGGCTTGATGTTACTTTGTTGAAGAGGTTCCAGCAAAGATGGCAATACACTGACTTGGCGACATATGAAGTGGCTTCAAATGTAGTCGGAAGTCACTTCATAAAAAATCATAATTATGTCACCAATTCAATATACCGCCATATTTTGACGCACACCCTACTGCTCTTCGAGGATATTTGGTGAGATTCTGCTAGACAGCTCTGGAAGCGTCACATCCAAGAGAATACTTACATGGAATTATTGAATCTTAGCTTGACGCTCATGGGTGGTGATAACAGAGCAGCGGTTACCTTTCAGGCGCCAGGAGCATTCCGTCATGCACGTTGGATGGCAATAACCTGGTCTTTGCTCGGTTCTGGAACGACCCCTCTTTGCCCATTACGAGCACCACTTAATGACCTACTGCTGCTCGATGAGCTAAGTAAATATCCCGATATGACAGTGACAACGGCTGCCTCGTTGTCGTTGCTTGATGATATAATTGAAGTAGATGTGAAAAACCGTTTGTTGACAAGCCTTCGCTTTCCATAGTCTATCAATTTTGTGATATTCGGTCATCCTCCAGAACCCCTCAGCTCAATTGGCTTTGCATCTTGCAAACTAATGTCATCTTCGTGACAGAATGCAACTGTCATCTTTGACATTCTGCACCTGAATGGTAAAGAGAAGGCTAAAATCCTCCAGGGATAAGATTCTGAAGAATAGTGCGACGATCCCTACTGCCAGGACCTCGATCATGACAGTGATGTCTCTCTGCTGAGAGAGCCATTGCCTTGATGCAGCAGTATAATTCATCACTGACAAAGAATGAAGAGCGAATCAATTCCTTCTGCTGTAAGACCTCGAAATCGTTTGTTTATCCAACAGTCAATGGACACTGGCCATCAATTATTGATCCTCATAGGTTGAAGAGTCTTTCATTTGAAGTAATTGGACATTATTGTGTGATCTAAACTCATTAATGACACGCTTCAATAAATGTCTGATATTTTGCCTCTCATCAGGTCATTGATTTGAACTGAAAGTGACTTTCTGTATTGTTTTTAAAACGCGGCGTTCATGATGTTGATTCAAATTGGTTCGCTATCATTACATTATGTATTTACTGTCTCATTGATGTATTTGCTGTCTCATTCTCCGACTAAGAGCACTCGGATATGGTAAATTTTACCTAATAAGCCCGATTAAGATAAATATAAACATAATATTTTGTCTTTGTTACATCTGGACGATGTAAAATTGTGGTTCCGGAATCCAGTAGTTCGATCATGGTTGTTCGATGTGCGTGCATTTTAATATATATATATATATATAGGCCTATGTCTGGATTTAAATATATAATATCATGATAATAATTATCATAGATGGCTATGGCTTAAGCAATTTGGTCACGGATTATATGTTCGTGTGAATATGGTTTGTATTGAATTTCTATTTGCTATGTGGGAAGAAAACGAACCGACGACAGACAAAATGGGCGTCCACAAAACTCGATGTTTTCTTACCTTGACCTCATACATGACCAGAATTCCAGACGCATGAATTGTGTTCAGGAATAAAATATTTGTCGGTCCCCTACTCCGTGATACAAAGGACGAGTAAACACAGCCTACGGCCCTACGCTATACGTAAGATTTACCACCGCCCCCAATTTAACTGCACATCGCCGACTTTGTTTATAGACTTCGTGATGTTAAAAAATATTATGTATACGCGGACGTATATAGGCCTATATATGTACACATATTCTTAATGCAGTAAAGAATTTTTAGGCCTACTATAGCTGGCCGAACGCAATCATTTTTTCTGAGGTCTCGCTTTGTGTGAATATCATAATTTGCAACGAGAGTAGGAAAGCAGATACGTTGAAATTACATCAAGTGTTGCTCTTGAAGCAGAGTCTGGCCACTCTGAAGTCGTACTAGAGTGCGGGATACCTGTCACTACTCACTAGATGCTGGATGCCTTATAAATGGTGACCTGGGTGTCTTGGCTCCGGATTCTCACCCAATTCAGTCAGTCAGTTAATTTGACACCTGGGGCGACATCTTTATGAAGTTGAAGAAGAATGCTTGATTCAACGCAAGCACAGCTCAGACAAAAGGCGATCATAGAAAAATCGTCTTTCTGCCGAAAGCAACGGACACAACCAACGAGGTCTTCATCTTCTGCTCATTCATTCTCCTCAGCATAATGAGGGGTTGGCATAATCCATGAATTAGAGTTTGTTCTTGTAGAAGAAACATGACATGGTCTTGTTTCAGGTCATCCGTCGCTGACATTGAACTGGTAAGGTAGGGTTGATGAGGTAGAACCCCCCAATAGTTGTCTCATATTAAACGGTGTGTATCTTGTCCACAATCATCAGCTAAAGTGAGACTGCTGGCTGGTCTCCTATATGATTAATCACTGCGACTTCTTACGCCGATTTTTATCCAATTCTGAAGGCTTGGGTTTTAATAGATCTAGCCATGACATACAGCTGAACTGTATGTATACATGTATGAGCTGTGACACGTGAAACGATAGAAGTCATGTATAGGTGTTCAAGGTTGCCCAGCCTTAGCCTGATCGGTATACACTATGCGCTAAAGTACAAGATTATTCACATGTCATACAGAAAGCTACTTTTCAAGTCGCCGTTTTCTTGTATTTTATTTACTGATCACTAAAGCGCCTCTCACATCACTTCTCAATGAGAGGCGCTTCCAGTGCAAATCGCAATCTCTAACTTCTAGGGCGCCACTCGGAAACCAAGCTCAGGGTGACAACTTATTTACGAGCGCTGCGACAAGTCATAGGGATTGTCTGAAGGATAGTACGAAGGAGGTTAGAGGTCTCAGACCTTTCAAAAGGAGAGCTGTGCAGAAAACCGCTTGGATATGGTGGCAAAGTTGTCGATGCTTCTACCATCTTAACTTTGTTAGTCATCAAAGGTGTGTATTTCAAAATAAAAAGACCTCTGGCTGAGTAGCCATTAATATTAATCTGTGTTACATCTCGATTGAGGCATTTTCCAAGTTATGCAGAAAGTCTCGAGAGCCTCAAGAACACAGTCTCGTCCAAACTTCTTTTAGAGTAAGGCATATGATTGAATAACAGCCGGCCTAAACGGTTGTGTTCAAAGCAAGACGCAGCTACACAGCAAAGACCTATGCACTGGTTGAATGCAAATGCAAGGAACTGATCATGTGTGCACAGACGAGATCTCTAACTATGACAGTCTGTCATTTTTAAGCCTCACCCAAATGCACATCCTAGACATGATTATAGAGTGCGTAGTTAAGGCGACCTGCCGCAAACAACGCGAAGAAATTATTTCAACGATGCTTCTGTTATCGTAATGGAATATCAGACGCATAGGCGTAACGTTTTATTGTGATGTCAGGTCTCCACCACTTTTAGAGGTTATAATAGTGACAGTCACAACCTCTTCTGCCCTTGACTGATTTTTAAAGGACAATACAGCATTATTATGCTTATACACTTAAATGCCTGTTACGTTGGCCTAAGATGAGACAGAGAGAAAGACACCTCAACACAATTGTTGGTGTTTTAAGGTAGGCCTACATCAGTGGCTTTGAAATGGTGGTACGCGAATGATACACAAGGTAGGCCTACATCAGTGGCTTTGAAATGGTGGTACGCGAATGATACACAAGGTAGGCCTACGTGTCGCTAACTGGAGCAACTGGAGGGCCTGATGTTACTTTGTTGAAGAGGTTCCAGCAAAGATGGCAATACACTGACTTGGTGACATATGAAGTGGCTTCAAATGTAGTCGGATGAACATGAACATGAACGTGGCATGTCAATTTCATGAACAAATTAAAATATATTTTCTTAAAAAGCTTCTATGAGTAAATGTCCATCTTTCTTTTATTATAAGCGATTTCACGTCCACCATGCGTATAAGAGATTAAAATCGTTAATAGTTGTTGACTGCAGTATTATTATTATTATTATTATTATTATTATTATTAAATTTGTAACGAGCACAAGGTCACACCTAAATGTGAATCTGAGGCGCGGATAGTCATTCGCCAGAAGAAGATGTAATTAGATTTCCAAATCCTTGAAAGCCAAAGAGAAATAGTGAGTTCTGAGTCGCTTTTTGAAGGAAGGAAGTGAATTTGAGCTACGAAGAGAGAGAGAGAGTGGCAGTCGATTCCATTCCCTAGAAGCAGAGACATGAAATGCACGAGAGCCCATAACTGTTCTGCATCGTGGTTCAACTAAAAGACCTGTACTTGATGATCGTAAGCAACGAGGAGGAATGTAAGTAGTTAGTAGAGCATGAATATAGGTAGGTGTACTGGTGATGATGGCTTTGTAGGTCAAACAAGCTAACTTAAATTTGATTCTGAATTCAACAGGGAGCCAATGCAGTTGGTGGAGTAGGGCAGAGTAGCATGTTCGTAGTGAGACACGTAGCACTACTCGAGCTAACGTATTTTTGGATACGTTGAAGCAGTAAACAGTAACCACAAACTCATTCATAATTAATTCAGCCTATAATAATAATGTTCAAGCAAATTTTCATATTTCGATATTGACATTATTGAAACAGGCTTCATTCGTCATCAAATTCCTCAAAATTAGTTTTGCCTGGGATTCGCTACATATCCTGCAGGAGAACTTACGGTGTTCCAACGAATAAAACAATTCAGGATTGCCAGACCCGTCGAGAGGGTAGACCAGAGGGCAAAAGCCCAGTGACCAGGCGATATTAGTCATGCAGTTATATAAAATTTATGATTGTGCCTTTCAATATATAACATTACTGACCATTAACTCCAATAAGTTAAAATTTCAGGCATCTGAATATTACCGTACCTATCATGTTTCTCTCATGCAACCATGGGACATGTTTACTTTCGTATAAGAGGTATGTGACTGCCTAGGAACTTTGAAATGTCTGCCGGCGGGCCTGGGATGGCAACATATCGTGGAAAACATATAAAGTGATGTAAATAGATCAAAAATAATTACCTTAAAATTTTGAGAAATAGGAGTTTTCTAGAAAATATCTTGCTTGTGACGCGTAGGACATATGTCACCGATGCCCAACAAATGCGCACTATAAGCTTATACCACTCATTTACAATAAGAAAATGTTAGACACAGATTAGTCAACACAGAAGTCGTGTAAAGTTTTCAATATACAATGCCACGAACCCAATTCCGTCGGAAAACCATCCGTACTTTACCTGATATTAATATACTCTAAATCTCACTGACCTGGATTTGTTGACTGTGAAGAGACCAACGAAGAGCAAACCAGGACGATTACTAATCCGAGCACAACTGGACGAGACATGTCTACAGATAAACAGAACAGTCATTGCTTTCCACTTATCCTGACAATTATGTCTTGCAGATCCTGCATCGAGACACTATATTTTGTACCGCATTTTACAAACAAAAACGCACATCTTTTAAAATCATTTTACCCAAAAGAATGATTATTTACCAGGTTAAAATGATTTCCAGATACAAGCCTGGAAATCAGAATTGCACGAGGCATTGATTCCTTAACTCTCGACATTCTAATGAATGTCACAGGGTGCGAATGAAATGACCATAATTTTTTATTCAGATATTTGATATCGCCCTTCTTCCTACATGTTTTGCTCAAAAGTGCACGCGCCTGGACGGTGCAGTTGCAGATGTACCGCAGAGCAATTGTGCGCGAAGGACTTGCTCAAGGTCCCTACATAGTGACGCCCCGGACGAGGGTCAAACCTGCACTTTCCGCGTTACTGGTCGACAGCTCTAACCAATCGGCCACCGTGCCACACAATAATGATGGTAACTGGTATACTCTGTCACTGTACTTACCTGGACGACTTCGCTTCTGTGCTACCAAGTCGTTTACGAAACTGTATCAGACCCTGTCTTTTTCTGACGCATGCACAAGACTAGGGCAGTAGATTCAAACGTGCAGTCGCCAATTACAGATTTCTTCACACTTTCGTTGCTCTATCTTATGTGGATATTCTCGGTCACCCGCACGCAATTCTAGATCAGATGCTGTGGCCGAAATCAACCTAGTAATTTAGCAGAACCTCCTTCGTTCAGAAGGAACTACCAGAGGAGCACGTCTGGCAGAGTAATACCGGCGTCACTGACCCGTGTCGAACTTCAGCGGGAGTCAGCAGCGGTCTTGAGTAAGCCTGAGTTTCGCTGATCTCAATTGCTCAATGATTGCATATAATTGTTCTGTTCCTATTATGATCAATGTTTGATCGTTTGCACGACCAAGCCCAGGATAATCAGCCGTAGGCTGACAGACAGCGTGGACTCGGTATTTACTCGTACCTCATGAATGCCGACAAATGCCGACATTGCTTAATGACTCATTATAAGGAATGATAGATCATTCTTCCATTGCTGTCTGTCTTTTTGCAAGAAGCTCGCGGTTTCGCACCGCTCCAGGGATCTATACAAGCTTTTGTCTTAGTACCATCAATTTGTTTTTATGGCACGTTGCTTAATCCGTGTACATTAAGTCCCTGGTTATCAACAGAGGGTTGATTTGTGAACTCGTCAAGTCAGCGTAATTGAAATGGAACTATAATATATATAGAGATGCAATTTGCTGAGTTTCTATCCATGCAATACCAAGTTTCAGGGCCATATCACATACGCCATGAGAACAATCATCCTAAATTGTGTCGGGCCCAAAATGCGCAATTGCGAATGTCACGAATTGTCGCCGAACCGGGTTCCACATAACGAATCTATAACGAAATGAACCTACATTGTATACATTATGTTGCTAATGGTAGATGCTAATGGCACAGACTATGAGAACTCAGAAGAAGAGTAAGTCTCTCGACTGCGTTACATAAGTAGACTTGATTCTACACGAGACTAGTTTAAAGTGGCCTATACGCTGAATTGGTCAATGTTGTTTATTGCACAGTACAAGTCATAAATCCAACGTTTCAGTGCAATAAGGGCCAAGAAAAAACTAATCAGCTTATACTAATCCTGACTCCTTTCAAATTGAAACGTATTATGTACAGGTGCAGGTATAACTTACAAGTAGACCTACGTGTCTATACTCTACTGGTAAATAGGTTAAATACTGGGGGATCTATATTTGCACGACGCTAATTCACGTTGGATGTGGCTACAATCAGGTAACCAACGATTTATGAAGTGTTTTAATGGTATGCAATGGCATACTTATTCTATGTACATTAATATTCGTGCTTTCATCTGCTGGCAATGAAACGTCTCTACAGGCTACTCTAGAGATTGCCTAAATGCAAGTGGTAACTGGATCAGAAAATTTGGTCATTGCGGGTGACTAGCTTTTGGGGTTGAGCGAAGTCACCCTGGTTGCCCAGTGGACCCGACGTCACAGCAGCAGACAAGGAAGATAGAGAATTCGAAAGAATCGAATGACCTCAGAGCAAATTCCTTTCAAGTTCAATTCCAAGCTCTTCTGCACTGGAGCACGCTGGGTAAACATGAATCACCCAGTGTCAATCAACGCTTACATGGATATATCACGAATTTAAATGCAACACCTACATGCGTGTATTTTTGCTGAGCTCAAAGACATTTCCACCGCCATTGCTCTTGCTGTCGGTACGATCTCTTTACTAATTATCGTAATCGAAATCGTAATCTCCAAACTACTTCTAAAACGCCACTTATATATTAGATGATGACGGACGAAAGGCGATTGGCCTTTCAAGACAGATAGTCCAGCAACTAATATCTGCTGGCAATGATACGTCTCTACAGGCAACTCTAAAGATTGTTAAAACGAAAACGCAAGTGGGACCTGGATCAGAAAATCTGGTCATTACGGTATATAACTGCATGTCTGTAATAATAGCCTTTTATAATATAACATCAACTAATACATGTATAATTAATGCTGCTGTTACATTCTGATGCTAGTAAGGATAATACTAGCACACATGTTGTTATGTGCATGTATACAATATTCTATGGTTAATTTACTAAGTTAGGGTGACCACATGTCCCGAATTGGCCGGGACAGTACCAGAATTGATCAAAATGTCCCGCGTCCCGGGCAGGTCCTTTCCGGGACAATGCTGCAGTAGTTTGAGGTGTGTGGATTCAGGATCTAGGCCCTATTTGCAACATCGCCATAGTACTGTACACTGCAATTATAAGGTTCCAATTTTCAAAATGATTGACTTATGTTATCATGTGACATTGAAATTAGAATTTATAAGTAAAAACCTTCAAATAGATGCTTTTTGGTTCAGAAATATTGAAATGGATTTCAGCTAGGTCATTGCGCGTGTACAGTGCTCATTTCAACAAAATCAGCTCCCATTTGAATTTGATTTAGATTGGAGAAACTGTGGTGTCCCGGAATGGCAGAAGAGAACTGTAGTCACCCTAATTTTATTATAATAGATACCAAATGTCACAGAGAAATTAAAAGAAGGATAGCAATAGGAAAAGAGGTTTTCTCAAAAAGGCGGGAACTACAAAGCGGAAAATTGAGGAAAAATCTGACGAATGGAATCACAAAGACACTGATCGGAGTGTGGTGCTATAAGGGGCAGAGACATGCACAATGAGAAAAGCGTACAAAAGAGGACTGGAGGCTACAGAAATGTGAACATAGAGAAGAATGGAGAAAATCAGCTGGACGGAACATAAAACATCTGAAGAAGTATTGAAAGGGATTGGAGAGAAAGATTCCTGATACACAGAGTAAGAAAGAGACAAATAAACAGGATTGGGCCACACTGAGAGGAGACTCACTAATAATATCATCCACCGAAGGAAAAATGAAGTGAAGGCGGACAAGAGGAAGACCAAGATGATGCAGGGCTGAATGATGACAGAGGTAGGCCCTTCATGGAAAGCTTAAAGGAAAGGCACAACAGCAAGATGAATGGCGACGCCAGACATATGAACCTGCCTAAAACACAGAGAACAAGAAGAACAAGAAGAAGAAGCTGCATTCTATGCCCACGTCTTCCACGCTCTTTTGTCCACAGCGAAGCTCGCAATAGCAGCAAGTCTTCCGTTGGACTCTGTAGTGAACGAACTTGAAGCTTCCAGTGACCAACAATTCTGCGACGACGCAGCGATCGTGAGTATGTTAAGCTAGGTCGTAGACTAGAGTAACGCTTAGAAATCTGCAGTTTACCGTCACCACTGCTGGGAAAATGAGTGTTTGACTGTGCTTCGATTGGCTGCTTTACCTATCACCGCATATAGGCCGCGACGGACAGAGCAGACAAGCGACAATCAAAATCCAAGTCCCACCTCTTCAAGAATTGCTACTCTGTCCCATCGTACAAATTAATAGGTTAGTTTTAAAGGCTGAAAGCAGAATTAACAAGTCACATGAACATAATATTGTTGGAAGTACACATTCAAAACATAAGCGCATTTGATTATGCATATCACTTATAAGTATGTGAATTTCTCCCGTTTAAACATTTTTAGTCATAGTAACTGCAGGCAAAAGTAATTAAACATAGCATACATGTCGTCCCTTAGTATATCTACATCACTTAAATTAGATAAAGTAAAGGTATTCGAACATCGCTTGATTGAAGAGCACGAAACAAACAGTTCATATTATACTATCGTCCATCTAGTCCTTCTTTCATTAGGCCCTAGTCATCTTATTCAGCTTCTTATTCTTAGATTTTGAGGTCACAGTAACCACGCTGGCATATTCGCAAACTAACGCTTTAAAAGCACTTTGCATAATAGTACATGTATCTATCCAGATAGGTGGACTGATTAGTTGAAAGATGCCAACAATTCGGCACAGTTTCTGCTAAACAATATCAGTCATAACCTATCGCAGCGCACTATTGTTAACGGCCATAGCTGTTGAGGTCCTCAGTGTAGGTTGTGCAATCCTGTATAATCCTGTAGGAAATCTGCAGGCGGCTGAAAATGTAACCAAGATATTGACGATGACGCGCGGTATCCCTGTTCCACCATACTGTAATTCTGCAATGGAATAAATGTTACTAACAGATCCAGCTGAGCAGAGTTGAGACACCGCTTGCGACATTTCTTAAGTACGGGACGTTGATTACGTGATTGGCGTCGTCTGTAATCGCTAGTCTGTTTATTTCGTTTACATTTATGTACCGTCCTATGGCAATTACGTAAAATTGCGTACCAAGCCCTCGTAGGCTGTCGGTCTCCGGGATCGCATTTTCTGGTTGCATGTCGGAGTTTCCGTCCGTTAGAACAACGACGATCTTCGATGCGTCCCTGCGTTCTCCGAGCTTTCCGACGAAGACCTTGTCAAAGACCAGCTCGACATCACCCCTTAGGTTGGTTTTTCCTCCGTCTAAACTAAGAGCCAGAGCCCTCTCGATCTGCTGCATCGTCGAATATGTGAAGCCGCTCACTATGGAGTTGTCCGCGTAAGTGATGATGCCGACACGTGTCAGTTCCGCGTCTATAGGAAGACCGTTGAGCAGTTGAGTGACGAATTTCAACAACAGCTCGTAATAATACTCGTCGCTTCCAGATATATCCAGAATGAGAGCAACGTCCAACGCACCAGAACATCCTGTGTGAAGAAAGGATAAACTACTGTATCAGATGCGGTGCTTGATTATCTATAAATGGATACTGACTTATGATGGACGACGATTAAGAAATCGTTACAAATTCAAGGAGTTTATTGGACATTGTTGGGGGCTACAGCTTTAGTATAGGCCGACAATACTTTGCGTCATAGTGTCAAGCTGCATGTTTGGTGCAAGCAAGATTGGATGATTCTGGTGCAACATTGGTTTTAAGGGTGACCGGACGATTCGGCGCCTGACAATTCGGCGCGGACAATTCGGCGCCGGGACAATTCGGCGAAGGACAATTCGGCGCTGGATGAGTTTGTAAATGCACTTAGACCGGATATTGTCCGGCGCCGAATCGTCCGGTCACCATTAAGTGGAGTTACAGTTGCAGTTGCTAGCAGGTCGCTTTGATGAGCAGAAGGCAGAGGAGCTTCTATGGCGGATTCTTTCATAGACGGGAACATTGGAAGGTGGAGTACAAGGTCAATATGGGTAGGAAATAGAAAAGAATGTGAGAAAGGTCGTTACCTTTTTCGCAAAGCGTGCCAGAGAAACCGGAAGGACAGCTGCACTGAAAACCACCGAAAAGGTCAACGCATGATCCGCCATTCGTGCAAGGATATGGTATACAATCGTAAACATCTGCAACCACAGGATAACATAAGGTATGTAAGGTATGTGAATCAGTGTTTGCTTAGCCACTCAATAATTTTCATCACTTTGATGCCAAGAATGGTGTTCATAAAGTCTACCTGAGTTGGGTATCCGAACGAAACATCTTTTCCAAATAATTAACTTAATCAAGCGGAGGTTATTCTTTTATGCAACCCCTATATCAATCTAAATTTAAATGAGAATGCCACTCAGAAATTGCACCAGAAAAGTGATTTTAAGTTTCACTTAAAATCTTACAAATCATATACCTAAGACATGATGGTCTTAAATATCGTATCGTGTTTCTAAGGGCTAATAATCGCTAAGACGCTTCACAATATAAGTTAAATATCTGGATCAAATTTTAGACGCCTAGAATGCTATTAAACACTTCTCTGTAAACGTGTCTATATTCCTGTAATCATATTTTTATTTACTGCGACAAAGTGCTCGGTTCAGATTTTCACGTGCAGCACCAAGAGAATCGAAGTCGTTTGCAAGGAAGACATTCTTTGACGACGGATTGCCGACGATTCCATTCAGTTCTTCGAGATTGAGCGAAGATCCAATACCGACCACAAAGATACTGGTACCCAGCGCCCTCAGCAGCAGCGCCTCATTCAGTGTCGCCTCCTGGTCGTCCGATTCACCATCTATTAGAAGCACGGCGACGTTGGGATGAACAGGGCGATCACCACCTGCTTGAGCGAAGATGTTGCGTAAGGCGACAAAGGCAGCTGCCGTGTTTCTTGACCCACCGCTATAAGGTTCAAGTAGTAAACGCAAACACCAATGGATGATTTCAATTGCTAAGTGTATATCTGGCGGGTCTACAATGCTACAAATAGCAAACGCAAGAACATAAAGCACAAACATGAACGAATTAATGAGGATAAGCTCAGAGGTTCTGTGATGGGTCTCTGAACTATTGCGAGAAGCGCTATAAAAACCTAAACATGCATTACGATCAGTATAATCGATTTCGAAACAGAAAATACTCTATCCTTATGCCGCGTAGAAAGTCAGTGGTGTCCTGTCTAAAGTGTGGGACCTATTATTCAATGCTATGTGAAAATGTGCAGTTTTCAAATGATTCACGACTCTTTTTCATATAAATATTTCCGTTTATGTGACCCCAACGTTTAGCAGTTCTGAATGTTGTTTTAATATGAACAAGAAATTATTGCAACGCGCTGAATAAAACAGATGATGTATGTTATAAGGCAGTTTCAAATGAAATAAGAGATTATTGAACTGCAGATTATACATCACTTGCGAAGAAGTAAAGTTTGTGTGAATACTGACGTGCTGCAGGATAGCGTGGCTCCTAGAGGAGACATCGGATCTTGAAGGTCGTAGAGACGATACGGATTGAAGACGCAATTGGAATATGGAAGAAGAGTCACTTGGCTGTTGGAGGTGAGTTCACGTCCACAGTCAATTACAAATTCCACTTGCCTCTCCAAATTCCAATCACCGGTGCTCTCCGAAGCGTCGAGCAAAAAGACGATATCAATATCATCACAGGCTGAAGTTAAGCAAAGGAATGCACGTAAAATTTATTGGCTTGCTATACGGAAGCTTATATTGTGCTGTGCTGATATATGATGGCTTAAACTAGTTAAGGCTCCAATTATTCTTTCAACATCTCATCAATCAATAAATTCGTCGATTCAATAAGGATGGGAGGAAGAATCACTAGACCCCTACACATTGCGAGAATCATTGCTAAAATACCATATTTGGCTGTAACGACGCCTACCTTATCACGCAGAATCAGTCACTAAATAATTATATAATTTATTGTCCCGGGCAGGAAGTCACGAAATCTAATATGTAATTTAGTGGGTAAAGCAGTCAGAAAGACTTATTCGCTGGTTGGCTTTGAGCCGTATCTATGGAGTCCTGCTACAAGAGGAGGTCTTTCTGCACTGTGCTGTGGATACTAGTTCGCTGGTTCACTCGACACGCTTCGACGACCATAGATCGTAGCATCCCTGCCGTGTGCTCATGAACATTTTGGATCTATTTGGGTCCCTCCTCTGATCCCTAAATCGTGTCGCGGTACATTTTGTGGCTATATCAATAACATACCATTTTGTCCGGCCTGTATGGAGTTTAGGACACTTTTGAAATTTTTCTATGAAAGGACGCTATATGAATTTTGTGAATGATTCAATTAATTGCAAGGCAACGTGTTCTTACTAATACTTCCGCATATCATGTTCCTGAATTGTGGCTTGAGGTTCGGTAGGTCAGATAATCCGTTAAATGTTAGGACGTTATCGGAGTAAGGGTAGCTGGACATGGCCTTCAGTTCGTAAGTGTCTTCCCAATTGCCAATTCCAATGGGCATCAGTTGAATTCCAGCCTCCTTAGCCAGTTCCGCCTCATAAAGCGTTTCTTTGACGTCTAACGATCCACTGTTCCTTAGAATAATCGCCCGATTTGGTGCATAATTACGTATATATCTGATAACATCGGCCGAATTCATCGAATCCGTAGTGCATGGGAAAGTGTTAAAAGCTGCCTGGAATTCGTCTTTATTGCGACGTCGAGTCAGATCAAAGCGAGGCTGAACATAATCGCCGAAAGTGATAAGGCCTAGGCGAATAAAGTCTTCATCGAGATCCACTTCGTCAAGAAGTTCCATTATCAATGACTTAATGATGTCAAGATTCGGGTCTTCAATGCTTTCGGAGCATTGAAGTACAATGACAACGTCACCACAAGCTGTGAAAAAAATCACGAACAGATAACAAATCGCATCATTATTCTACACTCACTGAAACTGTTGGAGTCTTAACGAGAGCCATGTGGTTTATAACCCGATATTTATTTAAATACTTATTTGGTTACTCACCTATCTATGAGTGCTGTCGTATCAATGTATATCGAAGAATGAACGGGCATGTTTCAAACACTGCTTATATGGAAAATCGCGTTTGAGTATTAGTCTTGCAGGACCAAGATAATAATATTAATATTGTCACAATTATACTGATCATTACTTTGATCAGTAGCACCAATAATATTTGAACTTCAGGGCCCCCCCCCTATATGTGGTCGCTAGGCCAAGGTAGTGATCAAGTATTGTAAAAACGAACTGAGTGCGCTCAAGACCAAGGAGCTTGCCTCAAGGACAAAGAAATTGCTCTGATTTCTTCAATCAACGCACATTCAAACTTTCATACAAGCTCTCAAACGTTGCACATACATAATATTATCTGAATTTGTACAGAATCTTCATAATTATTCGTTCGCCCCTCACAAATTCAGGTATCTCAAGCTACTTCGGTAAAGCCAAAGAGTTGGATTTATCACCGTAAATCAAATAATCTTATTTGAAAAGCGTGAAAGTTATTTGATTGATAAGTCAACGGGACAATAACTTTAAGTCAATGGGACAACGACTTTAAGTCAATGGGACAACGACTTTAAGCCAATGGGACAATGACTTTAAGTCAATGAGACAATGACTTTAAGTCAATGAGACTATGACTTTAAAGTGCGCGTTTTTGTGTCGAAACTTTCCGTGACTTCAAATCCGCTCTCGGTTCTGCTATAGGCACAAAAGGCAGCCCACCGACAAGTCAAAATTGTCGTGATCGAAAAGTCCGCTCATTCATAAGTATTGTCACCTCACCTACATGTAGGCCTATAGATGTACAATAACGCTTTCGTGTCACTGAAGCATTAAAACTACTATATTGAAAGCGGTATCTACCATTAATTTGATTTTGTATCCTAAATTTTGCCAAATACAACCTTGAGGCTTGGTGTCATCAGTTTTATTCTGTGCAGGCTGTTCGTAAAGTCACGCTTGTTTCTCACATAACCGGCTAACAGTACATGCACAATCGCATATGACCCCATGACCCTATGACGTTACGATAAGATTACGGACATTTTTAATTAACACACAACCAACTACAACAGAATTTCGACCAAACAGTTATCCCACTAATAAATATTTTTACACTAGCGAGTAAATATTAATGCATCACGAAGTAAAAAGTGGAGAAAAACTTACTCATCATTGCGTTGATAGCTGGCATGCCTGTCGAATAGGTGGTAGCAGGCGGCGCATTTCTAAGAATAGGTGCAGTGTGCGGAGTGGTGGTTTGTGCCATAGGCCTTTTAGGGATTGTATCAGCTTTGGGCTCGGTGGTAGGTTCGGTGATGGGCGTGGTGGTAGACTCGGTGATGGATGTGGTGGTAGACTCGGTGATGGGTGTGGTGGTAGACTCGGTATTGGGTGTGGTGGTAGACTTGGTGATGGGTGCGTTGTTAGACTCGATGATGGGCGTAGTGGCAGACTCGGTATTGGGCGTGGTGGTAGACTCGGTGATGGGTGCGTTGTTAGACTCGATGATGGGTGTAGTGGTAGACTCGGTTATGGGTGTGGTGGTAGACTCGGTATAGGGCGTGGTGGTAGACTCGGTGATGGGTGTGGTGGTAGACTCGGTGATGGGTGTGATGGTAGACTCGGTATTGAGCGTGATCGTAGACTCGGTGATGAGTGTAGTGAAGAGTGTTTGGATTGGTGCTATAGCCATGGCAAGGAGTTTGGCACCTATTTCATCGATAATTGTTGTAGTGGTGGGAATGGTGGTGATTGTGTTTTGAATGGTAGTAATTGTTGTGAGAGTTTCTGTGACTGTAATTGGAGTAGTATTAGTAGTGGTGAGAGTTGTAGTTGTTCTGGCGGTTGGCACTGACACACCCAAAAAGACAAGTACTAAGTCTAATATGGCTTTAGCAGTTGGAACAGCAGTGGTTGTGGTAGGTGTGCTTGTGGTGGTGGTTGGAGTGGTAGTAGGTGTGGTGGTGGTTGTTGCTGGTGTGGTAGTAGTTGTGGTAGGTGTGGTAGTCGTGGTAGTAGGTGTGGTGGTGGTGGTGGTGATTGCTGTGGGAGTGGTTGTGGTAGTTGTGATAGAGGTTGTGGTCGGTGTGGTTGTTGTTAGTGTGGTAGTAGTTGTAGTAATTGTGGTAGTAGTTGTAGTAGGTGTAGTTGTGGTAGGTGTGGTAGTGGTAGTGGTAGGTATGGTTGTTGTTGTTGTGGTAGTAGTTGTGGTAGGTGTTGTAGAGGTGGTGGTAAGTGTGGTAATAGTGGTTGTAGTGGTAGGTGTGGTTGTGGTTGTTGTTGGTATGGTAGTAGTGGTGGTAGGTGTGATAGTGGTGGGAGTGGTTGTGGTAGGTGTGGTAGAGGTGGTGGTCGGTGTGGTTGTGGTTGTCATTGGTGTGGTTGTGGTTGTAGTAAGTGTGGTAGTAGTTGTAGCAGGTGTGGTTGTGGTAGGTGTGGTAGTGGTTGTGGTCGGTGTGGTTGTGGTCGGTGTGGTTGTGGTTGACATTGGTGTGGTTGTGGTTGTAGTAGGTGTGGTAGTAGTTGTCGCAGGTGTGGTTGTGGTAGGTGTGGTAGTGGTTGTGGTAGGTGTGGTAGTGGTTGTGGTAGGTGTGGTTGTGGTTGTTGTTGGTGTGATAGTAGTTGCGGTAAGCGTTGTAGAGGCTGGGGTAGGTGTGGTAGTAGTGGTTGTGGTTGGTGTTGTGGTTGTAGGCGTGGTGGTAGGCGTGGTGGTAGTAGTGGGACTGGGGCCTTTGGTAGCGCTACAACTCATTCTGGTTAGGGCGTATGTTGTCTCGTTCAGTTTATCGTAGTTTGCAACTGGGATCCAGTTGGCCTGGACAGGCGGGGATACAATCTGTTTCATCCAAGTTTCGTTAATCTACAGATATGAAGAAGTTATGCAGGCATGCGAAACATCTACTTTCCCATTACTATCATTCTTGCATACATTCTTACATACACCAACCATGACCAGACACGTATTGTGTAAGGAAGTAAGCACTAAACCTTCAAATAAACTTATTGTAAACCGTAGACCGTTCGCTGCTTTATTGTTACAATGTCTTTGAGTAAATGTCTGCAATGCAAGGTCTACTCATGTGTTGGTGATATGCTAGAGAGGCTTAGATGAACTAATGATTTGAAGGCCACACAAAATAAGGTAAATATTTTTTTTATTTCTGGAATTAATAATCGATGGCGCAATTTACTATTAATCGTAATTCATTGCAAGCTTTGACAAACATAATGAAATATGCTTGAAAAATTATCAATGAGTTCACTTGAATGATGTATGCTCATCAGTGATGGGCACCAACTAATTGACTAATAGTTTAAACTACTTCCTAACTACTTTCAAAATATGTAGTTATAACTACTATTTTACTACTTTAGATGACAAGTAGTTATAACTACTTTTGTAACTACCGCATAAGTAGTTAATTACTTTTAAAACTACTTTGCTAGTGTTATGAAATGGTGCATTGATAGTCACCAAGCAGTATGAAAATTTATTGCCAGTATTAATTGCTGATATTCGATGTAAGTAATAAAAATGCAATACAATACAATACAACTAGGCATTTATAAAGCGCTTTGATAAGACAAGTCTTGCACAAAAGCGATGTGGTGCATTCTTAGTCATAGATCAGGGAGAATAGTTAGGTCTACAGTTTTGTCTTGAACAGAGCAACGGTTGTGGCTTGATGAACTGAAATTGGGAGATTATTCAATTCTGTGGGTCCTGCGACTGAGAATGCACGGTTCCCAAACTTCTTGTTGGTGCGAGTTATGTAAAGTCTCCACTCGTAGATCATTAAAAAATGATCAGAAACACAATGACATTATGACAAATCTAATTGTAAACTAGCAAGGACAAGAACTACTATAGTACATGCTAGAAAGCACCCTGATCAGAGCACAGCTTTAGCAGTAACGTAAGCCAACTTATTACAACTACAAAAATGTCTAGCCTACAAAGACCAGAACTGTAAAACTCTTAGAAAATTTTATTGTTCAGACACAAAAAGTAGTGTAAATATTTTATACTACAAGTGATACTATATCACTGTATACCACAAGTGATACTATATCACTGTATATCTCACCTTTTGCTCCTTCCATCGACTGTGCTTCTTCAATTCCTCAATCGATGCTAAAATCTAATACGATCACTGGTCTATCTAGCCAGTTTATTACCAGTGCGTCTGTGTCTCTGTCTGTCTGGCTCTGTCTGTCTCTCTGTTTCTCTCAGTCTGTTTCTGTCTCTCTCTCACCCCTGTCATTCTTGACTGGACAATCACCTCACTCAGACCCACACGATTATAGCCAGGTCGCCCATGCACTCGTGGTCATCCAGCTGCGTAATAGCTGTATTCCTCATAAGCTCCAACCCGTCTAAGACCAGTTTACTCTAGTTCCTATCACGCAACAATCTCTAGGTATGCCATTAAACAGGCATAATGCCTTAGGCTTTCTCTATAGTTCCGAGATGAACCCACTTCCTCACAATTATTATAGTAGGCGCAAATTTTAATGAAGCATTTACATAGCGAATTTACTCATGAGATTATTATGGGCAACGTCCATGTTTGTTGTGAAATGACAGAAAATCCTGTAAGACGGAACTAGTAAATAGGAAAAAAATGTAGTTAATGTGAAATAGTGTAGTTAACGTAAAACTACTTGAAAAAAGTAGTTATAACTGTTTTTTAACTACTTCTTAAAAACTAGTTATAACTACTAGGCAACTACTTCTATAGTAGTTATAACTACTAGTTAATAACTACAGTAGTTAAAAGTGCCCATCACTTATGCCTATTGCTTATTGTATGCTTACTATGCGTGTGACTCCAATAGCGATGATGGTTACTCCGAGTTGCTTGATTTCGTCGGCCGTGCTTAATAGTGTGTCGGTGTCCCGCGTCGGATATCCATCAGTTATAAGAATAAGAAGACCGGGAACCGCGAGTCGTCTGCCACCCGAAGCAGATAAGACGTCCAACTTCGCAACCTTCAGCCCTCCCGTCGTATTCGTGTTGCCGCCCATGTATCTCATATGATCGATAGCATCCATGACTTCTTCTGGAGTCTGGTATTGATTAAGGTCGAAGACCAGTTGAGCCTCGTTTCCTGCAATCATGCAGTGAGGTTTCTCGCTCGTCCACCTATGAGTGCCCTATCACGCACTGCTAGGCTAATAGTTTAAAACACACACAATTATGTCTGATATTAAGAATACGCTGTGAGCAGAAGATTACGGGCGAGGAAATCAGAAGAAGAGTAGGTGACACTATAAATATCGTGTAACTCATAACGAGGCGAAAGTTAGACATGTTTGGGAATATTTGCAGAATGGAGGACAAAATGTTAGTGAAGACTGTGGTGCTTGGAGGACGACAGGGATTGGCTAGACGACACCAAAGAATAGTGCAAGGAGGATATTTATATGTTGGCAAGAAAGGCGCAAGACCAGGATACATGGAGAAGAAACGTCGAAGTTGCATTGGACAAACACGGGCAATGAGCCCAAGGAATGACAGATGGATGGACGGGTTGCATTATAACGAAGAACTAACTGCAAAATACGTTTATCTATGGCTTCCATTGTTCATTTTGCATACTTAATTTACGTGGTATGAAACTCTTAGGTAAACTGGTACCGTAAAGCTGACTTCTCTGAACGCTTTTCAGTAGTTATCCTGTTTTAATAATACACACGAATATAAAATAACTCCATTGTATGTTAGTCGAAAAAAAGGTATAAATTACCAAACATTACAGACGCCACATGGGAGCCTTTTGGTCCGACGTTGAGATCATCTACGATGGTATCCATAAAATCAAGTAGAAGACCCCAATTGTCCATTTCGCCTATGACATTATTGTCTCTTATGCTGCCAGATGAGTCGATGACAAATACCAGATCCAGAAGGCAGCCTGAAGTTTGAACGCATTGCATGCTTTAATAACATAAAAAAATAATTTGCAGTACCATATTATTTTTCAAGCTCTTCATTTACAAGATCAACACTTCTATTAAGCAGCTAATATCTTCATCGAGTTGCATCAAAATTATTTATGTCTAACTAACTCATCCAATGCTTGGAATCGATAGTGTTTAGAAGATGAACAACTTGGGGGTTGCACTTACCCGAAGTCTTCGCCCTGACGTACATATCGACCGGATCTGTAGTAGGGCAAATCAGTCCTTTTACGCCTTGCACGTTCTTAGAGCCCGTGAGCTACATGATGTGGTCCTGTCCGGGATACCACTCAAACCCGACTTCTGTATGCGTCTCCAGCATGGTATGGTTTCATTAATACGACTCCCCATGCTCGCCTCAATGCTGTTGTTCGGAACTTTGGAAGCTGATGCGACACGGGACGCTCTCCCTTCTGAACAATTTGACGATCTCTGTTAGCGAACTGATGTCTCCCTTTTCAAGTCCAACCTCTCTAATCCTGTCCACATTCTTCGGAATCTTTCTCCCTTCTATTAGGACTTTGAAGCACCAACTGTGTCCACGTGCCCCACAATAGGTTTGTTTCCCAGGCTGATGATTTCACCTGGTGTGGCTTTATTATTATATGATTATGTCTGCGCCTTTATCCCCATTGACTTCCCTCTGCCCTGCCTTCAGTTGTTATCCAGCATTTTATTGAGTTCTCTATGCTTTCGAATGAACTATGTTTAATTATATATACTTGTTTTTGTTAGTACTATGTCAATTTTCTCTGTACATGTCGTGTCTTTGCTGATATATGATTGAAAATATATTTACTTACTTACTTAATACTCGCTAATTCATAGATATTAAGTATTGCAAATGCATACACCAAATGTAAAGTTACACGTAAGTAATACTTATTTTTGTGTTTGACTAATGTTGCACTTTCGATGTATTTCTAGGGATACTGTGATCACTGAATTAAACTTCTAGCAGGATTTCGATCTCTTTCTGGGCTCCATTTGTAGCCTTACGTGTTAAAATTGATGTTTTTAATTTTCTTACTGGAGCAAGCTGTTTGTTATGGCTATAAATAAACAAATTAATTGACATTTTTTATTTATTCAAAAATTTGATATCGCCCTTCTTCCAACATCTTTTGCTCAGAAGCTTGCCTTGATTGATTGAAATGTCATCAATAAGCTGCCTTGCTCGTCTTTAATGCTGGTTCACGCAACCTCGCCAATTTGGACGTTGTAGAAACTTAAAAGATCATGATAGCGATAATAGTAGAAATCTGTTGACGACACTTCTATGATAATTGCGAAGAGCTCATTATAGTGATTATATTGGATGATCGAAAAAGGTAATAACGTCGGACGTTGTTCCTGTAACAATATTGTCCAGAAGTCGAAGGTGAGGTCGTAATTTCTATGAGCAGGTACAGAACAAAATCAATCGCCCATGTCTCTCACATACTTGTTTTAATCGTACGGTACGTGTTTGCCTGATTTACGATTATTGCCAAATCATAAGATTCATAATAGTAGGCCTATATACAGCAATACATTCCTAAATAAGTATTCTAATATCACTGAAGCATATGCGATCAAAATATTTATGGGTGAGACATGTATACATTGACCTACATGTATACATGTGCTAATAATATATACGTTTAATTTCAAACTGATAAATCGCAGTATGATTACAATCACAGTATAGGTACATTATTTTTAGTTGGTTTACACGCTCGTCGTTTATGGATAAAACGACCAATAGTTTATTTCAAGTTAGACCGAGTTTTGGAGTCTGGTGCTGATAGTATTATTTTTGCTATTTACTGCACTTGGCATGCATAGGCCTACATACTATAGTTAACGCTGTTATTCACTAATACACCAACCTGGATTTACTTCTTGCTGTGCGTAGACCCAAGAAGAAACGGCCATGACAATAGTAAGTATGAAAAAAGATGGACGACTCATACCTGAAATTAAATGCAACGAAAACTTCCACGATTATCGTAATCATTATCATCATCTCGATGCAATAATCGACAACACCATCAAACAGCACTTTCATCGTCAATACTACCGTCATAGTCGCAGTAATAATTTTATTCTTTGTCATTTTGACATTGGCATAGGTCAATATCGATCGTTGTAGCGAGCGTTGCCTTCTTCTCAAAATTCACCGGAAAGGTCCTCGCTATGCTGTTCGTCGCTATGAAGCTCGTCGCTAACCTATAATTGAATTATTTGCTGCCGCAATGCTAATCCGGTCTTTGAACATAAGAAGCTGCAAGCTCCTGCTCAGACTCCTGACAGACTTCTACGAGGCGATTGACAAAGCACTGCTTACAGTGTTGCATTCGATGCTGTAGTCCAGAATTCTTTGATAATTCAATTGAACGTCTCAGTGGTCTGACTTGTAATTTTTATGAATGGACAGGCCAAGACAGCCTCTTTTCCCCATGAACGTTTCCTACGTGTGGTCCATTACCTCACCAGTTCCAAGTTGTGGGTCTCTGCCGAAAATGATTTTCCCAGGGGTTTATCCTTGGCCCCATTCCATAATTCAAACTTCTTATTTTGCCTTACTCTCAATGACGCATGCAATGTTAGGCCAGCAATAGGCTGATGGTGTGCAAGATATACACTCGCTGCCTAACATTAAATGCAATCTCAGCGATTCGGGTCATGAACCGGACAATTGACGCTCTAGGAGCATGGATATCATCTAATCGACTGCGTTCGAAGCAATCCAAGACCTAATCTTTCTGGCTAGATAATAGAAAGCAGACATGACAACTACTTTATTTCTGACTTCATAACTCTTCAAGTTTGGTTGTGACCTCGCTGTCCAGTTGAACCAAGAACGTACTTTTTCTCCACTAGTGCTCAGCACCTTCATCGGGACTGCTACTATCAGCTGCGTCAGCTTCGTGATGCCTACCCCTTTGCTTTCAACTCCTGCCACATTTATTTGCCCACCATTCATCACACCCGCCTTGACTATTGCTCATCGTGCAACTCTGGCTTCCCATCGAGCCGAATGGCATGCTTCGACGGAGTTTACCCCCTGCAGCGTCTCTCATCGGCAAGATTCAAAGTATGGCCACGTCTCCAGCTACATGCTAGAAGTCCTTCACTGGCTCCACATCAGCCAGTCCACTGAATACAAGGTACATGTAGCTGCTTTGGTTTGGCGCTGCCACCAGGGCATCGTCCCTATCTATTCCGTGAACACTGCCGAGGAAAAAGCATTCCCTTGGGGTTTTAGCTAACCACCATAATTATTATGTTTAGTCGAATATTTCTGTGGGAAGCCCTTTTAGCTGGAATGGTCTTCCACCAGAGTAGCGCCAACACCTGGGACGCTACATGTGAAACTTTAATCACAAAGCTTAGAACTGTCCTATTTGGGCGCGTTGGAGTCGGTAACGCCTCGGTTTTCTTGACGGCCGAGTGGCTATGAAAATTCTTCAATGAATTCATGAATAGTCAACATACTCTGCTTCAGTTGCGCAGTAAAGACTACGACCGTTTAAACAAGTCTATCAATTGTGAGGTCAAAGAATCGCTGCTGCTCCAAATAACTCAGTTTGTTATAGTTGAAGGTTCTCTATTTCCCTAAGAATAACGATTTCACGCGACTTGTAAACCTTTTGCTGTATACAAATAACGATAAAATGCTCCAATCATATCTTGTTTGTACGACATTTATTTACTTAAACTTTCAAGGCAAAGAACGACTGAATATTGTTACGTCATTTGATTTAAAGCGTCATCGCTTATATTAATATGCAACATCACCACTAGCAAAGTAGCGGTTGCAATCATCAGCCATTTATTAATTTATTTATTCTTAGCAATTATTTAGAGTCCCTTCAAGGACCTACTCACGAACGCTCCCAGCAAAGCCACTATCAAAGACAAAACTTGAGCGATTTGTAATACGCAGCCAGCTAGGCTGACTAGAAATGAAAAGCGCAGCCCAAGTGTTATGCCCTTCCAGATAGAAGGACACAGCCAAATAAGCACGGCGCTGCCTAATTGTTAAGTGAGTCCCTGGAAATAGAAGCTAACCTTCGTCGCTAGGCGATTCACCTGCAACGTCGGTCTCTGGTCGGCAAAGATCGCGCAAGTAAGTGGAGCACAACCAACCATGAACTCAACTCAAAATCAGAGCAGCAATTTTTATTGAATCGTTTTATCGTTTTGTGCATACAGCAAAGGTTTACAAGTCACGTAAAATCATTATTCTTAGGAAATAGAGAACCTTCAACTATAACAAACTGAGTTATTTGGAGCAGCAGCGATTCTTTAACCTCACAATTGATAGACTTGGTTAAACGGCCGTAGTCTTTACTGCTCAATTGAAGCAGAGTAAGTTGACTAATTCATTCATTCATTCATTTAGAATTTTTATAGCGCCCCGGTCAGAGAACCGAGGCGCTACCGACTCCAACGCGCCCATATAGAACAGCATATGAGGCATGAATGCAGAGACAGAGGCGAATTTAGAAAGGTGTTTTATCAGAAGAGCAGTTAAACGCAGAACCCACTGAATAAAATCATGAGCCCAACCGAAATAGCACAGTGCTGTCAAATTGCCAAGCGAACCCCCCATGGAATTGGAAGTGCACCCTCGTCGCAAAGCGAAGCACCAAGCTGCAGCACCGAGCGAGAGGCCATTCGATGGTGACGAAGCTGGTTGCAGCAACTAGGTTCATATGCTGAGAGAGAATCTACTCATAGTCAGAATTGTGAGGGAAGAGGTTAAGCTGGGGAAAGTTGAAACCCTCAAGTGAACCTGCGGTCCCCTAAGTTAACCAAATACTCTGTGGTTTAGAGGGGTTTACAAAAACCCGATTTGGAAGTTATCCAAGAAGAGAGGACATTATAGTCAAACACACCTGACTCATCAGCCACCGCATCCATCTTCACATTTTCACGATCATCAAAATCATTGTTGCCATTACCTCGTCATTTCATCATCATCTATATAGATGGCGATAAAATAAAATTATTCCTATCTTGTTTTAATCATGATATTTAGTCAATATTGAAGAAATGATTATACCACATAAGACCCAATATTCTTACGTCATCGCTATAAAATGTCATCACCGTTACATACATACATTTATGTACACCTACAAAAATATCAATATTAGCCTCACTATTACTACTTTAATTATTTTCTATTTGTTTTATCTTAAGTGTCATCTCAGTAGAGCTCAGAATTGTGAGGGAAGAGGTTAATGTGCTGTGGTGTCAATGTGCTGTCGAGACCGGCGGAATTTCCATTTGAAGAGCCACCGGGATCTGCTGGAATAGGCATTTTGGATTAAGGGTCGCGATAAAAGTAATATTGATAATAATCTGTGTCTAATATTATAGGGAAAGAACTATGCGCAGTAGACTGCACAAACCTGTGTCTCCAGTAGCAAGCTACTATGTTAGCATGTTACTAAAGCGTCAGCTGCTGCTGTGGCTGCTGGCTGAGACATTGAACCAGACTGGGACGACGACTGCCTGCTTTTGGAGGATGTTCGCAGGCTAGATGCATGTGAGTGCATCCTTCGACTGCTGCTGCAGGCGCTGCTGCTGCTTCGCTTTCTTCGCTTCGATAATAGCTTTTCGCTGCAATAGCACTTCTTCATCAACGTCTGCTGCACCTTAAAGTAAAGAAATAAAATTGGCTTATAAAATAAGGGAAAACTGTGGACTATGGTGTTCACCTATTAAAAAAGCTCGTTGGGGTGTTAACTGTAGTTCAGATAATATCGACATGCATTTACTCCGCTATATAGGCTACCACGCCTTTTTGCACTTCTGACATAGATATAATAATGGCCACTGATATATCTCTGTATATCCTCTCCGGGAGAAATTCACTACGGAATGGGGAGCAAAGTATTGCCTTTCCAGAAACACCCTCACTGTTAGCAGTAATCAAACAGATTTCTATTAATTATATGCATTTAACCAGACAGCGTACATTGTAATAACATTGAGCCAATGTGTTAACAATTTTACAAAAACCACGGACTTTGGCTCACTACGATTTACCAACATTGGCGTCCGCCAAACAGAGACCAAATTTGTATGCTAGCATCTTAAACATGACGTGAGTATATATAGCACTTACACCAGTGTTGAGGAAACAGTAGAATAACGAGGTGAAGAATCCTTGACACGAGACGAAGAAACTGCCAAGAAACGCCCAAATGCCGAACTTCATCCATGAAGCGGTCGTCGGTTCAAACATCAGAAGAAAATTATTTGCTCCGAGCAACGGCAACAGAATCAGTGCAGCTCTCGCGCATTTCCTAAAATACACACGTGTCTGTTTCGTTACTTGAGGACATACGTAGCCAAGTAGAATCAAATATTTTGAGGTTGAAAGCGGCAAACGCGAAGCCGTGAAATTGCCTCGGGGCAAATGTAGACAACTTGTAGCGTCATTTGCTTGATTTGCTCTGACTTGAAGTGTTCCGTCGGCGATCGTAATATTTCTCCGGTTTTTGCGTTACAAGCGTACTCGATTTGCATATTTAATTTCGCGTGACGTGTTGCAAATGGCTGCGCAAATGATATGAGATATTGGCAGTCCTGGTGATTTCAAACCAAGATTGTAAAGCAAGTTTAAATACTAAGTAAAATTAACTGAAGGGACTGAACGCTGTCTGAGTGTCCAGGTTGATAAAATAATAGATGGCAGACATTGTTGTCTTTTAAAAATTATTCTGCATCTCATGTATCATAATGGTCAGAGACAAAAGAGGAAATAGGCCTAACGTTCGATTTTTAAGGGAAGCATTTAGCATACCAGACTTTCAAGGCCTCTGTCGAGTTCTTCTGACGTAACTTCCGGATTAGCTCTATCACAATTCGAAGAAGAAAACACACATTTATCTGAAAATAAATTCAACGAACAGCAAATAAGCGATTTCAATAACGCATAAGGAAAATTTAAATGTGGTTTCTTACCTATTCATCATTGTTAACAGTTTATGCACGTGAATAAAACGACGATCACAGAAATTAGGCCTAAGTATTGATTTCACCATGATCGTGATACACCTTTATTACGAGTTCAACACAGTAATAGGTTCTAAGAAACAGCATTCTTGGGGCTTATGAAATATGAACGACTCCAAAAGATCTATTATGATAGATGCAGCTTTAGAAAATACATCACAAATAAGAAACACAATCGTAAAAACGTAGACCTATGCATGAACTAAACATATATTGTACGCAAGCAAACAAACTGCCCTAAAAGAGAGCACCAAAGGAACACTTTAATTTACCATTGATTAAGACGTATACTACAGTTTCAACATGCAGCAGCTGAAGACAATATTATCTTAAGTGACAGAATTTCTTACACAAATGATTGCAAGTCTTGGACCTTCTAAAATCTAATAGTGCGACCGGAATGTATAGGCAAACCAACAGCTGAAACAATTATCTAAGTCAGTTAAAATTGAAATAAACTGAAACATTAGGGCCTATAGCCAGCGTGTCATGATAATTATCAATGCCAATCCCATTGTTGCAAATTATATTTGCAAACAATAATTAAACTTTGCGGTAATTTTTATTAACCCATTCTTTGCTCAAGCTCTAGCCTAAGCTGATATTTGAGAACACGATGAAATAAATGCCTGCACTTAAAACAACCTTGCTACAAAATAGTTAACCGGCATATTGACGCTAGCTTTTTCTTCGTATATTCCTGAACTACAAACTTGTGACTAAATTTCCTCACTAAGCCAAATAGTACTAGATTGAATTATGTAAGCACGTCGAGTTTATTTGCAGCCGATTAATTGGGCTAAACGTCTAACAGTGGATTGAACTATGAACTGTAAGCAGTAGAAACTAACGACTCGGTTTGATTCAGAGCGTCCGCAATCGCCCAAGGCACCGTCATTCTCAATGGAAATCCTAATAGAAAACAACCGTGGAAAACATGTAATCATTCATTGCCAAAACAATTGAAACATTATTATATGTAGCCTAATGCCTGTTCATCTGATAATCTAATATTGTTTATATATAATGTCTCAATTGAGTCATCGTACTACAGGCATAAATTGCAGTTATTTCATACTTTTTGCTACATGTAGCCTAATTCGTGTTTTCTGGCTAGTACGAAGTTGCATAAATGGGCTATATTGTCGCCAAGAGGAAAAACTCAAATTTAGATTATTTTTAATTTAATGCACTATGTCCAATTTAAATCACATACAACATATCATTAGCTTAAAATTATTAAAGCACTATTTAAATGACTTTGATTTATATTACTATAATAATTATTATTTTCATCATTGTAATCAATTATAATAATAATGACAGTGTTATTATTTTTAGGCCTGTTAGTGGAGGTAGCAATAGCGGTAGCAGTAGTAGTATAAGTAGTAGTGAAAGTAGTGGAAGCAATGGGGAAGTAGTGGTAGTAGTGGAAGCATAAGTAGTAGTGGAAGTGGAAGTAGTGGTAGTAATGAAGGGGAAGTAGCATTAGTGGTAGAAGTGGTAGTGATAGGCTAGCAGCTAGTAGTGTTGTTATTATTATGATGCAAACTTACCCCAGCCGATTGCGACATATAGCGGATAGTTTGATGTCGTTACAAACACTGTTACAACGAGCATGTTATGCAGATTGACTCCTTCAATAAACATCCAAGTGAACATAACCGTCTTCGAATATTCAACAAGTATGCGCAGGGCTTCGCAGAGTTTTGGCTGGAAGAGAAACAACTACACAATCTCAGAATAAGTGGTTCAACCCGCATTTGCAGAGAGACGGCAACGGGTTATAAATTCAACGCCGTGAAAATAATAGCGACTTGACTTAGAGTTTGGTAAAGCGAACTAAGCATGAGCTTTTGATGCAAGTTTGCAAGAGACGAAGGCAGAAACTGCAAATATTCAGAACATTCCGTAAGATACAAACTGTGGCCTTGCTTAGTGTCTGCGTCGTCTAATGCATGTATATACATGCAGTCAATAATTGCAAAATAATAATAGGGTGCTTTATCGCTATACGTTATTATTTTAACCATGTTTCAACCTGCCTTCTCAGGCATAAATCAAGAAATAGAATTCTTCTTAGACATCTTTGTCGCTTATGCTCGCAGTTCATTGCGACAACGAGTGCTTTCTTGAGAAAGTGATTAGGCTCGAATTCCGTTCAATGGGTGCAATTTATTAGAAGAGGACATATCGGTGAACAGCATTTGAAACACAATACGGTTTCGTAACTTAGGGCAATGTAGTGTAAATTACAGGCGTCGTCAGTGTTACAGTGATCAATTCGCATTTTTCATTACACTAGATTCACCGTGATTTATTTATACATACATAAATTGCTGACAATCTTCATAATTCTTTGTTTTTAATCACGTTAAAACTGACAGCCGCAGTGTGATCACAAGCATGGCTTGAACGGATGATCCAAGTTGATCAGAGGAGTCGAATAAAACTGTTGTTATTACTGAATAAAATTAATTGCCTCTGCTTCATGAATACTAGGCTCAATACAGGCAACTTCCTTTTCAACTTTACCGGTACTAGTTTTTTAAGAATTGCATTTAATGAAATAAGTATGATTATCGAAAGATTAGATGTGTGCGGTAGAAAATAATACTTTCGATTTTCGTACTTGGAAAATTCTCTGCATACATTCATCCAGCCCTTTTAGCCTACTTAAAAGTATATGTTTTCATCGACGTTTGTTTTGATTTCAGATACGGACTCTTTAATAAGTATAGGGCCTGTCAACAAATGCGAAGTATCGTTGACAAACAGCTTTTGCAGGATATCCCATTCGCCGATAATTTTCGTTCGCAAAGACTGTGTACCTTTCTTGGGTTATAAGTTGCTGCAGAACAGGTGTCCATGCATAAACCGAAAATACTGTTGGTTGCCCTCTGTATACATGCTACATCTTGTTCGGCCCATCGCCTTCGGAACACTGTGCCAAATCAATTCTGACGCGATTGCTTCAGATTGGTTTCAGTCGCGCCGAAAGCCGGCGCCTTTTGGTCACCTTTGTAAAGTCACATAGTCTATTTAATTTCTATCCAGCGCTACATTCCAATCGCATAATTGAGCAAATTAGTAATTTACAAATAGTACTGAACATAGACAAATAATTACCATGTCATTTGCATCATAAAGAAGATACAATGCTACTTCCATGATTAGTCTGCGCAGGCTACTGTAAAGAAACTGAGTCGATATCACTAGTTGTGATATTACTATAATTTATATAATCGAGCTAATCGTATTAATCGAACTAATCGAGCTAATGGAACAATCGAATAATTGATTAATCGATTAACCAATCAGCGCGATTAATAGATTAATCGATTAGTGCGATTAAAAAATTCATCGAACTAATCGGTTAATTGGCGCTAACTATGAAGAAAATTAACGAATTATTAATGTTTAAGCAATAAACAGTTTAATGTGTAAAGTGAGACATAATATTTAATAGGTCTATGCGTGTAATTTCCATTTCCATTTTTGACAGTTCGCATAATCTTAAATCTTGTTCATTGTCCCCTCGAAGCTCGATGACTGCAATTCCCCTTCCCTCAACATTGAATCTACATTACCCAAGCGTATTGATTTTTTAAAACTCACTTTAGCCAGAACTGTCTCCAGAATGCCCACGTGTTATCACATCACTCCTACTCTCAAATAACTCCATTGGCTAAAACCCACTTCAAATTTCCATCGAAAACCTACAACTCCCTATTAATAGGCCTATCACTCACAGCCCAAATATCTTTGCTAACTCTCCTCCATCAGACCTACCAGATCATCCTACTGTCGCAGTTTTTTCCAAACCCCGTTTGTATACTCAAGTCAATTCCTCCAATTTCTAGGACCGCTCCAAGTGTCTGGAACGATCGGTCTCCTTAATTCCGCACATTTCTGGTTCCTTCACTCTCAATCAACAACCGCCTCAGACACATTTTATCCATCATCCCTCCGTCTTTCTACTCGAAGTCTCACCTCCGTCTATTTTCAAATGATTACCACAAACGACACCCGGCATGGTAGCTACCCTCTCTTTTGCCAACCCCAAAACTCCGAACCCCCGCTGCTAGAGAACGCCGCGTCAATGGTCAAACGTGGCGGATGAAGGGACTAGCGCCGGAAGGGAAAGGGTAGAAGGGTACGGAAGGAGAACCCATGAGCCAGAATAAGGCAAAAATCGACGCCTATCATGGCCATAACACCGTTACACGCCACAGTTTGGTGTGCCAAGCAAGCATTTATTGAGCAGCTACTCGGAAGAGATCACTTGCACTTACATGGAAGAAACATTAAAAAAACTCAATGAAATTGATCTGCATAAACGATGTTATGCCACGAGACCCTATTATACGGATCCGCCATATTGATTGGTTTGTATCCGAGAAAGGATTAACTCGAGTCTCGATCGTCTCTCAAAATGACCGGTTCCTTCCGGTTCGACACAATAGCGGAAATGGTTGAGAGCAGAAATCCATGGATTTGATTGGTTGATAAAGGATTTTCATTCTTTTACCTAACAGTTTCAATCTATAACGCGAGGTTTATCAATTGCAATCCAAGGTCTTCATGGCATACGCTAATAAACCTGATTAGGCCTAACGAAGGCCAATGCGCACAAATGGAAATCTAAATTACAAAACATAAATTGCTCGATGCATTTTATCTTGCTTGATACACAGCAGGCCTATGGTCGCTGGTATCATATAGCTAGTCTTAGTGTGGTATAGGTGCAGCGATAAAGATTAGGCAAAATGGGAATTTTGCAAGATATAGGCCTACCTCTTATTCTAAAGTAGGCCTATATCATGCCCTACTGTTTTCAGATTTTATCGCTGTTATTGCAATAATGAGCAGCAGAGGTAGTTTTTGGCATAGTAAGATCGTAATTGATTTAAATCATGTAGAATTTTCGTTTCTCCTACTCCACCCCGCTGTCTATGGCGCTCCACAAGAAACCGATCGATGGTGACGCAGGAGAACCAAGAAACAAATTCAGACGTGAAATAGCTTGAAAAGTTTTATAATTCATGCATTGAGAGTATAGAGGCGCTTAGTCAAATAAAATTGACATGATCATAATAACAGGCAGATATAATAAGCAGAATTTTAGTTGCCCCTTCTAATTGCCCAGTGGTCCGACAAGTATAGACATACATGTCAATGTTAGCCCATAATATCCTTTAGATGTAGGCTTAAAGACCTATTAATTGTCACTGCGTCAGAAGGAGTAATTTTCCTCAGTCTGAGGCAGGAATCAAATTAAATGAGGGGATGGCGCATCATGTCCGATTAATATACAGTGTTGGCCTCCTGTAGACTTGCAGCATACAAACTAAAAAGTTAGACAATTTTACCAATTGATCAACGCAGAGAAAACCAAACAGTGATGATTGAAAAGACCAAATAGACAACCAGGCCCGTAGCCAGTTTGAGACAAGACGAGGCGGGTGCCTCGGCATAACTCTCAAGACGAGGTAGAAGTCAAATGAGGCATGCCCCTTCTTGCTTCAACATGGAAATAAAGTAATCGTATCAACGGGAACTAGAAATTTTATTATTATCTGACTTCTTCTACAAGCGTCTGACTAAAATTAATCATAATTTATAATGTGCTATAGCCCCTGCTGGCCTTTAAGTTAATGTAGGCCTACAAAAGCATTCTCTGTTGCTACGGAACCAGTCAATAACGTTTCAAATCCACATTTTGCTTTATTTGATAAGTGGCGGTAACTGAAAGTTATTAGGCCTAAACGATTATAAATATATGTGTTTAAATGAAAAAGTCTTTATGCCAAATCCCTTCGAGAATAGCTTAGAACAGATAAGGAGCCTATAGGATTAGAATACTTCACTATAAGAAAATGTTTATATTGATCAGCGGTTGCAAACGTATTTCGATCAGGATTAATCTTGGCACCACACAGTAATATCCTTCGTAAGTTATCAACCCTAGCTTACAACGCTAACAAATTGATACATTTCACAAACCTCTGCGTAGGTCGCTTGGTCTTTACATGCATCTGTTCTCGCGTGGGTCTGTTGATGGGTTTATTGGGCGGCGCCTGCGTCTGTCTATTGATCGGTTAATGTGGGAGTGTGCGCGTCTGTCTATTTGATCGGTTGATACGGCAATGTGCGCGCGCGTGTCTATTGATCGGTCAATGTGGCGGTGTGCGCGTGTATCTGTTGATCGGTTGATGTGGCAGTGCGCGCGTGTGTCTGTTGATCGGTTGATGCGGCGGTGCGCGCGTGTGTCTGCTGATCAGTTAATGCGGCAATGTGCGCGTGTGTCTGCTGATCGGTTGATGCGGCCCTGCGCGCGTGTGTCTGTTGATCGATTGATGCGAAGGTGTGCGCGTGTCTGTTGATCGGCTAATCCGGCAGTGTGCGCGTGTGCCTATTGATCGGTTGATGCGGCAGTGTGCGCGTGTGTCTGTTGATCGGTTGATGCGGCGGTGTGCGCGTGTGTCTGTTGATCGGTTGATGCGGCAGTGTGCGCGTGTGTCTTTTGATCGGTTTATGAGGCTCTGTGCGCGTGTCAGTTGATCGGTTGATGCGGCTGTGCGCGCGTGTGTATGTTGATCGGTTAATGTTTAGTATTATCTGGCTTCACGCGTGGGTCTGTTAATGGGTCTATTGGGCGGTGCCTGCGTGGGTCTGTTGATCGGTTGATGTGGTGGTGTGCGCGTGTGTCTGTTGATCGGTTGATGCGGCAGTGTGCGCGTGTGTCTTTTGATCGGTTGATGCGGCGGTGTGCGCGTGTGTCTGTTGATCGGTTGATGCGGCAGTGTGCGCGTGTGTCTTTTGATCGGTTTATGGGGCTCTGTGCGCGTGTCAGTTGATCGGTTAATGTTTAGTATTATCTGGCTTCACGCGTGGGTCTGTTAATTGGTTTATTGGGCGGTGCCTGCGTGGGTCTGTTGATCGGTTAATGCGACAGTGCGCGCGTGGGGGTGTTGATCGGTTTATTGGGCGGGGCCCGCGTGTGTCTGTTGATCGGTTTATGGAGCGATGTACGCGTGGATCTGTTGGTCGTTCTTTTCGGCGATGTGTGCGAACGTCTGCTGATCGGTTTATTGGGCAGTGCGCGCGTGAGTCTGTTTATGGGTTTTTTTGGCCGTGCGCATATAGTTTTTCAAATATTTAGGCTAGAAGTTCGCAAAAAATGCACAATCTCTCATTTGCACAATAAACTCTTTTGCTAAATATGTTATATGTCGACTTTTAAGTTGATGTGGTTCCGTCTTTTCTGACACAGCGTGGAACTTAAGCCGTGTTTCCGAATTGTCTTATATTGAGTCCAGTCTACAAATCTTATCTACCATTCGTGGCATCGGCTGCTGTTCAAATCTTAGGCCTGATTACTGTGGCAATATCTTGTACGCCGCAATGAATATGCTTTCCAGGCATGAGCTCATCCTTACCTCTACGTAGGTTAATTACTAGGGATTGGTTAAGCCGCAAAGCCTTTCCGATCAAAAGCACTAGACCCATAATTTATAACAATGATTAAATTATGCTATCGACTATTGTAGGCTACACTCGAGTGCAGAAGCTATAACGGTTTAAAATACACGTAGACCTAATTAATTTTTGCTTACGTCAATGCGAATGAGTAAAAGTGCACCTAGAATGACAACTGGTGCCTCTGAGCCATTTGATATCAGCTGACTAGCAAACCATAAAATGCCCTTATAGGCTTAATTGCGCCAATAATGAAAACATGTGTGCTCTCTCGAGCCCACAAGCCTAAGTTGCAGAACGTTCAGAGGCACGTGCTTCGGCCAGACATAATTATAAGGTGCGGGGGCTACTGAATAAATCCCAAAATTACTCATAATTACTTTAACATGGTCACCTTTCGTCGTCATCTGCAGTCAAAACTTCGGAGCAAAAGTAAAAACGTGGTGGATCTGCCCGGAAAGGCGTTCCGCCTAATTTACCTGATGAGGTGCCGGAACGCCGCTCCGGCTCTCCAGGAGGTGCCGGAACGTTCAGAGGCACGTTGCACGGCGTTCCGGCTGAAATTGAAAGCTGGCCCACTGGGCTTATATAATTTTGAGTAATTGACAGCAAGTAGGTTATAACTAGACTAGGACTATAGAAAAGAAACGAAGTTTGAAGCGGCGGTTTGTGTTAAGGCGATTTGATAGGATGGATGAAATTTTAATAACTGGCAACAGGAAAATACGGATTGGAGTTTAAAATATTGGGTTTATAGGGCTCATCCATATATTACGTACGCAAAAAACGGATTTTCGGACCCCTCTGCGGCTCTGCCCCTCCGTTGCACTGCGTACATTTCGTGGACCCCTCCGCCTTGCGTACGTACATTTGAGCTCTACCCCTCCATTGCAAAGGATAAATGGTCAAATACATCTATAAGACATTGATTTTACCACAGTTCTATTTATTTATTTTAAGCATCATATTTAACAGCTTAAATTTGTTAACTGTTATGAAGAAATGAAACACTAACAATACCTGCAGTTTTAATGCTACATAAAATTGAGTAAGCAGGAATATAGCCTGCGATTGGTTTTAGAGTTCTGATTTTAATATTCCGTATTGTGTAGTCATAATAATAAAATTATATTTTCGTATGTACATATTTTCTGGATTCTCCCCATCCCCTCCCCCGTACACACCCACCCGCAAAATCGCCGAATTCGAAACCCCTCCCATCGCTGCGTACGTAATATGTGGACGGCCCCTTAGGACCTATATTAGGCCACATGTCAGTCACAAGTTCAATACTTCGTTTTCAACTTCAGTTGTATTTAAATCCTGTGACCAACTGTCTGATAGGTTAGTCTTATCACAGTCGGCAAAATCGGTTTATATTTGATTGATTAAAATAATAATCACTGTTATCTTACAAAGCAATGTTGTTTAGCAGAAACTACTAGGTCAGTACAGCTCAAAATTTCAAAGCAGAACATTTTGAGCTCTTTTTTGTGCAACAGTCTGAACCACTGAAAATGATGCAGGCACATCTTTTGCACTTCTGTACAGTACTTGAATTGTTGGTCGGAAAATGGAGAAGTAGACCTATCGTGAAATAAAAATGCTTCTCTCAGGTTTGACACTTTCACAAAGCTGACTTCAGCATATTATACTTCAGCATAAGGTTCATATCCTAAACCACACTTCGTCAATAGGCAACTTAATTACGTAAACAAATAACTGATTTGAAAGAACTATAATAACTTTCACTGAACATCAAGTACATTTACAGTGTTCAATACGTTAAGACTGTCTCAAGCTAAACACAGCCATGGTGAACATCCAAAGCATCAATCACAGACAGAGAGCATAAAACACTAAATATCCTTCTCCAAAAGATATTAGTAGCATTCATTATAAACTTTAAGACAAAAAATATATCTCTAAATGTACAACTTTGGGCTAGAAAATAATTTCGTACTTAAACAATAATCCACCAACGTTTTCATCAATGTAGGCCTAAGTCACTAGTTTTCAGCATAAATTTGACAGCACCACTAACTAACCTGAAGCCATCTATGATAGCCACTGCTCGCACCATAAAATAATCTATGTCATGGATGGTGAAGCAGTGTGCATTGCCTTTGTCTTGACAGTTTAACTCAACATATTTAAGTCTTTCAAACCCCTCTTATCTCTGAAACTGGACATTTGATAGCTGCATTCAATTAACACAAAGTTTTAAGCAGTTGAAAACATAGACTTGGCATTTAATGTAAATAATTCCACAGCATTATACAATATACATAAGAAACATTAGGGATGACTCATTCTGCATTAAACCCAACTGAACAAATGTTGAATCCTAAGATGCACAGCTTCTCACAAATTACTACAACTGCATCTAAAGAACAAAGACATCAATTATAATACAACAGCTACACAATTTATTAGTTTCTGAGTTTCACAGCTAACCAATGATGTAGCTCAAAACTCAATTCAGCACAATCTATTTTCAAACTGCTCACAATTTTCAAATGGGAAGCTCTGAATATAGCAGTGAAATTCAAAACATAGGTCATGCCATTAGTTTCACAGCAACACATTGAAATCAAATGATTTAGTGTCTAATTTACAAATCATCATCCAACACCATATTATAAAGCAATAAAATGCTTTCATCACAAGAATGTTAAATCAAGAAAATTCAGGTTTAGAATTCCAAGTTTGTCTAACAAAAATATATTGTGCAATAAAGATGATAAATAAATGCAGAAGAAAAGGAACTATCTTCAGAGTGACATGGAATAATAGTAACAGAGCAACTTTTAAATTAAATATTAACTAACCCAACCAATTATTTAAAGTACAAGGCTATGCTTTAGCTGTGGATGTTGCGAGATCAACAATGGTCAATGGACGTTTGATAACAATCTATTTTATGGCATCACCTTTAATATGCAACAGAAAATAACCAGCAAAATAAGGAAACAATGCCTATGTGAACTTCATGAGATAAAGTAAATATACCCAAGATAAACCCTATTCCACACATTACTGATGTTACTTATGCTGCAAGCGAAGGGCAAAACGCCTGACAAGTGATATTATTATTATGCCATTAATGAGCAAGTGTACATGAAAGCCCTCAAGTCTACACTTTCTTTCCTAACAAGGTACAATACTTAGGGTGAATAACACAAAAATCATACCATACATATTTCTATTGATGTTTTCTTTGTGATGCATACAGTTACCCGGGTATTTGGTTCCGATAAATGTCATCTATAATCATCCACGCCTCAGATTCACATTTCGGTGTGACCTAGCATGCATCACAAATTTAATTAATAATAATAATATTTGGTTGAATGTGGCTTGTCATTAATATAAAAACATCAACAGGAACTCAAACTTACTCATTAGTCGACAACGACATACACTCACCAACAGAACATATCACAAAATATAAAAGTAATTCTCTTAAGTAAATCAATTCATTAACTGACACTTTATTATCAGTGAGAAGGTTAATTAATCTGTTAACCAAATTAAATTTACCCAGCAAATCTTGTCAGACTCAGCAGCACCAAAATACATTTTAAAGGGCTCCAGATATATTCCATAATAGAGTAACTCATGTCTGTTTAAACTTTCTACAGTTCACAAGTCAAGACCACTACAAACAACTTGCTTTTTACTATGATCACATTGCCACAACTAATAAACCACAAGTCCATTTCATACAATAGCTTGAACAGTCACTATTATTATTATAATGTATTTGTCAAGCACTGCTAAGCAATAATCAAGCATCAATCGATGGTACTGAGGAATTGTCAATGAAGGTCATGCTCAAAGTCCCTCCGAATTAACCACACAAGTGAAAGCTCGCATCTTACTCCCCGTATCAGCGGCGAGCGCTGTAAACAATCAGCAACCATGTAGGTGGTCTTGATAAAGACCTGAATATGGTGCAGGACACTAAAACTTCTACAAACGCTGTCATTAAGCATTTACTTAACATATATTTACTTACATATATGGATAATACGAATCTCCGACAATTCATCAGCAGATGATTCGTCAATGGTTATAAACGTTTCATATGAGAAGTAACACTACTTAATTTGTACAATTATCTGTTAGAATGTTTCATATGAAAAGTGTAGTTTGAGTTGCAGATGGATTGGTGGAAAAATCCGTGTGTGTAGAGGCTCAGTGGCATAAAGCCATGGAGCGAAGTGGAGCAATTTCTCCAGGGCGCAAAGGGCTGAGGGGCGTCTCATCAGCATATCGAATAATACACATCGTACATTATATAACACATGCAATTAAGAGCACATGTACAACACAAATTGCTGTGCTAAAAAGAGTTTATATGTATAATATATATAAATAGAACAGCTCATCTGCTGGTTTCTTGCAAATTTGCGTTAATTTTACAAAGTCTGTGATGGTATTTATGTAAGCAAGCAGATGTACATGAACTATACAAATGTATGATCTATGTACAATTATACATTGTATGCATGTATGGTACATTGTGTGTATGTATGACAGTGTAATGACACTGTATATGAATACAATTTATTACCTCACAAAAGCCCCATTGTAATACCTCTTGAGAGATGCAAAAACTGACAAATAGTTTGCATACAAACACATAAACAATCTTCAATTAAACAAGAATTACACAGCAGGCCCAATTTTAAAAGAAATTTTTTTATTGACAACCAAAACTGAATTTTCAACTTCAATTGACAAACTAAATCCCAAATTTTTATTATACTTATATTCAGCTTACAAATGCATAACAAACTTAATTCTAAAGCATGCAAGAAACTTTCAAATACTATTTAGGGACAACCAGGGCACATGGTAATGGATAACACACAGGCATGAGTAGTAGTAGGAAACAAGATCGATTTCCAATAACCAGATAGGATAAACTAGTCCTTCCGTCCCCAAGGCAACGGCATTTGTCATTTTACACGTAGAACTTGATGCAAATTCGACTATTGTAATAGCTTGTGATCATCCGTTCCTACTGTACTTGGAATTATACTGCGATGTGCAAGTTTGAAAAGAATAAATGAAATTTTTAAAAATTACCAGAAGATCAGCAGATTTGTGTGATATTTAAACCACACAACAGACATACACAAAAATTGATCAAGAGTTAACACAATAAATAACAGGCACAAAAGCCAAAGAAATTAACAATAAATAAGCACTGACTTAAAATGCTAAAATAATGTATTTAAAAGTGTTGCTTTCACACAACAGAAAATGCCTCAGAACTAGAAATAAGTAAAGTACATGTAGACACAGAAGGTATTTCTACAAATATCTGTGTTATCCAGCCAGGCTTATATAACATAGTGCTATATAAAGAACCAGAAGAGCTTACCAATACTAGAATCTCTAGTCAATATAAAAAAAGGAAAGTAGAAGCAGAGGACTTAATAACATAATCAGGAATGCATTTAGAAAGCAATAAACTACCCCTAAATTATTTACATACATCAAACGAATGATTTCACATGCAAATATACAAAATATACTTAATTTTCAACATCAATCAATTCATAATCAGCATTTTCACTAATCACAACATATGAACTGGAGAACAAGTGTGCATTGTCAAAACACTAAGAGACAAATGGGATTCTTTCTTAACTGCAATGGTCTGTCGAATGGACTTTGACATCCCCAGTCAACTGCAGAATTAATCACAACAAAAGATAACAACACAATGCAAACATATTTTAAGAAAGCAGTACTTAAACTATGTAGACAACATTTAATGATCATCGCATAAGACAAATACGTTCACAAGACGTTCATGCCAGGTCGTTGGCCAACAGGTCATGGGGTCATTTACTGGGTCAGTTGAATGGTTTCCTCTTCTGGAAGTGGTTGGCGCTTGTAGTTAGGATTGACAACGATGAACGTGACAGTCATCGCAAGAGCGACAAGGAATAGACCAAGAACGTTGATGAGAATTCCCTCTGGAGGAGAGTTCTGGTAATTATTCTGCCTGATATAACATAAACAATAAAACTGCTTTCATCATCAATGAATACTACTTGAACACCATCATACTACCTGAAGCAACATATTACAAAATAAAACTCCTAGTCAATTCTTACTTCCTAAAGATTATCATAATCACTCACAGCTATCAAGGCCATACACATGACATAACCTGCAGTCAGTGTTAGAAAACAGTTCAAATGCTATTGACACTACAAACATTGCCAAACAATTGCCTATATCATGATGATGATGATAATGATCATCATCATCATGAATGTAATGATGGAAGAGGGGACTGCGTTATGAAAAACAGCGATGATGTCAAGTTTATAACTTTAATGAACAATATACAATGTCAAGTGTTACATAAACTAAAACTGCAAACACTATATAGCTATCGATATGAGGTATAAGGTATATATAAAGACAAACATCAGAGGCCTATCAACATTGGTAAATATATATAAATATATGTATAGACAAAGACTGACAGGCAGTAGATACCAGATAAGCAAAGGCACAGCCAAATGAACCAGAGTGCGCGAGTTGGCCGAGACAGATGGAGAGACAGGATGCATTGTGACCAATTATGGCTGAGGCAAGGACGAATGCCGGGCTCTACGACAGGTTACAATCCATCACCGTTACCACCAAGAATTGATGTCCAGCTTGTTGGTGGAGAAAGGGCAACAACAATCTTTCCCTCCATTATAATCATCATCATGTTTATCATCATCGTCACAACATTCACCTCAGTGCCGTCATAAACTGAGCTGAAATGTTCCAAATAGATTAAATGAATGCAAATTCAATGCTACAATAACAATGACAACTACATGTAGCTTACATTACACTCAACAGTCTGCAATGCTGAAAGAGAACCACTTACATCCCTCGAAAAAATATTCAGCATATAGCCCAAGCAAAAACATAAATAAAACATTACTAACAAGACAAAATGAGCTTTTTCCGTCATTCCAGTCAGAGCTGTAGCGATGGCCAACAGGTAGATCGCAGTTCCAAAGTACACATGTATTGGTTTGAAGAAAGCTCGGATTCCACTTCCACACCATGGAAGAAGGAAAGTCACGAATCCCATTACCCACTAAACAATTAAACAAAACACATATATAATTATATATGTCCAATCCAAGCCATTTGTATGCCAGACCACTGATATGGTAATTAATACTTTACCAGAATTAATACGTTACCATAATATCACCTGAAGTACCAGTACCAATAGTACTGGCAAGTAAATACTTGAGTACAGCTGACACCACTTAAGCACAGAAAGGTGCTGGTCCCGTTTTAATATAGAATATTTCAATGGTAGACAACTCTGGGTATGTGCATATTGCATCACAAGAAGTGCATAATTCGGTTATGTGTAATTGTACATAGCTGACTACAGGCCCATCATGCACTGGTGTGTGTATTGCATGTGAACGCCTCTCAATAGCTGGTTGACAATGCAGTTACCCCCCCCCCCACGGTCAGAAAATCACTCTGGCGCTCCATTAGCAGTATTGCAACCAGTTGACATTCTAGGTTATGCAAACTGCATCATAAACATCCCAGAATGTCAACTGGTAACAATGTTACATCACATGTTAATACAGACAGCAGAGCTAAGACAAACCACGATGCATACGTCAATTGTACATTTAGCCAATCGCATACGATACATGTGAACATCTCTTATGTGTTAATAAGTCCATCAAGTGCATAGGTTCAAGGCAGTAAACCGCACAGACTGCATAATTCACAGTTTGGACATTAAAAAAATTTCAGGACCAGTTCCAATTTCAGTATGACTAAGGCACAGGAGTCAGCAGACAACTTTGCTAATTAATAATGCCTCACACACTGATAATAATTTCACTGAGTTACATACATATTTCTTGCTTGTAAGCTCACCTGAAGTGCAAATAGAATTACAGCTGCTAAACCAAGCCAGCTGTGAAGAGAATAAAGATTCTTTACAGGCCCTGTCGGATTCAAATTGTGAGAATCAAAGACGGCTTTCAGTCCAACACCGGTGAATATGAGGACAAGGCCCTGAAGGCCAGCATGTATCAACTTGATATAGATCTTCTTATCATTTCGAAAAATACGATAGGCAATTATAGCTGAAAACACAACATTATACAAATTACTGCTATATATTACTCACACAAAATGCATCACTGCATATCTACAATACATGTATTTCACAATTTAGCATTTTAAAATGTTTCGAATACAAAATGGCAACAGACTGAACCATTCCAATCCATTTGATCGCATAACATGTCTGAAAAATCCCAGCTTCCTTCTCAACGCTGTTTGTTGTAACGTCTTATCATTCTCAACTCCAATCTTCCTTCGCACTTCTTCGTTTGTCTTCTTCTCCGTCCATGATATTCTCTGCATCTTCCTCCACATCCACATTTCGCATACACTGATCTTCTTCTCCATGTTCTTTGTCATTGTCCATGTCTCACAGCCATATAGTACTGTAGGGAAGATCATTGCTCTCACTAATCTTTTTTTGTGTCTATACTCACATGGTTGTCTTTCCATATCTTTTCCAGTCCGTTCATTGCAGTTTTTCCTATCGCCACCCTTCTCTTTATTTCCGAGTCACATTTTCCCTCTTATTCTATTAATGAACCCAGGAACGTGAAGCTTGTTACCACCACCTCTCCGTCTATCTCAAAACTGTCCCAATCAGCTGTTGTCATTATCTTTGTCTTCTTTAAGTCGAAGTATAGGCCCGCCTTCTACTTTCGCTCTTCAGTTTTCTTATCAGTTTTTCCAGATGTGCTTTCTTCCCTGCCAGTAGTGTTGTGTCATCTGCATATCTTAGATTATCCAATGTCCTTCCTGCTATCTTTACTCCTTCAGTTGCCTCTTCCATTTCTGCCCTCATTATCCTTTCTGCATACAGGTTGAAAAGAAATAGGGACAGGATGCACCCTTGCCTCACTCCTTTCTTGATTTTAAATTTGTCTGTGTCTCCAAATTCTGTTCTTATCACCGCCTCCTGGTCTTTGTACAATCCCTTTAGTGGTTGTATCAAGTGTTTTGGTACTCCCATTTCTATTAGAGTTTTCCAAATCAGTTCAGGTTTAATGCAGTCAAATGCTTTGCTATAATCGATGAAACATATGTGTATTTTTTGTCCATATTCCCTTTGCCTTTCCATTATCCACCTCATGTTGGCAATATGATCTCGCGTTCCCGGGATTTCCTAAATCCTGCCTGATTGTCCGGAAGCTCTCTCTCAATTGTGTTCTCCATTTCTTTTATGAATTATTTTGAGTAGTACACATTTTACTTGTGTGTAATATCAATGCTATTGTCCTGTAATTTTCACACTCAAAACACTTAGTGACGAATGGGATTCTTTCTTAACTACAATGGTCTGCCAATTGGACTTTAAGAGCCCCAGTCAATTGCAGAATTAATCGCAACAACAAAAGATGATAACAACACAATGCCAACATATTTTAAGAAAGCAGTACTTAAACTACGTAGCCAGAATAAAACAAATATTTCTGCTTGAAAGTGTTCCTATCTTAGGCGCCTATTCGTTGTTTGCATGATTTGCACATAATTCCACAGATGATGTGACGTTATACCATACAGTAGCTCTTCTAAGACACACAAGGAGAATGAAATGCGTCTACTTCCGGTTACCGTGAATTCAAATCCTATATTTTTTTATTTAGCCAAAATGTATGGCACTTACTGCAAAAAGTTCACATAATTAATTCAGATATGTTGAAATTTTCATTTCTCGCGTCTTTGGCCTCACGTGTAAAAATATCAATGGTAGACCATAATAATTATGGTTTACCATTGACGATCGATTAGTATTTAATTAGAATTAAAGAATTATTGAATTATTGCTATAGCCTAAATTGATATTAAATTACTAAAGCTGTAACTAGCATACTTAAGCTAAACTAGTTAGCTTTCTTAAACTAAAATCAGCAACCTGAAACTAAAACTTTATTTGACAAAACTAAAACTAACTAAACTATAATTGGGACATAGAAACTACAACTAAAACCGTAACCGAGAAACAATTGTAACTAAAACTAAAAATGAAGACTAACAATCGTAACTAAAATTAAAAACATTATTAAAACAATACTACTGTTATACTAATAGCTTCTAGCGATAGCCATGATGTTGTTGTGAATTTCTTCTTCTTCGAGATGTGTGTCTTTGCAACTTCCAATATCGTTCCCTTCATCTTCTCCCACAGGTTGTTTGTGTCCTCCTCTACCTCCATCGCATCCCTCTCCAGTACTTCGAACTATTCTTTATTTCGATCCTGTATTCCGGTGTGATGTCTTTGCAGTCGTATGTGGTCATTCTTTCTCCTTTTCTTGTTTTTTTTGCTAATCACTTTAGCTAAGCCTAATCATGTCAAACAGTTACCTTGGCTCAGACATGAGCCAAGCTTCTGAATTTTAAGTAGTCAGTACTAAGTAGAAAGTAAGTAAGTAGTCTGACTTTACCATTTCCATAGAGAAAAACCATTCCAATGATCATGAACAGAGGATGGTAGTTAAACTGTTTCGACACATTCTCATGCCAGGCAAAACCAAGTCGGAAGTGATCCATCCACACTGCCACAAGGACAACAGCAGCCAAACCAAAGATCTGTAGAGAAAGACAATAACACAATAATCTACAAACTTCTTCTATAGCACTTTTTTTATAATAAAATCTAATGTGATGACTTTTATAGCACCATTAATTTATTATGATGCCAAAGACATCAAGTAACCGGCACTTTAAATGAAATCAAAACTCAGATAAACCAGAAGCCAGGCAAGTTGAAAGAGATATAACTGAATGACATGAACTAATTAAACAGTGAATGACACAGATATGGACCAATAACCAAGAAACACTGTTCCAGCAGAGGGCATCAGTGTGATGGGTGAGTATTTGGTGAACTATGATGCATCATTCAGACCATTGCTGAAAGCACTTTGATTAGTTTGCTAATGAAATGTTACTATATAAATGCTAATTGCACTTATAATTCTGTATGTAAAATTGAGATGATCTGCATAATTATAATATTCAATTATTCAATTCAAAGGCCAATATGCAGAATGACATAGACATGAAATAGTAAAAACACATGAAAACAAGTTTAAAAGAATTGATTCTACCACTGCCTGGTAGTCAATTAAGTGGCAATCCATCTATGTTTTTATATATTAAAAATTAACCGTGTACAATTAAAAGTCTCAATGGTGCGTACAACAATCTCGTATGTTGTTGGGGCTACGATGGAAATGGCGAATCATAGCAGAAATCAAGTAATGTACTAAAGGACCCATTATGCGACTGAGAAAATTAAGTCACAGGTCACAGAGCCTTTAGTGTTTCTCTACCAAAGTAAAATTATGATGACATCACAAGATGAAATCGACTCAACACTTTGGTGTGATAGACGCAACATATCTGCTCATTTTACCATAACCCCCTCAAGAGTGGAAGGCTCAGCAAACCTGATGGAGCCAGCCAGTATAAAACTTTCTGTCCTTCATGCCGTTGTATTACCATTCAACCATTACCCCACCTGACAATGGTTATAAAAGGACATGATGGGAATCACAGATTGTGCTCAAACTGCAAAGGCACATTATTTTTTATTATTTGAAGAGATATGCCATCAACGAAATGACAAAACAAATGAATTCTAAAAGCCTTGGCTAATGACTAGCAACCATGCATGTATCGAGAATACAACACTATCTTCTAATAAGTTACAAAAAGAGACAGTGTCTTCAGATCAAGCACACTATTTGGTGGTTTGAGGAACAAGTAGAGATGAACCAAGAGTCAATTTTTGGCAGTCACAGATGAGTCACATATGACTCATCTGCTTATGTGATAAATGCACATATCTCACATATATGGTGGATTAACAAATTATACCTAAACAACAAATTTCTCACCAAAAATATCTCCCAAAACAATCGTTTTTAGTTTGAAACAGAATCGCAACAGAAGCAATGATAATACTTTTTTATAATACGGAAGTCACTAAACTGGATTTGGAAAATCATAAACACAAACACTGTCACAATCCAGTCTCTAAATCATAATCTCCACATACAGAGAGCTCTTAATCATCATCCTTCCTTTGGCTTCATTTAGTTCAGGCTGTTGTGACTAACTTTTCACAATACCACTTCTCAAGAGCAACATATTCAAACCTGAGCCAAGACAACCAAGAAAGTGAACACTCTCATGCCAGTCTGTTGCTCTCCAAGTGAAGGAATGCTGTCGTACTTCTCCATGTCAACAGTTGGATGCCAACCTATCACAGAAAGAACACCACATTCAGTACAAATATAATTCAATATAACAATTAACATCATAAATGACCACAATAAGACAGGAAGAGCTGGCTTAAGAAAATCCATAAAAACAACAACATTACTGCTTTCCTAACTTATTCTGAATTATTCATCATACTGCTCTTGTGTTAGCTCAGCAATGTAGGAGTCATCGTCGTCATCATCATGCAGTTTTGCCAGCAATACCATGTTACACCACATTCATGACAATAACTACAAAGCTACTAAAAGAGAAAGTTTTCTTACACAGCAGTGGAGCGCCATCATTTGAATATTTATATGAGTGTTTAGAAATAGGATAACTGGTCTTGTGAAGTTATTATTGAATCAGAATAGGCCATAGACATAGCAATTCAGAAGTTTTAAGCATATTTATCAAACATATTTGAATAGTCGTTAAAACAAGCCCCTCACAACTTTCTCTAGTGGAAGAACTGAAGACATACCACCCTTTTTTAAAACACCCAGTTCATAAAGTCAGTTTGCAGCATGGCCTTTACTACACCAGGAACATGAAATGAGAAGAGAACAACTTAATAAAATGTGAATGTGAGATATTTTGGCACACTGTATATAAGGTATTCATAAAAAAATTTGATCACAACAACTGCCCAACTATCAGAGTTAGTGAAAATCTGCAGGCAGTTTTGAATTTTATGGCCAGTCAAATTGAACCAACTTAACTTCAAGAATTCTTGGATTGCACATCATTCGCACTCAGAAACAAGAGAGGGAGTAGATCACTCAGCTGTGTCCCATTTTCCACTGTCCCTGGCTGTCATAGGGTCAGAAGTGCCTCTCATTAGTTGTCCTAAAGCTTTCCGTTACAATAACACGTCACTTTTTCTGGTGGTGAACCACGCTGATTTCTAGATAAAGAATTCAGTGCCACACCTCTCTATCCTTTGACTTCCTCCATTTTGTACAAATGCACAAGTTTACAGTCAACAGATACATCTCTATGATTACAGTCCAAGTGTTCCTATGTCAACTTCTACAGTCTACAACTGACTTGTTCATTGTGGACCTCAGGGTTAACTAGTGGCCTGCATAATCGACAGCCCATGCGACATGCCAGAAAGAGCTCAACGGATATGTTTCTGGACTGACACTGAGACTGCTGCTGAACATTCTCCTCCTGATTTCTGTATTACTGACTTGACACATGTAGGAAATACACAGACTTTTCCAGCTGAGGCAAAGTCTTAAGCTTCTTGATTAGGACCTTTGAGGTCATCACAATCTCTCAACTGGGTTGCAACCTGATTGATATTCAGCTCACTTGTGGAGTGCCAATGCTGTTATCCAAGAAGATCATGCAGGATCTGGCTATAGTGATTTTATGGGTGTGCTGACAGTTAATCTCGCGACACACAATCTTGCGACACACAATCTTGCAACACTTAATCGCGCTTATTATAACTAGGTTCAACTGAGCTCGATTCTCTTAAGCATATTTATTTCTAGGAGTTTAACACGTAAATTGAATTAAATGCACTATCATTATCACTATTCAAGAGAGTATTCCCGCTTCCATTGAAACCACATTTAGATCATCAATACCGCTTCTAATTAAACATAATTATTTATCACCACATAAATTAATAATGGTGCAAACTAGTTGTGATTTGAGATTAAGTGTCGCACTATTATATGTCACAAGATTAAGTGTCCTCGAGGTTAAGTGTCGCGAGATAAAGTGTCCCCCCAGGTTAGGCGTCACAAGATTAAGTGTCGCCAAGATTAGGTGTCATTGTTCAATTGTCACGTGATTAAGTGTCGCGTGATTAAATGTCATGTAACGGATTTTATGCATGAATTTAGGCATTGTGAGGATCGGTGAGTGTCAGGTTAGGTTTCATGCAGGTCGGTCAGAGTCAGTGTCATTTTCATATATATGCAAAGGGACATTTTCATTGAGTTGCACAGAAAAAAGTTTTGGCTGCAGAAGCACCACACAAAAAACACACAAGGTACGGATCGTTTAGGTATGGATTGTTTATTAATAGCAAGCAAAGGCAACATTGTACTCAATGTTTCAACTGACTAGATTCAGAGATATGGTCTCGAGACCGCGATCTTGGTCCCGAGATCGTCTAAAAACTGTCCCAAGGTCGGGAAAACTGCAGTCTAGCTCTCAAATGCATCGGTCTTGGTCTTGAATGCATCGCCCTTGGTCATTCTCTCTTAAAGGAGAGGTCTTTGTAATTTGTCAGTGTAATTTGTCAATATTTGTCGTTTGTTTTTGATTATTTGAGACACTGCATGCGATTATCATCGATTTCGGTGTGCTGACAAACTTCTGGATCTTTAGGCTGTAAATGTACTAGTCTGTAGACCCAATTGGTTCGATTAATAATTCATAACATATAGACTTAATATCTCACTCATTAGGTGAACTGATTTCAGTGATTGGTAAAATTCAAGACTAGAAGCCTGTGTAAGTAAACAATACAGCCACCCCCGAATTGGCAGAAAATAGAGTGCACCTAACGACAACCAAATGCATCCACACACAGTAAACAAGTAAGTAATCAAGACGAGTGACATTCAAATAATAATTAAAATGAACAACCATCAGAGTGCAACATAATTCAATTTAAATAAAAAATCAGCATATCGCAACACTACAATAGGCGCCAAAACACACTTCCGATGGCGCGAAAAACTGCTGACATAGTCATTTCCGAGTGTGTTAACTAGTGTGAGTTCAGCTCGTGCTTTAATTAACTTTGTTATGTTTTGTGCCATATATCAACCACATTCACAAATATTCAAAAGCAGCTTATCAGACATTTAAGCGTTCGCTTCATTTCTTTTAATAAAATATATTCTCTTCATTATAAAACCTTTTGTCCTGATTGCTTAGTTATTTATTGTGTGTGAATGCGTTTGGTCGTGTCGCTAGGTGCGCTCTATTTTCAGCTAATTCGGGGGTGGTCATATTGTTTACATACACAGGCTTCTAGTCTTCTATTTTATCATTTACTTACTTACTTGATGCATTTGGTTGCGTCGTTAGGTACGCTCTATTTTCAGCCAATTCGGGGACGGCTATATTGTTTACATACACAGGCTTCTAGTCTTAAATTTTACCCAGTGATTTAACCAGGGCTTGCAGCAGGTTAGTATGAAACGGTATGCCATACTGGCACCTCTCCTGGCCGACTGCATGCATACTAGTACTTCCACAGATGCTCCTCTCCCTGTGACCCCAAATCGGGAGACGAGGGGACTGGTTCTTGCATCCATACCAGCACCTCTTTTTCCCCACTTCAAACCCTGGAATTAACTCTTAGTCTGTTATACTGTAAATGTAAATGGCAGAGTTCTGTCAGCTATATTTTCTATATAAACGGAAATACATACATACATCATAAACACCAAACCTCTTTCAATTCCGTCATGTTCATTATATTCCATCTAACATCAACTTAAATAAAGTCTTATGAACATATGTTGCATTCTGGCGGGCGATAGCTCAATACACATTGAAATGGTGTAAACATTTGGTGTCAAAGCATCGATGCGACACGGGACGAAAACCCCAGCTCCTCGGTCCATCCACCACCCTATACATTCACAGCTAATAGCATCAAATTCGTGTGCTTTACCTGCAAACTCTGCAAAACCGTAACGATTCGATTCCTTTTCAGATACCGACAACAGCAAGTGAGAAGGTAAGAATTATTATGATAATTCTATCTACGTAATTCTGGGGCGGGCGATAGCTGCGATGAATACCAATGATGACTACGATGCCAAATGCCACAGACAAAAATCAACTAGAGCGATCACTTATTTAGCGCGATGATTTATGTCTCACTCAAATTTAAGGGAAACACAAGAATACAACAGAGGCTAATAGCAGTTACAGTGAATAGCATGTTAGTGAGAACCTTCTTATTTCCTATAATTAGTTGTCTAGTTTCAGGACCTTTACATTCTTCAACAGTCTTCCAACTTCAGTTCGCCAGTGCAGCTGTTGCTCATAATAGTTTTGACTAAAATTTCATCATTCTGGCTTAGTCGACGATGCATTTAGTCACAGGGTCCATTTGTTAGCTTGTAGCTGTATGATGTGGTCGGATAAGCCGAGCAACGTTTTCGTCAAAGACAATAGTCTCAGACAACAGATTGCGAACTGGAGATAGGGAGGGACCTTTTATTAAAGCACGGGGAAGTTGTTACTTAGGGAAGTGTTAAAATTGTGTTGGAGGATTGTCGTGACGAGGATGAGGCCAGTGACGGTTTAAGGTAGCCTACAGCGCTATCTATATAATTACCTAAGTCACGTGCTTTGTCCGTCACTTCTAAGGCGCGTGATTGGACAGAAGTTGAATCTAAGACGCGTGATTGGACAGAAGTTGACCGAAATATTAGAAGTTGACCTACATATTGCCGCGCAAAAGCGCGTGATTGGACAGAAGTTTGTCGACCTCGATATTTGCAGAAGTCGATCACTGTGAAGTGTTTCAAAACTCTTTTATACGCGTAGGCATACATATGTAAGTACACTGTGTCCGGATGAAAAGTAGTACCCAACAAGAAGTGTCACAACTCGTTCAAAACTGTAAGTATTTGCCTGAAATTTTAAACTCAACAACAGTGACCATATTTACACGAGATCCCAAAGCCGTTTGGAAATATGCAGTTGCAGTTGCTGGATTAGGTCACGATATCCATGCTTTTGTGCACAACAAGCAACCAAAGTCTCATCTCTGTCAATGCTGTTTCTTTGTGCGCTGTTAGTTTGCATTGCTGTTCAAGCATCAAGCTTTTATACAGCATAACAATTTGGCCATCCTTTTGAATAAGGTCGCAACTCGGGAAAGTTAAAAAGACCACAACTGAGATGATGGCGACGAAAGCTTTCCTTGCAATAATTATTGTTGTTATGTACTGTGTTAAAAATTTTTCGATGTTAACTGCTGATCTGGACTTGAATGTGCTAATTTACACTTTTTGGCTATATCCTACAGGTTTATGGTGTTTTGTCTAACAGATTCTTTATCTATTTTTACAGACAAAAAGAGCAAAGTGGCATGTAAGTGACTGATACATATCGCTTGAAGCCAAAGTTAATCACTTCACAGTGGATGTTGAGGTTTGTTGCATTTTTTGGTTTGGTTAGTGCATGTAGATCAGTACTGTGTAACCTTATTGACACCATGGGTCACATTGCTTTTCTTAAAGACGAGGCCCACATCAGCCAAAAGCAACCACTAAACTTCTGAACTTCTCAAAAAATCTAAACTCTTAAGTTTAATCTTTAAACTGTTATCACTAAAGTCACTAACACTAAATTGAATTAAAATTATTAAGAAATAAACCTTATTAAATTTATTATTGAATTGTAATCTCATGTATTGTATGCTTTATGTCAGTGGTCTGTGAAAATGTTTGATAAAACAAATTATTTTACACTTCTTTAAGACTAATTTAACATTAATTAAATTCTTTCATTAATTTTACAATCTAACATAGTCTTATTTAAAAACTAAAACATGTGAGTACGACATAAACTCATAAAGACATAAGCATCATCTGCCACTGTGAACAGATAAATGTATTGGTAATGTTTCAGCTTTGTTTAATTTTAATTCAATAGTTGTTGGAAGATGAATAATAAATCAAGTTAGTAGATGACAAGCTGTAGTAGAAGATTCAATATTTTACATTATTAATACAAATTCTGTAGGATTTCAAGATTTTTAATAATTATTGTTAAATTTTAATAAATAAATAAGAAATAACTATGAGTGAAAAGAAACAATCATTTATGGACAGTTTTATGAACACAAATCAAAAATCTTTGGGAAAAAAGTAAGATAATTCAGACAGCGAAACCGAGGAAGAAAACGATGATAATGGCCACGCAAATAACTTTTTAAATTTTTATTATTATACTTACATAATCACATCATAAAATTATATTAACAATTTAGTCTTATTACATTTCAACAATAAAATTATGAAATCAAAGTGGGGAAGCTTGTAACGCTCCCTCAGTGGACAAACGAGCGCTGAAGGCTGGAACCCTCCCACGATAAGGGATATTGTGGGGGGGGGATTCGTGCCTTGGACGCTCGTTTATCCACTTAGATGTCACTACGTGCACCAGCGTGTTCTCACCATAGTGATCCGCAACAATTATTAAAAAGTCATTGCTGTTCTGCGGCGTCAAAAGTTTAAGAACCACTGCTTTATGTTACTGGTAATTGCTTTATGATTGTTCAATTCTCAAGAACAGTCAATTTTTTGTGGTTGGTATTCTGTAGCTGCTACCCACATTAGAGCTTCTAAATGCATGTTAGTCAAACTGTTTCGTTTCTTTGACTTGATGTTGGTCATTGCAGAAAAGCCAGCCTCACATACATAGACGATTCCAAACATTGTCAATATTTTTGTTACAACATTGCAATATAAAGGGAAACTCATCAAAAGAAACATGTGTTATCCAGAACTCAGTTGAAGACATATCTTTGTGCTTGTCATGTAGAACCATACTATGTTGCATTTGAATTATTTCTGCAATATATCTTCATCTCCTTTCAATAACTGCATCTTTAGTGGCTATGATGAAAATATCATGTGATGTTAATTGGGTTGCCAACCGTCCTGTAAATGGCTGGGACAGTCCTGGAATCGATCAAGGCTGTCCTGTGTCCCGGGCAATCCGAGAGTAGGTAGGCTATTACAAAAGATTATGTGATTCGATGACATTATCCAAAACCATGCATCATGATCAACACTAATAGTAATACAACATCTTAATTCTCAATGTACATGATCATAAGTTAATCAATAGTGTTTAGATTAATTGACTTTCGATGAAGAACTCGAATGTCTCAAATCTCAAACATCATTCGAAGTTCAAAACTTAAAAAGCCTAGCGGAATTCGGAAAAACTTTGTCCGGTTTCAATGGCTTGGTATGTTGCGGGTTTATCTTTCCATAGTGGTAGCTTAGAAATGTCCTGGGATGGGCTTGTTCAGAGTTGGCAATTTGACATGTAAATGGATTTTCAACAGATTACTGATATTATACTAAATAGCAGCTATGGTAATTATTAGACTATGCTAATATTATTAATGATTTTATGCCTAGTATATTACTATTATTTGATTTTGTTGATCTCAGTAGGATGGATAACAGAAGATGGTCGGGGATATAAAGGAAGACCAGTGATGACTTGGAGAAGTGCTTACACAGAAGACTTGAAGGAGATGAGAATCGACCGTGAACATGCGGAGGAGACTGCAGAAGATCATACAAAGTTGAGGAATCTTATTGACCGATGCTCCTGATGGAGCGGGTGGAACTAAGTCTAAGTAAGTAAGATCTCTGGTCATTGTAGTTTACTTAACCTGGTTACAAAAGAAATCGCTATGAAAGTAGGCTAGAGACGCAGGTGTTGCACAAATTTCGCAAGTTCTTGCAGGCCATTTAAGATTAGACAGCTGCATATGTTGAACAGCCCTGATGCAGATGATTTTTTACTAGGTAATAATTGCTGCTGGACTAAAATGTATTAATGATAATTGATCATAATTTAATTTATTTTAAAATTTACAGGCTGCAATATGATTACAAACAATGTATGAATGAATAATGACAGGTTGTTGCAACAGTCGAATTTACTGTTGGTAGCTATGCAAGGTGAAATTACATACAGCTAATTTGACCTTTGTCGCCGCTTAGCAAAATGAGAACTATTCAACCTGTAAGGGATATGGGTTTCAAACTCTGTTTCTCAACACTGTGCCCAGTGTGGAGATATTTGTAATGATTCTGGAAGGAGTTTATTCCAGAGAGATGAAGCAACTGTGGTTTTGGAACGATTTGAAATGTTTAGTGATGCGGTGATTTAAGGACAGAGAATAGAGGTGGGTTGAGCAGACTGATTTGAGAGTTTGCAAGTATCGGACATGATAAAAGTTATCATCCTCAGGAGTTGAGCTTATATCTCACAGCCATAGTACCATATCTTGGAGAGGATTCAAAGGGCCGTACCTCGTCAGCTGGGTTGTGTTCCTAAATTTGGCCACATCTCTACGTATATGCGGGACGTCCTTCACTGGCTTCCAGTTCAGCAGCGCATTCAATATAGGATCTCTATTGTCTGGACATGATAAAAGTTATCCTCAGGAGTTGAGCTTATATCTCACAGCTGTGTACCATATCTACCTCTATCTACCATATAACATTGTGTTGTGGGAAATGCGCCTGTCTAAAGGATCTGTTCACCTTAACGTTGGCTTCTTCTGGTCACCGATCTCTTCGCTCAGCCTATAGATGTGACTTTGTGGTTCCACATGCTCATAACAGCACCAGGCAAAATGAATCTTTCATAATGTGGGTCCCAGTGTTTGAAACAACCTACCGCCTGACCTGCGCTCTCTCTCCCGCGTGAACTGTCTGGCTCTTTCTATAAACTTTTGCCTTCCTCTTTGACCAGGCCTGGGTCGGAAGCACCTCTGAATAGTTATCTTGAAGAGGTGGTATATAAACTGCATTGCCTGCTTGATAGGTGCAATGGCAAATCTACTTTACCTTCACCACAAATACCATGAACCTAAGACTTGTGTTTTTATTCACAGGAAGACAACACACTTGTCACTCAACAAAATCGGAATAACCCGAACAATGATGCTCAAAATGGACTCACAAGGCTGACAATATGGCAATCTGCCTGTATATCCTCATTCAAGTCCTCGTCATCTCTCATCTCAAATACTGCAACTCTGTCCTATCCGGACTGCTATCATCGACACTACAACGTCTATGCTCAGATCAACCCACGGCTGCACGTCAAATAGAAGTCTTGGTCTAAGAGACCACATCACGCCATAACAACAACGCTAATTTTTCCATCATTGCTCTTATCGTCTTCAAAATCTCCATCCTCAAGTATCCATTGAAACCGTCCTGGAGAGCCTCAAAAGTGGCAACAAACATAATAGAATGTCAATATAATGACAGTGTTTGTGGTTTTAAAAGACTCTGCATTTTTTTTTTTTAGCACAAATGACTGAGGACAGCATAGGACATTATTCGTACCCATTTCTGCCAAATGACTGGTTTCAGAAACTTTGATATGTTTTTCAGGTTAATAAAATGCCAATATAATTACATAGATTTTGTGGCTTTATAAACTTCTGTTACTTTTATTTATAGCGTAAATGACCGGGAATAGTGGATCGCATTACTTGTACCCATCGCCAGCTACTTTCATAGGTTTTTCAGTTAAAAAGAATGCTAACATAGTGATATTGTGTCTGTTGTTTTTAAAGTTTTCTGTTATTTATGACTATTGAATAAGTTCATTGGAGGACATTATTCGTTCCCATTAACATAACATTGCCTTCACATTTCTTATGCTTATGTACATGCTTATACAGTCTTATATATATATATATATATATATATATATTATATATATATATATTATGTATGGCACAAATGACCAAGGACAGTGAGGGATATTATTCGTACCCATCTCCGTCATGTGTATGTGTGTGTATATATATATATATATATATATATTATATATATATATATATATATGGCAATATACATTGCAGATGTGTAACAAGGTTTTGAAAAGTGGTGAGAAATATTGCGCGAAGCGCCAAAAATTTGTTTGCCCTCCCCATTTTGCTGCCCCCCAGAAATTTTAAAAATGGGAGGCACAAATTATTTTAACAAAGGTAATCTTAAAAAGCCATTGGATAAACATAAAAAGAGCCGATTTGGGGTGCACATGGGGGGCACTGAGCACTAAAACTGGGGGAGCTTTGCCCCTTCAGTTTTGAAATGATGAAAACGGATTTAACACAAAGAACGCGCTAGAACCTAGAGTGACTGATTTTATAGTTAGCATAGGCCTACTTAGAGACGAGATGAGTTTAATTTGGGATCTATAGCCTATGTCAATTAGGATCTTCTGATTGTTTTTCGTAAACAGTTCCATTCAATTGGACTATAGCTATTTCATACATTCGAACCTCCAACCATCTCGTTGTGTCTCTGCCTCTCTTGCGCAACGCTTGTAGACCATATGGGCCTAATTATTGTGGTTTCATAAAATTCATTGAGTTTAGGCACACTTCGTTTCGTGAACAATTCTTCTGAATTATGAAACAGAATTATATGTTCTGAGCTGTTGAAACAATATGTAGGCTAATTTGATTGATTGCTTGATTGATTATTTTGCCACAAACGCCTGTGAAGCGTCTCTCTTGAATTGGCGCTATATAAAGTGTCACATTACGATTACAATAGTATAATAGGCGTACACGGTTTACGCGTGTGCACATTGCATCGCTGTCTCGTTAGACGAGTTGCTTAGAGATCATCGCACGAGTCGCACGTAATAAGCTGGGGCGCATAGCTTTTGAGAAGCACTTTGGAGGCTTAAATCAGGTTGGATGAATGGGATAAGATAGCCTAAGGTTTATTTTAATTATCCTAATTATGGGAAACCGTTATTCCTCTCAAACAGACATCATGCGACATGTGAATTCAGATACTTAAGGAAATTTACATTGTACATATATAGGCCTAATCGTAATCTCCAAACTTCGAAAGCATCATTAGAAAGCCAAGCGCATGGCACCAGCTTATTCACGAGCGCTGCGTCAAATCAAAGGGTTATCGAAAGAATAGTTCCGAGGAAGGACAGAGTCCTGGTTTCCAGATGGTTTTCAGAGTAGGCCTAGCTGTTAAGGAGACGTCGCTTTGGTAGAGGCCGGATTTGAAGGTGGATGGTAGTGTATGTTATAAATTATTTGCATGTGCTACAGGCGGATAGTGAATCCAATAATAGGAGCGGCGCTCCTTGAATTTCATTGAAAGTGAACACACTCTGGATGTAATAGGATGCTGTTGGTCCACAAGCGACCCACGGCTGGCCGTCATTCGTGACCATGTGGGTCCCAATTAACAAGGCTCACTAGATAAACTATTAGGGGCCGTCCACACATTACGTACGAAGCGAGGGGGATTCAAATTTCGGCCATTTTGCGTACGAGTGCGTATGGTGGGGGAAGGGGGTCCAGAACATATGTACGTACGCAGTGCTTAAAGTGTAAAAAAGTGCCAGGACGCTAGTGTCAAAAGTTAAGAACTAAATTTAGTTGGCTTTAGTTTAGGGCCTATAGCTCTTTGTCCATTAACCATTATTTTGTCGTCAACTATTTGTTGATGAATATTTGTTGTAATTTTAAGCATCCATAGAATTAGTTTCCTTTGTGAAATTGTCGACAAGGGGCCAGTGACGCCGGCACCGGCTTGAAAGTTGGGGTGATGAAGTTTCTAAATGTGCGAAGCGCGAAATTGTTTCCTCTTTCTCCGAGTGCTACCCCTATTTACAGAGAGTTGTGTCTCCTTGCAGAGGAACGTGCTCTCTAGTCAATACTGAGCTATAATTGAATTTAGTCTACATAGAATAAAAACAGTTTATCAAATAAAATACACCTACAGTCTGCTAGAGCAATGCACCGAGAGTAACTGTTGTTGATGTAATATCTGTCAAACAGTTTCTTAAATTCTTAAGTTGATGTGGTACAGTCTTTTCTGACACACAGTGGATCGTAGGCCGTGTTGCGAATTTGTCTCATCTTGGGTCCAGTCCGTATACAGATCTGCCATTCCAGGCATCGGCCACAGATACTTTTAATCATAGGCCTGAAGAATGTGGCGATATCTTGTTCGCCGCACCACTTTCTAAGCATGGTTGCTAACTTTCTCTATCTCTAAGAATAGAAATTTGATGTGGGCTACCAGTATAAAGCCAGTAAAGCCGTAAGGCTTTCTTCTTCTTAGTTTTCTGCCATCTATAGGTAGGTTCGTATGTAGGCCTAGATAGATCTACACGTTTCATCGTTTCGCAACTTGAAATAGCAGAAATTCAGGTCAATTTTATACGCGCTAAGGTGTGTAGTGCAACATAATTAGTTTACTAACTTACTAGGCTTGATCACGCCAATTGAAAAACTTCTTGCTTTTTACATCTGAAAATTAATCACCGAATCCAGCATAGGAAGCACATAAGACGGAAATTAATCTGATGAAAAGGTAACCAGAATGAATAACACGAATTATAGACATTCATTATATACATGGGCCACTTCACTTAATAAGTAGGTCTAATGAAAACGTGAATTTTGGGAATAGTAGAGAATTAAATGTTGTTGAAAACAATATTCGTAGAGAAATTGCACTGTTGCATGGACGATCATGGACGGCATCCAGGCTTTGCTGGCCAAATAAGTGGCAGGACGGCGTCCTGCCGTGAAAATAAGTGCCTGGACGCAGTCTATAACTGTCCAGGCACACTTTAAGCACTGGGTCTACAGATATATAGGCTATCAACAAGTGACCTTAGGTGTTTTGCGCGACGCCATGATATATATATATATATATATGTACTCCAAGTGTCTCAAATGATAATAGGAGCATCCTTTAACATAAGGCATGACGCTAATAAATGTCACATTTAAATCAGTCATGATATAATTTATAGACCTACACACATGTAGGCCTAAGCCCTTGTAGATCTACATGACTTAACTGTGACTTTAATATGACTGCTTTTTAATAGGCTTATTTAGCGCTAGGACAATATAAATTATAATCACCTTAGAGTCGTCGTCTTCCTCCTCCTCCTCCTCCTCCTCCTCCTCCTCCTCCTCCTCCTCCTCCTCCTCCTCCTCCTCCTCCTCCTCCTCCTCCTCCTCCTCTTCTTCTATTGATCTGTGGCTGCACAGTGTGTCGGCGAGTGTACGTGTTTGTGTCTGTGTGTGTCCATGTCTTGCAGCGTGTGTCTGCATTTGTTTGTTGTCTCTCTGTATGTCTGCTTGTGTTTATGTCTATATATTATGTGTGCGTGTGTGCTTCACCGCATGTGTGCCTGTCTGTAAGTGTGGATGTTCTTCTGATTATACATGTCTGTGTGTAGGAATTTCAGCCATCGATCGATGTCAGACCTTTCTTTGCGTAGAAAGGATATTGTAGCCAGCGATGAACAGCGGAAGAGGCGAAGGTGATGGAAAGGTTGAGCTAAGAGGAGACGGAAGGGGATTTGCGTAGACAGGAAATGCGACACTTAAACTTAAAACAATTCCATGAGCGACTGTACGCTGCAGCAGAAGCCGCAGCAGCGTAGTAGACAGCAGTGTCTGGAAATCTGCTTATTAGAGAAACTGTCGATCGAGTGACGCTGAACAAATTCTGAGACAAATGCTGCAGAAAATCTGTCGTCGAAATGCCTGTAGGCCTATACAGTGCTAATTACTTGGACTGCAATCTACGTCAGAACAATCGCCACAAACAAAACGGGCAGTCTATAACTGCATGCAATGTTCCCTCTAAACTGTGCGCATGTGCGCTCGCATACGGGCCGTAGAGCTAGCCTTGGGCGTCCTCTGGAATTTGTCCAGAGGCGTACACTTTCAAATAGTTATCATCGGGACTAAAGATATATAGGATGTCGAGAGCAACCGATCACTCCACCCTCGACACAAGCTCCCTCGGCTGTGCCTACCCCTCGATCTTCAGGCGATCCTCTATTTTCCTCCCTCAGAGTGGGCCTAACACGAGCAAACCTATATTCCCAGTCGAAGGAATTCAGTCGGTTTCGTTCACGAACAGCAAGACAAGACAAGCCACTGAAAGCTGGACATTGTTGAGCGATCACTTTCAAGAGTCGGCCTTCACGTATCTTACAAAATTGTCCTACTCGAAAGTGCTTCTCAGTTCCTATGACCTCCTGAAAACCGGATTCTGGCCTATCCTTTGGACAATGGACTCTGGTGCAGCGCCAGTGAATAAGCTTTTACCATGCGCTTGACTTCCATGCGCGTGGCGCTTAAGAAATTTTAATATTACGCTTACGGTTATGATGCTACCGGCCTGACTCACAAAGACTAGGCCTAGTAATAGAAGTCTCAGTTTAACTACCCGTGTGACAATGAATCAGTGATTTCGCATTCTCAATTCATCTAGGCTTTGAACTGGTTCCGAAGCTGGGTTTATATCTAAAATGTTTGGCAGAACACGTTTAGGGGAAAAGATGGCTAATTAATCAGAGACTGTAGCTCCGGCCAGGGTCAACTATGTATGTATACACTTAGGCCCCCTATATTTATATATACTTGTGCATATAATATATATATTTATGTAACGTCCTGGCTTCGCAATTCATCTATCAGCCTCAACGCTAGAGTCGCTGTATAACCGATACGCGCATACGGCTGAGAGCATTCTGACGTCTATAGGTGTTGACAATATGAATTTCCATATTGCCAAGAGAGGAAGGACTCTATGGGCCAAATATGAGAAAATACGCCAACACAAGGCCTACATGTAGGTCTATATGTAGGCCTAGGTCCAACTTGCACAGCGTGCCGTATTTTAACGGTCGGTATACCTTAGGGCCTACCAATTACTAATTTTACGCTTCCATTGCTAATTTTAAATAATTACCTAAGGAGTTTAGTGTTTTCCGATCATCTCATTGAAAATCGTGTTATAATCATAAAAAAACCAAATTAACAAAATGTCTCTGCATATATTATACGCAAAACCCATCTTGTGCCCTCCTGCGGACGCCCATGAGTCGTCATGAACCTCAATGTTGCAAAGGAGAAAGTACAGGCCTACGTCCCGTACTGTGAGCCTTGAAGAAGACGAATCACGGCAGCATAATCATTGTATTCACGCTGCAATATAATCATCAGCGGAATGTTTTGGTAGTCCACACAGATACATAAACTAAACTATATATATTTTAAGATCAGTGGTAGTCCATTAGTTCTCGTTCGAAGAGTCGTATGACGGCATGAGCAACGCCAGAGATAGCAAATATCGATAATAGGCAAGAGGCACACATAGTTATAGACACATAGTGTATAGTACATAGAGAACAAGAAATGCATTTTGATAATTGCAAACAAACGTAGTCAAATGCAGCCAAGCATAAATTTAATTTAATATCAGAATCCAACAATTATTTTTATCTTGCAAGAGATGCCTTGAAGCCTTACTTCAAACATGTTATGTTTCGTCCTTATATATAGCCCATCAATGCAGATGTGCAAAAATCTGACCAGAGGTGTCAACACGTTTTTGATGATGGGTTAGTATAATATTTTCCAGCAAGTGGTGGGTCAGGTTGCCGAAGTTGCCTGCAAAGATGAGTGAGCCCGGCGCCTGTCCTCGCAAAAGCTTTTGCAAAACTCAATCTTAAATTGTCCATTTTAGCACACAAACATTCAACTTACTTACGCATGTAAAGTTACAATTTTCAATCCTCATTATCCGTCACGAATTTCACTAGTAGTCTTTTGGCACGCCTTTGCGGGACAGAAAACATCGTCGGCGGGCGAGAAATGACGGGGCTATGACGCCTCTGGTCTGAAAGGCATAAATTTAGCTTCGTGCATCCGATTGGGTAATAAAGCCTTACTGCTGCTCCCATTTGATGGCCATATTCGATCATCGCCTGGCTTCGTTTATGGCGACTTCGCACATATTGAAGTAAGATGGACGTCGTAATATCCTCTAAACGAAGCCATTACAGAGGAAAACGAAATCGGGCGATTACGTCTAATAAACGACCTAGACGCAGTTGCGTATACCGTATAGTTAGAATATCAAGGTACGTCATATTATGGGTCACAGATATAGGAAGCTGACGTCATAATTCTTCGTCAATGAGCGTCTCCTTCATCACGCTTACAATAAATAAACACAGTTGAACGAATGCCGAAACACTCTTTTAATCATGTTTGTTTATGAGCTGAATTTATGAGTGTTTTGTCTGTAGGCGCTTGTTTGCTTCGGACGTGGGAAGGCCTTGGGCGAACTAACCAAGGGGTTACGCAGGATATAATTTAGACCAATATAGTTTTATAGCCCTTCGTTGAAGCCGCTACCATACCTTGGGTACGTATACGGTGAGTTCATAGCCCGAATGAAGAAGGAGGGCGATGCTAATTAGTTTTGTTTTGGTACGGTGTCTTTTAGCATCAACAGCATGATGCAGCATCGTCTTAGCATTACCTGATGTCTCTATCTCTCTGATTCCCCTCTCACAACTCAACATTTTTGATTATCTCAAACTCAGCATTTTGTGTCCTCTTTTCTTACGCTTATTCCTCTGTACGTCCATCCCGCTCTCCATATCTTTCTATATCTCTTATTCTAACTTTCTCTAATATGCCCTGTTGCTCATACGTTCACCAGTTCATCAATTACTGTCTTCTTCTGAGTTCCCTCTCACTTTGAGTCGAAGTTTGACTAAGGATATGATATGCAATTGCTGAGCATTGGCAGCAAGTAACGGGCTTCACATTTAAATTAGTCCAAATTAAAGAGAAGATAACATGAATTGAGTGTTGATCAGCAACAAGTAGGCCTATCAATATCAGAATTCTTAAAACACAATGGTTGCTTAATAGGCAGAAACATAGTTTCAACAGCGGTCCATTATTTTATACCAGGTCGCATTAGATAAACGGTCGCCTTAATCCATTCTGTTGGACCTAATACTAAGAGTGCATCCGTCTGTTTCTTTGTCCTTCCCATTAAAATCTCGCGAGCAAAACGCTTTGGCTATGTGAAAATAAAACAAAACGTTCTGAGGTGAATTTCTAGGTCAACGGGCCTATTTCAGCCATCAATTTACTTCAAATTTCGATCTGTGGTCATTAAATTTTAGCCACTTCATGGTGACATTAAAGCCCGTAGGCAAAAGCAGGGGAGAACGTCATAATGGGGAACACGACAAGGGAGCTCATTCTTTATATAGAGATTACATGATAATATATAAAATTCTCAAATCCGTGAACAAATCATAGCCGAAAATTATGTACAATGTCCTCAGATGCGAAGACAGTGTCGAAGCCATTGAGTAAGAGTTCATTAGGCCTTAAATTTAAATTGATGGACGAATTTTGCTCAAAAGTCGGTGTGTATATAAATGCAGCAAGCGCTCGAATTGAATTCATTATGTTAATATGTGTGCTCAGCTGCGTGCGATATATATACATACATATATATATACATATTATGTAACATTGTATACAGCCAAATTGCTTCCTGGTCAACGGTGATGGAGCTTTTATCCGAAATCGATCGTTTTCCACCAACGACTGGACGCCGCTCTTTTAGAGCAGTCTGTGAAGTGGCGCTACAAAAATTAATTGTTATTTTTCTATGCATTACAAAACCCTAAGATGTCTGCACAAACCATGTGTCACAATGGTTTCAGTACTAGAATTTATAATTTTTATGGTCAATATATCATCAATTGTCCGCAACGATATACCGTTGATGTATCGGGATTTATTACTTTGAATGTAAAAGATTATAGGATATTACTTATAAGACAACGAATGTATTGAATCCATGAATATACGGTTGGTCTAGTTTGTTTTCATCAACAGGGTACTAACTAAGGCTATGGATAAAATGCAAAAATAATGTCAGAGACCAATGTCGGCACACACTGTCATTAGCTCAAGATGGTTCAGGGATGCAAGCGCTTTAGCACACGTGCTGTTGTTGCTGCTGCTGCTGGTGCAGATGCTAATGCTAACTTCCGCTCGCCTTCTGCGTCTACCACACTTGACAAATATAAACTCATCCTCAATCGGTCGGCCACCCATCAACCATCCAATCGCCGGCTGCTGATCTATCTGCATCACTGGCCGCAGCAGCATCAGCAGCACACTGGAAGCGGCTGATGCATCTTCATCACCACCGGCTGCGGCTACTGCTGCTCTAGATGCTGGTCCATCCACGTGTCGTTCCACAGACGTTGTTTAGTTTTGTCTGGAAGCAGCAACGGACGATCGTGCCAGACGTGGAATATGCTATGCAAGGAGAACGATGCTGAATAGCTGTTGCTGTTGCTGCTGCTGCTGTGGATTAAGGTGCTTTGGAACTATGCAACCTATGTTGCTCGTTCTACTATTCGACATGATCGATATGATCGACCTCAGTCGCAGTAAGTATATTCTGAACAGCATCGCAAAAGCACACCACATACATGTATGTATGAAGTCACTGAGTAGTTATCTCGAATGGGCGCTTTATCAAGTCTTTTGATTGATCGATTGATCGTCGTCGTTATCATCACCATGATTATCGTCTTCATAATTCATTATGTTCATCATGATCATCACTATCATCACCGCGATTATCATGACCTTCACCATCATCATCGTCGTCGTCATAATCTGACATTGTTGTCATTATTATTATTATTATTATTATTATTATTATTATTATTATTATTATTATTATTATTATTACTATTATTATTATTATTATTATCATTATTATTGTTATTATTATTATTATTATTAGTAGTAGTACTAGTAGTAGTATTATTATCATCATCATCATCATTATTATAATAATTCTTCTTCTTCTTATTATTATTATTATTAATCATTATTATTATTATTATTATTATTATTATTATTATTATTATTATTATTATTATTATTATTATTATTATTATTATTATATTCGTTTATTGAACAGGCTGGCAAACCACAGCAAGTTACATTCCTCAAAAACACAAGTGAATAACTACGCAATTAAAGATAAAGAGACCAAAATGACAGAAACTTATGTACAGCGCCTAACCGCCTATGATGGATAATATCAAAGTATTATAGTTGATATATAGACAGTGTTCTCCTCCGTCATAGTTATCATCCATCAGTTATTTTGACAGAGTCATCCTTATCGCCAATCACGCGAGATGACTGATTGGTTAGATGATGATCATTTACATCGGTACAAGGACTTTCTTCTTTTGTGTGAGCCTGTTATCAACAACTCTTGATCTGAGTTCAATGTCACCGTGATCTTCAACATAAGCAGCAACATACGTGTACACTGGAAATTGGGATTGGGATTGTGAATGACGGATTTGTGTCAACGTCTCTTTAAGGGAAGCTGCTCAGAGGCAGAACTAACCTGACAACATGAGAAGCGATCGAACAGAATCGGCTTTCCACTAATGTGTCAGTTTTCGGGAATAAGATTCATTTGTAATTTCAATTTGAAACTTATGATGTATATAGTACCAATTCCTGAGAACAGTTTTTATATTGCCGCGTTTTATCTTTTTCGATATCTCTTTGAGACTCGCGTCACTCTGGACGATGGCGCTATATAAAAGTCATCGATCTTAGGAGGACTACGGATGAGAATGTCTACCTGACACATGAGATGGGAGACATCAATGGGCTTCGCCTGAAGCAGAAGGCCTCAATACAGACACCAAGGAATATGCAAATATCAACGGAGTGTCAAGCAGCGAAACCCAACACCTCGAGGCGGACGCCTACCCCTTCCATCTCTACGACCCACAGACAAGAAATTCATGAATCAGTTGAAGATTTGGTCTGGACCGGCTGGTTGACACGGATCATGAATAGGGGACAATTCCGATACGAACGGCGCAATCTGCTAGGCGGTATAACTGTAGTAATGGAATTCAATGACGCTAATAAGGCCCAACTTTATTACATAACAGCCTCTAGTCTAACAGTAACTGGACGCCCTAGGAATCTGACGTTACGCTAGGGACGCCAAGACCCGACCAACCAGGGTTTAGTAATGGTTTCTGCAGGTGACCTGTCATCCAATAGAGATACAAGTTTTGCGTTTGGGATGGCGAAGGAAATCGCCTCTAGAAGGATTCATATAGCGTAGCAAGCAAAGGAACAGGGACTTGTTTCGGAACTGGGGGAGACGCTAGGTCGTTCTGACGATAAGGGTAATCAACGTAGTTGGGAATCCCGTCTCCAACGTAAACCAGGGAAACATTCCTAAAAAGACACTAATAACTCCAGTAAGTGTAGATAGGATGAGTGGTGTGTATATAACTTCATTAAATATACATCTTAAAAACCCTCAAGTGTATCGTGTTGCTGAGCTTGATGATAAAGAAAAGAACCAGCGGATACTCTCGACATCAAGAAGAAGGAGTGGCGAGAGTGAAAAACGCAACACTCTTCGTCGGCCTATCTTCTGAATAGTACAAGCCTTTTTAGACACGTCTGAAATTTTCTAGACGATTATAAACAAGCAAATTCGTTACCTAATACCCAACGAAATTAAAAAGTTGCGCATATCCTTACTCACCCTGAGAAACTCGAAGTTGTTCCGATCGTTTCGGTTATGGTGGTTTTACGTCAATGACCAATGGCACGGCACAGCTAATGTTTGTCAATAACGTCAAATTGCGTAAAAGGAAACGTCACAATTTAAGGTTCGCTCTCGGATATTTTTCCACTTTAAGATGATTGAATTGATTTCAGGATCATATGTGACTCGCGCGTTAACCAGAATTACCGTTCCTTGTAGATTCCGGTTTCAGTTTCTAGCGCAAGATTTTAAGTAAGTTAACACGAAACATATCGAGACCGTTTGCTCGAGACAGAATAGGACTTTTACTTAAGACAGTTTCTAAAAATTCGAGACACTACCTTGAGACCGAGACCGAGACAGCAGGCTTCCGAGACCGAGACACTAAAAAAACTGTCTCGAGACGTCTCGAGACCATACAACTCGGCTTAAATTGTAGTAACATTTGAATTGTTATTAAAAATCCAATAATATTACTTTCTATCTGTTCCCTTAAAATTGACAAAATTAATGATAGTGCAATTATATCAATGATCACAATCTACCCATTAAAAATTAGAACATACAGCAGGCCACTGTCCGAAATCAACATTCAATTTCATGGTAAGTTACTAAAATTGCCAAGTATCGGTGTGTGGCATGGAGGCCGAGCGGTTATAGCGGTCAGCCAGTAACGTTCAGTGTGCGCTGAGCGAGCGGGTTCGACCATCGTCCGGGATGTCGCTGTGTAGGGACCTTGAGCAAGTCCTACGCACACAATGCAGTTAAAATCATTAAAAAATAATGAATCGCTGCAGCACGTCGTAAATTTTTTTAAATCTTACAAGGATGTTCAGTTTGCTAATCGTCTGGTAGAGACTCGTAGCTTTCTTTGCACAGTGAGACGATTGCACTGAACGCTGCTACGTATGGTGTTTGTAATGGCATCGTTGCGGAAGACCCAGTGAAAGGCGTGGAAGTTGTTGTTCTTCCACTTCATCATCTTCCTCCTCCTTCACCTTCTCCTCCTATTCCTCATCATCATAAATGTCATCATCATCATTACCTTGATCACTAGCATTGGCGTCTTCAATACTATGGTCATCGAGCTGGATAATATTCATCGTCATCATGATCATGATCATCCGTGTTTCATAAAATAATGGACCATATGCCGTCTTAGATCTGGATCGCAGACTGTCTTTAATCAGAAGAAATGATCCGATTGAGCGTGCAATTTAAGGATCAGCTCTTACAGCGAATGTGAATAAGCTGGTGCTCTGAGCTCAGCTTTCCAGTAGCAGTTTAGAATTTGGAGTTAACGATTAGGATTACGAGAAGATTATTTCTTGGAGGCCGATATAATAGGCAATTGCAACGAACAGACTGAGCACTATAAGAAAACCAATCAACTGCGGGAAAAACCTTAGCTGAGAATATTAGCCTATGACATTCAACAATAGCAATTTATTGACTGACCATCGACCATCAGGCAAGTGCATGACGACATGCATAAAATTATTAATTATCAGCTTCTGACAGCACCATGAGATTAAACAACGAGGAAATGAAAAAATTCACAGGGGCCTATAGACCATGCCACATCGTATCATTCAGGTTAAGAAACAAACATTTGGTTTCTGTGGAGTGTATCTTTCCCCGTTGCCTCCTGCCTAAATGCTAAGTTTAATCAACAGCCTATTGTCCAGTTGACACTGGTTGTATGTATGTATTGTTAACAAGTACTGTTAACAAATACTGTGATTGGAGCCAGTGAAAACGAGATTGAGCTAGTTAATTTCACACGTAATCGTAGAATCCATTGTCTTAAATTTAAGGGCTGACGACTACCATACTTTCAGACCGAGTACCGTCAATTAATTTAGGGGTATTTGACCTGCGAATGAAAGCCTAATATATATAATTTGTCTTATTGCGAGTTCTATGTTAGTGTATTTGTTCTCTGGTTTTAAAATAGGAATCAGCACGTTAAGGGAGCATTTCAAGGCGACGACGAAAACATAAAAATATCTAGGGGCCTAATTGCATATTGCAGAAATCCACGAGTTTGAGCAGTTCAAACTGTTAGAATGATGCAATCGAATGAGGGAATCTGTCAACCCCCTTTTTGTCCCTTATTGCTCGTTTCTGAAAATTGACCAGTTTGTTCAGCGTAGTTGGGTAAACACCTGCCCATATCATTGTACAATACTGAAGATACGGTGATATTAGACTCGAGTATAATGATTTGAATATTGATCTAATAGAGTGCTTCCCAGGGTATTCTTATTTCTATAATTTTGCAATATTATTTTATAATGCACGAATATAAATCAGAATATGTCAAATTCTAATCAATTATTATGCTTCAAAATTTAGCAGATGTAACATTTTCTATATTTATGTCAACCATTGCAATAATATTGTTAATAAATTAATGGTAATAATAATGATGATTATGATGATTATAATAATAATGATAATAATACCAAATGTCTCCATCAACAGAGCATCTAAGCGGAAAATATCTTTGAGATGAAGTTCAAGCATTAATCTAACAAATGAGAAACTTCCTTGCAGGCCACATATCTGACCACAGTTAACTGCTAGTTTTATGGAACTCATTGGGCTTCGAACCCAGGATACTGTTGCCACAATCAACCACGCGACACCAAAGCAAGATTGGCTGGATGATTTCGTGATCGATGGCGTTGTTTGCTCCGAAGAAACAGAAAAATCCTGTTAAGAAAAAGATCACCGGACTAATCCTACATGACTGACGAATGATGCCTTATCCGATCTGTCGAGCAGAAGGTCAAATTTGTCTTGTCCTTAATCCAAACACTAAGCCTCACGTGCCAAGATCTTTGACTCGACTAGACACCGAAAAAATGAGCGAAATTAAGAGTTACCACGAATCCACGAGTGTATAAATTGCATGCTAGCAAGTAACTGCAGCCTATTCCAGCAATATCACATTTTAAGATATGAAGGAATCTTGCAATATAAAAATTAACTTAGGCTTATCACGATTTAGTTTTGGCGGATGCCTTATGTGATGAATTCCAGCTCTATGAAGTAATGTTAGAGTTACAAACACAATTACAAGTTCTCGACCGAAATAACTAATTCACTTATGCATTAACGCTTACAAGAGGTCGGGAGTTCAAATTCCAGTCAGGACAGAAGCATGGCTGGAGTTTTCTGCACCACATCCATCCCCTATATAACCAATTCATCAATAATGAGGGTTGTGATGGTGCACGGACCAGTGACCATACACTGTCGGTGAGAAGAGAGATGGCGAGGAAAAGGGCTGGCCGCAGGCCCTTGCATGATGAGGTTGAGAAAATGAAGTCGCTATCAACTCATACCCATGCCTTGCTGTCTCAGGCCCAGCTTATAAGGTAATGCACTTCTTCTCCTCTTACCAGTGCACACAGTGAGTAGGCTGTCTGTATGAAATGTTATTGGATCTAGAGTGGCTGACGCAATTGTAGGAATAACCAGGACGATAGTTACTAGGTCGTAAAAGCATCGAATCATACTCTGCGGCTGTGAAAGACGGATTCCAGCGATGGAATTTCCATTCCTTTTACCCGTGTAAAGGGATCGAGCGGCTCTCTTTATCACGCAACGCTCCGGCCATCGGAGGGTACTGGTCCGCTAATGTTTTAGCTTTTCCAGTGAGCACTGTCACTGAGGGCGTACGCTTCAGGATTTCATTGAATTTTGCACTATCTCGAGTTCGGTTCAGTTTCCGTGCAATTTAGAGTTTGACTTTGTATTTAAAATATTCAATAAACAACGCACATAGTCATCGTGCATTAGGTGGGTTTATAGACAAAATCATAAACTGTAATTGACATTATCCTTCTTGTAAAACGTTTAGAATTGTACATTGAAGCCAAGTTGACCTCGAAAGATGTGTTTAGTTGAAATTGTTGCGCATGCGGTCTAGTGTGGCCACTTCCTCAAAACAAACTGAGAGCGAGAGAAATCGAATCCTTTAGTAACCGAAGCTGATAATGTTAATCAATGGTAATATTAATACTAAGCACAAAAGAGATCGGAGTGAAACAAAATCGTTTGGACGATTAACTGCGAATTTATAGCACAACATAAGAGAATATTTCTTGCTTGGTCACAATCAAACTTTTTATCCTCTTGGTCTGACCTTGGTCACGTGAATAATTCATTAACCCACAATTTATTGCTGTTTGCCCCTATGACACCCAGAAAATGAATTGAAGGTATACGACGTGTGGAGACAGACTAAGAGTGTTGGATGTCTTCCGTTAACGTCGCTTAAGGCAAGAAATTCGACTTTCGTGTTTTCAATTTTGTGCTTCGAATGAGACGGATTATGGGACATATGAGGTGAATGATGGCTCGGAAGTGACGTCAACGGAAATCGAAGACGCTAATCATACAGAGGCGAGAGTGATGAAGGAAGTTGCTAATGGAGAAGATGACAGGCAGACCGACCGACCGACAGACAATATGAGAAGTAGGTATAGGAACGGACGAATGAACGGAATGACAAAAAAACTAATGCTTCGAAGCACAAGAGTAAAATAACGCAGAATTTTATTAATTAGCGGCTTTTGTAGCGCCCGTGTATGATGCAAAAGGCATTAAGCGATGGCGCCACGAAACACTAATATTCTATGTATTGGTCTACTTTGGAAGTCATTGATATGTACGTAACGCATTTTTATTTTAATTCATTTTGCATTTACATAGCGCTCCCTCAAGAAGTCTACTAGGTGTATTTACCTATTATGTATTATTTATCATTCATTTCATTTATTTAAATATTTATAAGTGTTGAAGCTTAATAACCAGTAGGCGAGAAAGCCTGGCTCTGAATTTCATCTTTTGAAAATTTCAAAGGACAATATATATAATTGCACATAACGAATGCGATTAGTATCTCTCATCCTCTTTATTCGTGCTCTGGACTGGCAACATTCAAAAACGCACTGGCCGAGTTTAGTCATTTATCAAACTGTTCACCTTCATGTTTGAGCGACTGAACCTGACCATCAACACTTTTTTATTTACCCACAAGCCAAACACCAACCTTACACCTACCCACGCAATTTTTATCTATCCACTCACACCACCCATTTACCAACGAAATTGTCCCATTCACCCGACCCATTCACCAAATCATCCAAGTGCACACACTTAATCATTTCATCCTAACATTTCATCCTAGCACACAAGCATCCATTAATATCGCACTTACAATCAAAATTACAAATACTCTACCGAACTGACTAACAAATCCATCCAATCATCCAATTCATCGACTCAGTCATCCTATCAACCCACAAATCCCTTCTCCACCCGCTCATCATCTCATACATCCACCCAATTTCCCCGTCTTCCGGCACAGTCCTCCCCATCCTCTCATCCTGGTATCCATCACATCTGAGTCAATTCTCGACAGCAGATGGTCGCAACTGGATAACGACACACAGCACCAAAACAGAAACTGAGTTTGTCGTCATGGCAACCGTCTGCTGGGTGGATTCTTATTTAGCGACCCCCTGAGTCGCCTCTGATCGTTTCCTATGAAAATAAAACGCGGTCGATGGCGTACTGAACGTTTACGACAGACTGGCCAATGACCATTCGCCGACTGTTTGCTGCTAGATGGCAATGTTTGATGCGTTGACCGGTGTCACGATGTAAAGTCTCCCCCGAAACAGAGTATCCCTATGGCTGCAATAATGTCCACCCCAAGACTCTGTATGGGGACAATGTTTCCCCAATTAAATAGATTCTCCCCGTCTACGCTGCAAGGTCTCCAACTACTACTCTTTGTTGCTGTTCTATTGTTCTATATGATTTTGATTTACGATTTATTATCTGCATTTTCTGAAACAAATGAATTTTATGCTTATTTGTTGAAATGAACACAAAAATAGGTATGAAATAAAACAAGATAATTGTGAAATAAATTATTTATATTTGTGGTATGAAATAACACCAATTGAATGTCGGAAGCGCTCATGACAGTGAAACGAATTGGAGGAAGAGAGAGAGAGAGAGAGAGATCACGCAGCTTTTTGATAATTAAGAAAATAGCTCTGACATTTAGGTCCACATTTATTGGTGCTAGTTAACGCTGGTTTCCGAAATGAGACCTTGATCACCAATCACTCCCACATTCACTAATTGATGCCTTAGGCCAATTCATAATGCCATCTACATGTAGTGTCGACTCTTAGAAGGTAAACTAGTACCTAGTACCTACATGTGCAACTGAAATTGGAATTTGATAGTTCAATAATTATTTTAAGCGTCACATACGAAAGGCACCCTACGCCAATAATTAATTAGAGACAATGCGCTGGAATAACAATAACTGCACTGGTTGCCTGATACGAGCTAGTATTTTACGCGCAATCGACTAATAATTATGAGGTTGTACTTGAATTTCTGTGATACTTTTGATGTCGATTAAGCCAAACAGTAGTCCTCTCATGTGGTCAGGAATTGCCTTTCATATACTAAGTATATAGAAGGCAAAGGATTAGCATAATAATTATTGCTTATTATTGTTACCTGGTGTCAGGTTATTACTAGGTAAGTGCCAATCAGTAATCTATATAAATAAAGAGCAAATTCTGTCTGTATGTCTCTCGCCCCGGCGATGCATTTGCACAGTATTAGAGCTATTCACTCGAAACCTTCACCGTTGGCCCGGGGAACACCTGGGACACGCAGTCGAGGGGTTCATGAAACCCGCGGACGCCGTCTTCCAGGTCTCCAGGGCAAAAAATCTGTCTCAACTCGTGCAACGCCGGGTGCCCCAGCTAGTTGTAAATAAAACAGACCTACTGGCTTCCTGATAATGAGCTTGCTCTTGCTTGTCTGGCACGTATTGATGAAGATTGGGCATAGAATTCACAAAATTATGGGCAAAGCTTATTAAATAATCAAAGCCAAATCGAGATGTTCATAACTACTGACCTTCTGAGTTTATCCTTTTCTAAATATCCTGCGATAACATTTTCACATTCGAAACAACATGTTACCGTAGGATACTTAGAATTGGATACTTAGATGGACTCAGGAGGTCAGTAATGATGAACTGTACAGAAGAATCGGCAAGACAGAAAATCTCATGCTGAAAGTCCTCCAGAGAAAGCAAGGTTTGTTTGGACATATGTCGGCAGAATGAAAGATGATAGAAAACTTCGAACGCTGGTTTTGGAATAGGCCTAATGGATGGAACAAACAAATGAGGAAGACCACATGGATAATGGACAACATTGAAAAAAGAGGCGGAACAAGTCTTCAAGAGTTGAGTCTCGCCGCAAAGAGGTGTCAAGAGACGTGATCACAAGGGCATCAGACACCTACGGGAGATGAGCCTATGGTGGTTGATTGATTTGATTAAATCAAACAACTTTGTATCGAAAGGCTAATATCTGTCAAATAAAGTGAAGCGTTATAGGCCATACAACCATATATTGCAGTCAATAATGATTACTGAATCAGTTATTCAACGACGCAATTATTTCATCTGAGAATGGAATTTGCTGACAGAGGTGACATGAGCTAGAACAAAGTTGATTGGTTGGCTATAAAATATAAATTGGTTGGCTATAAATTACAGACCACCATAGCTTATTCCTAACTCAAGTTCATTTATACATAGGCTTAGATTTTGTGATCTAAATAGATTCAAAGTAAATTAGTATTATATTGTCTATAAGTTGGATTAACAAGTAGGCCTGCAACTTGTTGAAACAGTTCAAATCATTCAAATTTATAATACTAAATGTAAAGCGACACTTAATTACGTTGCCAAATTAAAATATCCATCAAATAGTCCATAATAATTGCATGATTGTATCTGCTGTGATCCATAGACCACCCTAAACTATTGATTATCGAGTTTAATAGGAAACAATATACTATTCATTATTGTCTAAGCGATTATGATAATTATGGTGTCACTGTAGCCTATCGCGTGGAATTGAAATCTCACCGGGAGTTTTTGCATTAGAATAGTCTGCGGGAGGCGAATTTATTCTGAAACAGATCCTCCAGGAAGAATCTGTTTGGAAATAGCCTATAAGTCTCCGGGGGAGACTTTTAGAGGAGACTCCGTCACGGGACACCGATCCATACACGTCCTCGGCTATAAACGTCGGTGGTCCAATGGCGCAATCCATAGGCACAAGGCAGGGCAGGGACGTCACTGGTCCAGTTAAGCCGATGACCGTAGAACTGAGTCCATAAACCTGTCTGTAACGCTCTGGAGATATAGTGAGACGTTCATAGATGGTACGTCCGCCACTGGCATTTGTCAGAGGAGAACCTTTTCCTATTAAATGTATAATAGACTGCATTAGCGCAGGAGAATGAGCTCATTGATCATCGTGTATCAGATGCTGGAAATTGGAATCTGTGTCATTTTGTGATTGACTGCTGGCATCACGGGATCGAGGGCACACGCCCCGCCCCCTCCATTTATTTAGAAGAAAGGAAACATCTGTAAATAGTTGTCTCATAGAATATGTCATGATCGTGATTAATTGAATGGCTTCACTCAATCAATATATCAATCAATAATGTATTGTTAGATTTTAGAACGTGAATGTGTTAGTGGTGTCAACTGTTGATTTCCATAGGTTTGGTAGCGATGAAAACTGCCTGTGTGTAGTATTTGTGTGATAGATATATATTATATATATAGACCAACAGGTTACGTCAAGAGCCTGTCAGTCTAAAAAAATAGACAAAAGCTTCATAAAACGATCAATAGAAGTGTAAATAATTTTCCGCTTATAATTTCCGCCGCCTGAGGCCGTTGCGTCTGCCTGCAAAGCACACGGAGTGGTCCAGCGGTTGAGTGCATCCGATATGTGAGGGATAGGCGCCGGTTTTAGAATCAACAGTGACTTCTTTTGCACTTTAGCCTGTCAAATTTGACAGATTTTTACCTCATACACCTCCAATAATCGTCTGTACTTAATTTTCGCGGTAACATTGTAGTCTAATTACGCTGCTTTAAAGTTTAACGGAACCGTGTGCATCATTTACAGGGTGGTAATCGACGGTAGCTTCAGATGAAAAAAAACACACAATTCTCTAAAAAGGAAATGTCTCATACGTGCCATATCATGCCTAGGCCATATGACTACACATGTACACGAAAATGCGTACATACATACCCACGTACATTCAAACATACATACATTACATACATATATACATACATGCATGAACGCATGCATACGTTCAGACATACATGCATATATAATAAGCACACGTTGTGACATAAGTCCAGGCGTATTTGGGTATTGGGAAAAATACCCCAATCGCGTACGTATGCAGAGGCGTAGCTAGGGGGCAAAGGGACATATTATGTCCCTTTGACCCCTAGCTACGCATTTGCATACCTACGAGATTATGCACACGTATAGGCGTATACACATGGATACATAAGTGCAGATTATATTGCGCGTAGGCATAATGAATGACATGACTGCTTCAATTAATGGCTTTAACTCCCCAATCTGGCTTTCGAAATTCGGTGCATCATGTGATATTGGCAATCTGCTGTCAAACCATAATCCCTCGTGCAGATTGTTTCATAAATCAATTGTTGGAGGAGATACGTGTTTGTTCACAATAGAGATCATGCCTAATCCTCGGAAGAATTATCTAGGCAGGAGAATGGCTGGTCTTATTTTAATCACCGAACCGTGTAAACCGACCTAGGGCTGAGGATTTATTTAGTAAAAAGTAATCGAGTAAGTATATTCTTTATTGAACCAGCTGCCTATCCACAATTTGTTGTACACGCAGTATATTCTAATTATGAACGATATTATCGCTTAGACGCGCATGTAGATGCACGACAGTTTAAGCCCGTACTTGCATGACTATAGTTTCACTATCTTTTCACAGCTATAGATTGTGTGTCTTATGATTCAGGTACCTACGTACGCCGTGGTAACTCGGCATTGTTTAATTAAACAATGCTCGCTAAGATCAGTTCTATATTCCACACAGCCGCGTTTAAGATTTCTACAGCCGACCAAACCTGAAATAGAGAAGCGCAGCTTCCACAAGTACATGAAGGCGTTCCACTTCCAAATTACTGCAGCCATGTTGTCGTAGGCTTTTGATACAAATTTGAAACAGTCATGACTCAGGTTTCTCTCTAAGAACATTATGCACGCTCTCTAATCAAGGCGTTCCACTTCCAAATTACTGCAGCCATGTTGTCGTAGGCCTTTGATACAAATTTGAAATAGTCATGACTCAGGTTTCTCTCTAAGAACATTATGCACGCTCTCTAATCACTATTAGCAACTGCTTTTTATAAACCTCTCCTAAAGTGGCTTTTGGAGATTTACTGAGAGCTGATTATAGTGGCTACCAAACCTTGTCCCTGCTGTTGTAGGATGAGGTAGGCAGTATATCACCTCCTTTTTAGTTCAGCTGTCTTCCTGGAGCTCGGCTTTATTGCTTCAGGCTGGTTCCAACGTATCGATGGTTTTAGTCAGGACCTTTGTGGTCTTTTTCTATCCATATTATACATTTTATGAAAAATCAAGCGGTGATACTTTTTTGAAGCAGGCCTGACACTCTCAACAGGTTTCTCGTTATGTTTCTTATTTTATTATACAAGACGGGATCATACGTGTAGGATAGATCGGAGAGGAGATCTTGAACCGTTTATTGGGTGTTAATTGAGGCATTATTCTAAAAAATTTTTTTACTTGTGCTTCTAAGTTATTTAAATAAATTGTTTACATTCTAACAGAAAGCATTTTGTCGCTTCCTAAGAACTGCAATAGTCACACTTTCCGATTGGATGCTGACACATTTTAAAAGATAATGGTTCAGTCGACAGCGTCCTAGCCTCAATTGAGCAATTAATTTTTGCTCCGTTTGCACTTATTAAGTTTGATTTAACTGCTCACGGTCGGCTCAATATGTTTATAACGCAAGCCTGACGTCTGAAAAGAGTCATGTTTTCTTTGCCATGAGGCGATGATATACTATACCGGTACTTAGTTATGTTCTATGAGTTCCTTACTTGTTTCAAGATTAACTATGGAATGCGATTTTGAATCCTCCGACTGAAATTCCGGGCCCATGTGCAGAAAAATCCCTCGGGTCTTCTTTGTTTTTGAACGATAAAAGAATATTATTGTTTTAAACATCTTTTCATGAATTCAATAGTAAGATCAAGTACCCAAATGTGACCGCCTTTTACAAAAAATTGCACTATCTTTCTTGCGTATCACCTCTCTGAGTTCCAGATCGGTGTCTGGGGGGGGGGGAGTGCCATGATTTAATTGATTTTATATCATCTGCCCTTCTACTGCGCCTTCAAGTCAACCCTGGTCGAAATCATAAATGCAATGGGCAGCAAATGAATTACATCATGCATAATCATATTTTGAAATGCCACCGACTGGTCCAACATCTGCAGGCGGCACGCGTCCCAGATGCACGGTGCGTCCCAAGGGGATGTCCATACAAATGTCTCTGTAGTAGTCAATTGTATTACTAGCAAATGCACGGCCAACAACAAACGCTGCATTAGATATAAACGAGCGGGAATTGGATTGGAATTGTCGCAGCTGACAAAAACAAGCACGGCATATGAACTATAGGCTATGCACCAATTGTTTTACAGTCGTTTTTGCAGAGATATCATCATTCATCATTCATTAATTTAAGTTTTTTTTGCAAAGACATGCAGTCAATAAATCAGATTCTTGTGTGGTTTACTTAACAAAACAAATGCAGAACTAATATTACATATTCATTATACGCAACACGGCTTAGTTTTCGTTTCATATTATCAGTGTTATCGACTAACGTATTTAGTTCAGACCACTTTTCCCGGTCTTGCTATTCATTCACTGGGTGAGCAAATGTTAACCTGAATTCTTTGGGCACTAAGCGTAAACTTATAATGCCATTGTGTTTTATATTCGTCACAGCTTTCTTCACGCTTTAATAAACAACACGCGCCCAAGATGTAGGGCGTATAATTGTATATGGCATAACCAGGAGCAACTATTTAATGTTTGCTGAGATCAATTAGTCATTCCATACAGAGTCGTAGCATTATTGTCTGCCCAAAGATAGTTTTTTGTGATACACAGAGACCTAAATCTGATTCTTATCCAGGCACGACACCTCGGTATACGGTTGACGTGCGACAGATCCGAAGCAATTCGTCGAGTAGTTCAACGATGGAACAGAAACTGATCAAGCATCTTCTGTCTCACTACGACACCGACGCACGTGGAGTCATCAACGTCAACTCAACCATCAGAGTGGAAATAGAACTTCTGCTGCTCAGGATTCAAGCGCTTGTGTGTAGACCTTCCAATCATTAATCATTTACTTTGATTAGCTTGAATACCAAAACCAAAATCAATTGAACTACTGCTTCTAAGGATGACAGCGCTGGTCCGTAGACCTACCAATCATATCTCAATTACTTTGATTCTTTTGACTTAAAAGATGTAACAAGTCATCTGTCGACTACACGTTAAAGCGGCGGCTATAGTCTATAGGTTAAAATGAGTTATTTGAATAACAGCGATCTCAGATTAAACTAAGATCAAACTTCTTAATCCCTGCGCCCAGACTATGATCATTGCATTCAGAAGTAGAGGACAGGGTTTTCTCATACACTTTTCAGTCATCAACAATTATTTTCATAGTCAAAATACAACGCTCAGAAAATTCCCATGAGTGTGCACGTAAAATTATTTATGACTTAATATTTTCATTATCAATATTAGATTTATGAACAGATGAGCTTGTATATGAAATGAAATTAAAATGTTCGATTTTTCCAATTTCTTGACCTTTCTATGCTTAATCTATCTCACAAAAACGCCATGACAATCCTTGGTATTGTGGCCATCAGTCATGATTCAGTATACAAATTAGCCAGATTTGTGCGGCATATGCTTTCTCATACGCGACAGCATATCACATAATAATGACAAAGCTGTTTTCAGACAAACAAATTCTTGTTTGGATGGGAAGAGATTCTTGATTGTAAATTGATGCTAGTTTGCTGCCTATTCATTTCTGGTCATTGAGAGCCAGAGCATGGTTACACTGATTGACTTCCTATTCCTTTCTTTGTTGTCGCTACACGTCAAGGGCTTTACCGTCCATGACTTAGGCCTACACTTAGCCTCTGAGCACGTCTAAATGTATAGACGTAGTTCATCCAAGCGTCTACTGCTGACGCTAAGTCGATGCGATGTATGTATACGCCCTGACACCGGATCAGAAGGGGTAATGGCTGAGCTAGGCTTCGGTGCAATAAAAGACTTTGACAAATGGGATTGTCTACTAAATAGCATTAGCAAACGAAATATGTCTAGACTTGGCCTCTAAAAATAGCAAAACCAATTAAGCTTGGAAGAGAAACATAGATGTACCTTGAATCCGATGAATAACTGCTACGTTTAATGCGATGAAGAGCTATTAGATACATGTAACTGGATGAATCTCAAGGGATGAAGCGCAACAGAAGAGAATATCTGCTGGAAGAGTTTGACTGTGATACCTGGACATAATATCCAGCCCTGAAGGTAGACCCTGGCAAGTGAGATAATGGCAGGCTAACGTAAACATCTATTAGCAGGACACGCTTGCTGCTTGCTGTACTAGAGGCACGAATGAATAAACGCCTAGTTGTGCCGCCGTAAATTAACTTAACGCGTCTTAAGTCTCGTTTATGAACAGATTTTTGTCTATACTAGAGAAGACAAAAGAATCGTTTACTGCCAGCTGCAATGCACACTACATGCTCCGCTTTGACACTTCTGTTCTATTCTCCTCTTCCTTCTCCTCCTCTTCCAATCTACTCTATTCTATTCATCTTTGTCCTTTATCCGTTTAAATCTGCCTCCTCCTCCTACATTCTTCCCCCAAATTCAATCTACTTTACAGAAATATGTCCCTCCTCTTCGACTCCTCCCCTACACCTGCTCCTCTTCACAGTCCTTCATGTCTACCTTTGGTCAAGACTGCTCCATGTGTCTGTTTTAAATTGAGAACAACTCCAGAAGACAGACCACAGATCTCAAACGATGAACCTAAACACTGGGTTGTGTTCCGTCAGATAGCGCAGATGCAATTGGCTGCAGAGAAGGCGTCATGCAGTCTAAGTATTCCATGAAGCCTTGGTGGAACAAGATAGAGTCGTACGAAAACTGGTCCAGGATTTTGTTGTGCCTCTACGAAGTCTGTTGTCTAAATGCCTGAAGGGTTACATAATATATCTGTATGTCTGTAAATGTTAGCCACACGTGATTCTATACCCTCAGAAATTCAAATGTCGCATATTTTTCCAATACTACCGATGTTAAAGGGTAACACACTCAGTATAAACACCGAACGCATTATACTTCTATACGCATTATAGGCTTCTACGCATTATATGTGCTCATGAAGACCTACATGCTCTGTTTGTGTCTCCGTCTGATCGTCTGTGTCACTGTTTACGCTTAACTGTGGGCGTGGTTGCACGTGTGTAGCCTATGCTGTGATCCAGAATTATAAAGAGTATGAACGATGAATGCTTCCTACATTAACAGCATTCAACATTATTCTAATGATAATAACTTAGGATCAAATCACTGAAATCGGTAGATGAGAACGTGTTGTGTGGGCTATGTATTGGGTTGAATTGACCTGAGATTTTGTGGCGAAGCTAAACCATCCATTCTAAGTGTATGCAGTACTATTATGGCGCCCGCTGAAGAAGGACGGATTAGATTAGGTTAAACGGCTCAGTGACCTAATCACGCGATTAACTTCTTTTAAGCACAATTGAACTAAGATTCTTAGTGGCTGATGTGATCATTGGGATTAATGATTAGGCCTAAATGAGCACGTCACTCAGTGCCTGGTTGTTCTGACTCTGTTATTCACTGGTATAGGCCTACTTCCTGTGTTTAAAATTTTCTGTCTTGGATCAATACATCTGACAATGAAATGATCTTGCTGACTCATATTTTACTTAAAATAATGCCAGTAGGCTCCATTTGACAACTTCTCTCTATTGCCCGGTTCAGTCAATACGCTTCCGTCCGATGTTACATGCCATGTACTGCATCATCCTTAATTGATCATGTTGACTGATGTTTAATAGACTCCATAGAATAAACCAGTTATTTCTCAGACGAAACATCTTGTGCATGTTCCTAAGTCATCTATCAAGTAGACCTGCATGCTCCCTATTTCCACGTCACTTCGCAAGCAACGATAGCAGTCCAGAAACATCACGTTTTGACGTAATTGGCCTTCGTTTTTTTTACTTCATACCTATGCTGCTCATTAAATATTTACTAGCGTCAGTTCTATAAGAAAAGGATTCGCTTAATAATCCGGTTTCCTTGCTCTCTGTCTCTCTGTCTCTCTCTCTCTCTCTGTTTCTGTCTCTCTTTATGTCTAGCTCTCTCCTCCCTCCCTATTTATTTATGTATATATGTATATATGTATATTATAGATATATTTCTTTCTCTCAGTCGTGTTTAGAAGATAATTATTTTCGTACAATGCCTTTTCTGGTATGTTTTCAAGTTTCGGTTTCAACCAACATAGAAAGCCTTCGCCTAGTCTAGTGGAAATGCAGGTCCAGCATTTTTATTCTGGTGATAATTGAATTATAATTGAGTTTTCTTGATTTGATTATAGTATAAAACATTTAAACATTAATAAATCGTGGCTGATGGCCCTTTGTGCTCAGTCTCAGGCTTGATTAGAACCTCCATTACTTTTGTTGCTTCTCCCGTTTATAAGCTACAACATGTGAACTTATTTACCGCGTTTCAATCTTCAAAGATTCATAATTTACCTTGTTCATCTTTCGCTGTAATTAAACTTAAAGTTCTCCAAAGTAGCCGGACGCATTAGCCCGTCGGGATCTTAACCAGTAGACCTGAGCCTGCTCTACATTTCAAAATACGAGTTGATTCCTTGTGCGTTTATTTTAACAGGATGAACGAAGTCAAGTTCTAACTACGACTGGTCACATTATTTGCGTGAGTAGCGCCATGGTCATTTAGAATGAGAATGCATTTCTTTTAGCTTAGTTGTACATGTACACATTAAATTACCCGAAGTCCCACATGCTTCCATCATATCACATTGCGTATTTATCGCAGTGGATATAGGCCTAATGTATGCATGACCGGAGATAGATAACGAAAGAGACAGTCTCTGTCTTTTGAATTCAAGTCGAGGCTTGCCATTTTAAACTGATCGTGCATTTCCCATTCAGGCGTATTGATGTTATTGCAATGCTGTTCCCATGTAGGCCTACAGTATGTGCTTCACACAGCAGATTCTGAACCTCTATATAGGAAGCATAGGTTTGTTTTATAGGCATGTAAAAGTATACTACACACCCTGCTCTTCATTTTCATCTGCATCGATCAGGCAGGTGTCACACAAGGATGCGCTAAAGTTTATGGTGTGGAGAGAAAGATCAATGTTCTTGTGCAAAATAATTGCAAGAATCATGTGTAATTGCTGGATTACGGCCTGCACAAATGAAGCATATTTCTTTCCCTATAAATCGCATATTTAGGCCAGCGTATATGCGTGAACACTGGACAAGCATGTTATCCTAAATGATAAATGGTTATTTCCAAAGACGCAAAAGGCTGTCTCACTTGGTCCTTATTTATTGCCAAACTATAGTCCAACAGTAATCTTGATGTATTGGAAGCCGGACGTTAGCAACGAGATCTTTCCATTAAATTTAGGATTGGCAGGACGATCGGTTGCAGTGGAGGAAGGAAGCTTTCGACAACATCGAAGATGTCGTTCTACGGCCTGACAGAATCTGGCTTCCGGAGCTGGCGCTGATGAACGGGTTAGACAATTTCATCCTGATATATTATACCATCATCATTTCATCTGCCTAAATGGTTAGTTGACTTAGGTATGTGTACGTGTGGCTGCATGGTAATTGTGATTGTAATCAGGTGTTTATATAGCGCCACTTGAAGTGAGATGTGCTCCCGACCCGGGTCAGTGTCATCACTGACTAAGTGATGACACTTAACAGATGCTACGGAACCGATCAGGGGTTAAGGAAAAATGGCTGGTTCTAATTAAGGGACTGAGATAACCCATTCCAGCAGGAGGAAGCTTCGGTGACGAAACTTCTAAACTGCAGACCATAGAAGTACACATCCGCGGAACGACCAGATGTTGCCGAGCTGAAGGCAGTAGGAAGGAACGACTAGGTGAGTATAGGATACTGGATTACAGTAGACCCTAACGTTGAGTGGAGCAGAGCCAGCAAGACTGCATTCACCGTATAAGGGAGCAGACTTTAAATAAAATACGTTAGTGGACGGGGAGCGTGTAGAGAAAAAAATATGATAAAAGACGAGTTGCGGTCAAATTTTTTGATGTCTCTTATAAATAATGCTGACTGCAGCATTCAGATTGGCCTGCAGCGTAAGACCATTTTATGAAGGAGAGGCCAACGTAGACTGCAATGCCATAATCGATCCAAGCGCAGATCAGAGCATGGAGCAGAGTCTTGATTGCATGAAGAGAAAGTGATTTGCGGACGAGACGAAGCTGACCTGAGTAGCATAGAAGCATGAGTGAGATACGCTTTTTACGTGATCTGATAGACGGAGTACAAGCAGGATCAAGAATGTAAACGAGATCACGAACAGAGAAGGAGAAACACACTTTGGGAAATCTAAGGTATAGGAAAATTATATCAATTTTTTGGAAATCTATGATTGACTAACCAGATGCATGTATAACGTGGTATACACAATACAATTGGATGGAAATCCATCTTTGTATCTACTCCACGTGCGGTTTTGAGTCTCATCTGGCGTTTGCAAATCCTTCATACACCATAACTCAGCGATTTAGTCAATAAGCAGTGATGCTGAATAAAGTACATGAAATAACATGTGTGTATTAAATTTTCTGACGGTGATCAAATTATATGAATCATAGGCCAATTTAACAAGATTTCGGCAATAGTTGTACATGAATATGAAGACGTAAACGTTCTTTTAGGAACTGTAATCATAAATTATTGCAGACATGCTTCCTATTTAAAGCCTTCACACACACTAACCCAGAGCCATCAAGTGATGGTGGTTCTGGTCAATAGGTTGTGACGCTTAATAAATACAGCAGTTATCTGGTAAAACAGCGGGGATAGTTAAGACCATATTGAAGACGTAGGGCCATTATGTGCTTGCTGAAAATTTACGCCCCATTGTCTGCTGTTCGGCCCCCATGGCTAGCTAACCCATTCTGCACACTTTCTCGCAGTCTATAGCATAGGTCCTACCTAATTTTAGAGAAAAATAGCCTCAACGAATTTGTTTGACTCTATGGAGGAACGAACATAATCGGCGTGTGTTCGAAAAAGAGAGAAAGAGAGAGAGAGAGAGAGAGAGAGAGAGAGAGAGAGATGCAGAGTGACAGAGAGAAAGAGAGTAGTATGCAACTCAGGGTTCTGTCTTCATAACGTTTTCAGACTACGCAATACTAGATAATGTTTACGCAGCTGCTTTCAGGAGATCATCTGTTTATAAGCGCTCCAAGCTCAGCCACGATTAATGAACGAGTAGACCATTTCAGATGTTGACAAAGGTCGACGTCATTGCGCATGATTTATGAGATGTATAGAAATCGCACAGTTTGTGATAATATTTCCTTGTAATGCGCTTTTGACACGACAGAGCAATCAAAGATAAAAAAACAAATGTTGATAAAACATATTTCAGAAAAACTTGACCTCAAATATTTCGACAATGACTTCTATGGCCCAAAGGTCACCAGTTCAAGGTCGGAGTCAAGGGTTAAGTGAGGAGTGAAGTCATTGCACAAAATCTAAATAAATGTACCATAGCACAAGCGATGATAATTAGATTCATGACCCTCAAATCTAATCTATCGTATATTCAAATCCATTCTATTCTATTTCTAGTCTATTCCTATTTGTTACACTCTAATCCATTTTGATCTAGTCATAATAAAAATCATCTATTATGTTTTAGTCTAATTCCTCGTATAGCACCATTGGAATAATGCATAAGTCATCAATCGGTGGTTGCTGAAGTGAACCCGCATTCAACAGTCGCAATGCGTTAGAGAAGTCCAATTGAAATACAAAAGGTCAGAAACCAGAAGACAGGTAACAATGCGTAGGACTTAAGTGCAACTGAAGCAGATGTTTTGATCCGTTACTTGTACGTGTGTAATATTATGCATACAGACGTTCAATATAGCGTTTTTAGTACCGCATAAAGCGCAATTATGCATCTAAAGGGTGCATCAGTGCATTTGCGATCGTCGTCTCAAATGTACATGGCGCCACAAGGCCTCGCAACTGCTCAACTCAGAGTGCAAACTCTATCAGGGAAACCATGAGGCTCCGTAAGTACCTAGCATTAACGCTTTCTAAGATATTCCGATGTTTTTCACGCTGGATCTATGCAATAGTTGTTAACGAGTTTCTTTGATTTCCTGTAGTATTGAATGTCCTGCACTCAGATAGTGTATTCATGGCAAAGGTAATCATAAATGTCTGCAGATGCAGTGATGATCTCTAGGAGCTAAATTCCTGACTGTGGCAACGCAAGGATAATTATATCAATAAAATCTTATATCGCGACGCGCATTATACTGCCTCCTTGTTATTGTTGAAATAATCATATGAGAAATGATCAAAAAATATAGCTTGAGTAGACTTAATTGCTATTTACCAAAAAGTAAAAATAAGAGCTCGGTGGGTTTTATTGACGTAGGTCTATAAAATTTTCTCGCATTGCTCCAACATAACGGCTGGTTAATAGTTACATGCTATAAGCTTAACTTTGGAAGTTAACATCGAAGTGACAGTATTTGGTCGAGTTTTCAATATTGGTGCAGATGTTCAAACGTGTTTGGCTTTGCTAGGTGTTTAGTATTCAGGTTCAGGAGATGATCGATGATCTCTTTAGACTTTGCGTCGTTCGTATGTGCATTTGTCAAGTGAAAATAGATCACTGGATCAGCCATCATCCGTATGTGTCTGGTTCGACCATCTGCGATCAGCGATGTATTTCTGCATGCATACCTACGTATATGCTTCTCTGTGGGCCTGCCTCTATCTGTTTGTGCCTTTCTTTGTCTGCATATATCTATTTCTGTGTATGTTTACGTTAGCCTGTATTGCTGCATGTCTAACTGTGTACTTTTGTGTCGCTCTCTTTCTGCCTGTTTCTGTCTTTTGTTGTCTTTACTCTATGGACCGGTGTGCGTATGTGCGTATGTTTACGTCAGTCTGTATTTCCACATATGTGTAGGCTACTTCTCTATTGGCCTGCTTGTACCTGTGTTTGTATGCCTGATTCTGTTTGCGTGTGTATTTATTTGTCCCTTAATTTGAACCGAATCAGCGAACCGAAACCCGACTCCAGTACAATGGTTCGTCCATAAACCTATTCATCAGCGAATAGCAAGAGAGACCAAGTGCAGCATCAGACTACTCGTCAGTAGCAGCAGCGTCCATCCCTGCATCAGACCCTGGGTCAGTGAGGGCACAGCAGCTGCATCTGGATCAGAGATTGAGTTTATGGTTCGTGTGGGATTTGCGCTGGCGTCCAATTGGCCCTGGTCCCCGATTGGCCTGAACGACAGCGCTGAGAACACCAAGATCGATGTGGGCTGGTCGGGTCAATCTACGAACTGTCTGGTAGAGGTTATCGGATAGGGAGGAGGGCAGGGGAGGTGGAGTGGGAAGAGGAGGAGGCTACTGAACGGAAGCTCGTTTCATCGGCCGTGTTGTCACCCGTTCTACACGCGGTGCTATCCACATTATAGAAGGACGGCTGTTGGGGCCTGAGGCGTTCAATCACGCTCCAAGAGTCTTCCCACCGTCGTCGTCACCATCAGCTGCTGTAACCGCAGCAGCATCGTCGATCGGCCATCTACAAACAACGACAGTTCGTTGACGACGTTAGCGGCGGCAGCTGCAGCAGTAGCAGCAGCTAATGTTCCCAGCGTCCATTTCAGGCAGAAGCGGAGGAATGGTCGTCATGGAAACGGCGCCAACAGGTCTATGCGACGGTCTCAAGGGACGACCTTATCAAATAGAAGTGTAAATAATTTCTCAACGGAATTATGTGTATGGATTGGCAACAATACGTGCGACAAAGCCAGGCAGACAAACACGAACGGAACACCGAAAGATGGAATGAGCCAAACACGCCGACACTGACACATACAACGCAGACTTAGGTGCCCGTAATCACGCTGTCATTTATTATCCACGGAATATGACAGAGACATGAAGAATGACAGAATGGTTTACTTGAGATGTCAAAGAGCAAAGTTCTGCAGCAAACAACGCCACATTCAGCCGACGACAGATTAATCATAGAGAAATATGTAACGTAGACGATGGAAGAGAAACGAGGAAGTCAGAAGAACACAGAAGACAGACACACAGACAGCGACCAAGACACACAGACAGACACACAGTCAGCGATGAAGACACGAACAGAAACACCGAGATATATATCGTCGCTTAAAGGAATTTGCACAGGGGTAGCCAGCCATCAGAACAGCAATGCATTGTTCGTGCCTCAGTTGGACTAAACTGTTATAGTCTCAATTTCAAGAACACACGAACCTCTTCTTGTTCATACACTTTGTCCCGATGAATAGTAAACCCATAAACGTCTGTTAGAAACTGTTTGAAGATTAAAGTAATATCAATAAAATTGTATCTAGCATTTCGAATAAAGCTGCAAAATATGACTAAAATTGACGTAGCACAAGCAAAGAAAATTTTAAGTAAAAAATAGTTGATAAAATTGAAAGTTTCCAACACAGGTCCTTGCTTTCTTACACGCGGTCAAACGTTCATAAACTTAATAAAGCAATCAAAATTTTCAAACGGAATTATTGTTTCGTGCTGACACGCCCACTATTGTTGATCTTAAAATTTCAGTCAAATGCTGCAAGTATTGACAGAGTTATGACAATACTTGGGGTCTACTATTAATCGGGAAACAGTGCAAATGTGGGAGCCAAGAATATAACAGACAGGCAGACGCACACAAACTGATAAACAAACAAACGATAACAAGCATCAATACATTTAATCGACTCCGTGAGCTACATGGAAAGCCAGCAAGAGCACCACTGCAGAGCTTACTCGAATAGGTGCTACATTAATACGATAGTGATTAGCTAGTAGAAGGAAATCTTTACGACTGACTATGGACCAGGCTATGGTCGATTAATGCCAGTAACTACTGTCACTGTGCAATGCATATAATCACTGTTCTTCATTTCCAGGGCCGAGGTATTGACCCCGGACTTCAGCAAGGTGCGAGTCCTCGTGCGCCACGACGGGCGAGTCCACTGGGAACCGGGTGGTATCTTCACGACGACATGCGACATCAACATCCGCTACTTCCCGTTCGACGACCAGGCGTGTGCCATTCAGTTCGGCGCCTGGGCCTACTACAGTGCCCGTATGAACATCACGAGTGCCTCTCAGAAAATCCAGACGAACAACTTCCGATTGAACGGAGAGTGGGATGTCTATCGGACGAAGGCAGAGTGGAAGGAGAACACGCTGCCCTGCTGCAATCTTACCCGCTATCCCTACGTCGAGTTCACCCTGTTCCTGAGAAGGAGACAGGCGTTCTACGTCATGAACATTATTCTGCCTTGCACGATGCTCTCGGTTCTCGTCATGGTCACGTTTTGTCTGCCACCCGATGCTGGAGAGAAGATCTCGCTCGGCATCTCGGTTCTTCTCGCCTTCACTGTCTTCCTCCTCATGGTCGCGGAAAACGTGCCACGAACTTCACTGCACATTCCCATCATGGGTAAGTTCCACAAATGCACATTCCTGTCTGAGGTGGATAGTCCTACTTCAAGTATCCATTCCCACCATAGATGAGTGTCTTAAATTCATATTCTCATCATGGGTAAGGTTGTTTATATGCATAATCTCATCTTAGATAAGTTCTCAAATGCACATTCCTCTCTGGAGTATGTATCTACTTCAAATGCACATTCCCATTTTTAGCAGGTGACTCAGAATAGCTTTCTATGGGTTTATTTGCCATAGCAAGTAAGTAGGCACCATTGTCACAGCATGCCGAGGATTCGAGCTGCTACCTGCAAATGACCAGATTTATTGCTAACGTATTTCCTATGAGTTCGACGGGATTTCTCTTGAATTGGACTTTAATCTTGTATCAATTGTCTTTTCAGTAAGCATAATTTCAGGTAATCAAGTTTATACACTTTTCATTTAGAGTCGTACTGAGTTTGTCACGGTAGGTAGCGCATTTAGAAGGTGGTCGAATAGCACACAACGTTTCATTCTCCGTGTTTAATCTGGATTTTTAACAGCACAACCCTATCATGAGTAAGTTTCTCATTAGCACATTTATATCGCGGGTAGTGGCATATACATGTACTGCACATGTACGTTCTGGACGTGGGTCGGTAGTTCAAATGATCAGTCCCATGACAGACATGATTATATTAGCCTGCAATGCCACACATGTTCGATAGTGCTTAATTTTGGTGATGCGGAATAAATGTCCTACGTACATGTAGGTCATTTTAAACAATTGCTCTGTTAATTACCAAATGCTATAGACCTAAACAGTGGCTTTTTTCTGCTCTGTCAATGTAGTGATTTATCTTACGTGTACGATGGCGCTGGGTACCGTGTCTGTTTGTCTGACCGTTCTCGTATTGAACCTCCACCACCGTGACCACGAATGCCCGGTGCCTGACTGGGCCCGATTCCTCATCCTCAACCACCTGTCGCGGATCCTCCGGGTGGGTGCTCGAAAGCCACAGACGAAGGCCAACAACGACCTGTTGGAGTCTACGGAAAGAACGGAGGGCGTTCGAGACCAGTTGAGGAAGGCGGTCGCTGCCGAGGCCTCGCTCATCTCGCCCGTCATCGTAGGGTCGGATGGGAAGACGGCCGAGGCGTTCTGCTACACGGTCGTCGATGATGTGGGCGCAGTGATACAGAGCGATCACAAGCAGGACTGGAAGGAACTGGCGCACGTCCTCGATCGACTCTACTTCTGGCTGATATTTGTTGCCATGACAGCGTCCGCCATGATCATCCTTCTCGTTCCTTATTACAAACAGGACCTACACGCGGACGTCATATAGTAGGTCATATGACGTGGCGTTCTAAGATCAGTAGTGCGATTCCCTCTATCAAGGAATTAAGGTATTAAGGTTCATCTGCAATGTCTATGTACCAAAATGTTTACATCGGATGACCGCTCGACGTCCAACTGTGTTATGCTAAGCCTAGAGTATGAAACTGAAGCGACCAACGCTTCATTTTCATGTACTTTGGTCATCTCTAGTTATGCGTAGCATTATTGTATATATATTGTATATATATATATATATTGAATATATATATATATATATATAGGTCCCTCTGTTTTCTCAGGCGTTGCCGCCCTTTTGTTAGCCATAAGTCTTTCTACAAATGTAATTGGCTAGATGATTGAGCTTTCATGAAGCCAAGTAATAAATACAATGTTGCACCGCAGCAGCTCTGGTTTCCAAAACATACATTTACAAGCTCTGATAAATGCATGTACGCAAGCACATTTAAAGCGTGTTTTATTTGTTTAATATTTAAAACTGCAAAGTTATAAGTCTTAGATAATAAGAGTCTAGTACAGTCATCAGTAAGCCATCTTGCGAGTCAAATGACTTACTGTAGGCCTATCTAAAGCAAAGCCTGTACCTGGAAGTATATAAACTGCGCTTATCAATCTGTCCAATTCGTTCTATATGTTATCAATAATTATGTATGGCACGTCTAAATCTCGTGCTTTTGCGTTTCCTGACCTCACTCCATAGAACCAACCTCCTTTTATGATTCGCTTATTGCTTCAAGCTGGGGTCTCCCTGCATTATTTTGCTGCTACAAGTCAGCCTTACTTTCTCGAGGTATCTCGTATATAGAGGATCTCTGATTGGTGTAGCCCTGTGGGTGTCTGTCTCCCTAAGATCAATTCCCATTTCTCCGCCTGTCGACCTCTAAAGCAACTTGTACTCACATCGCAACTACTTCTAGTCTGTTGTTGTGAATGGAACTCTTTAGTTACCATTTGGGATCAATGAATTTATTATTAGGTTCATATTAGGGACTACGTTAGAAGCAAACATACAAATATTAGCACTCAGCAAACAATTCGAGCACAATAGCTACATAATTATACTGCTGAAAATGACGCCAGAGACGTCAAAAATCCAAGGCCAATGTGGGCACCCAAAATACAGTACACCACAATGCGACAACGAAGAAAAGACAGGATGACGAAGCAGTCGTCTGTACAGATATTAATAGTATTGATATCTTCGTTTAATTTAAAACTTACAAACCGCAGTTTGACTACGAGTAATAGTGTAAACAAATTATGACAGGTAATCACCGGAGTTGAATTCAATTGTCGGCAGCCATGCAAGGCGCTCAGCATCAGAGGTGGCGTTTCCTAGCATGCACATTTGCCAACCTTTTTCAGGATTCCTGTTGAGCCCGTCCGGCGCTAGATGGTACTTCGGCCAAAGCTTTCACCACTGATGGCATAGCCCCAGCAAGCACGTTCCATACTCCACTGGTTCACCCCATCTTCATGTTAAAGTGTGTGAAAGACTTTGAGGAGGTTAACGTAGCGTTAGTTGTCTCAGTACAATCCCAGTCGGAGGTCAGAATTGAAAGGTCATGTGCATTCTTCATTGGTGCATTGCAAATATTATACGTAAACTTGCTTGTCGAACTGTCAATATTTACTATCTCAACCGGACTGCTTTATAGAAAAGCAACTCCTATCGTTACTGGTGACGGATGAGCTTATAGGGACAGTGGCATAGCGACACATGAAATTTTTTCAAAAAGAATGTAGGGCCTACAACACAATTGGTAAAAAACGAAGTTACATTTTCGAAAAATTTCGCACAATCCTCCGCTTCAATGTTATCTGTCAGTAGAGACACGAATTCAAAATTTCAAACTGATCTCGATTCTGATTGGGTCTTTCAAAACTAATTTTTGACTTATGCCTTGATGCTTGTAGGCAGTGCACGCTTACCATTGTATCGCAGGCCTATTGTAGTATGTTAGCCTTTTGTAGATGGCAGATAAGGATGTATCGAGAGGCTATCCGGCCGTGCTCTCCATGGGAATCTGCAGGGTGGGTTAATAAAAATTGTCCCACCGAACTAAAGGCGACTTATCCACAGTCAATTGAGATGTTACTATAAAAATGTCGTGATCTTCATCGGTCTGCATTTCGTGGCGTTCCAGCTCAGATCATCCCAAAATATGTCAAGTTATTAGCTGAACCTGAGGATTAATGACACGCATCAGAACTACAGCGCTTGATCTGGTAGTAAAAAGTGCGATGTTCACGAAAGTAGTCTGATGGTTGAGAGAGTCCATTTTGCGGTTTCTGCTGACGTTGGTTAAATTGCGGTAATGGAAGATAATGGCAAAGTAAGTGCAGACCTAAGCGTTGAGTCTCTGTTTTCAAGCCTCATTGAAGACTGTATATAGGCTAAGTCTGTATTCTACCGTCTTGTTTCATTTTTCCAGTAGTACTCATCATCCTCTCACACGACAAAGGTGGCTCAAGATTTTATACCTACCAACTCCAATGAATTAATTGGCAAAGATGCATAGCAAGCCCATTCGCCAGACCGTGTGAATAACGGAAGCTTTTCTTGTTGATTGTGAGGCTGAGGCTAAAGAGAAATCGAAACGAAAGCCATGGAAAATCCAGACGACTGTGCGAAGCTGATTGGTGACTTTTTCAATCATCCTGATTTTAGATAAGGGGTTTATGCAACTAACAAACTTTCTCATTAAATTTCCTCATCATGGTTTTCACACTCTCTGTTGGATGGATGGTTTCACATTTGTCCATACCTTTCCCTTCCATTTTTATTGGAAAATGTAAGCACTCAAAATTTAAAATCGATGAGACAAATGTAGGCTATAATTGTTTGCCAAAACCATTTTAGCGAGACCATTGTCATCTGGGGAACTATTCCAACATGTTATAGACTAATTCATTGAATAAACGGGATGCTTAGGTTAGGCTCCATTTGTGACCTCAATCTCTCCTTCTTCTTGGTTATGGTTACCAAAAATTAAAACTTGAACACCTTCTCTTCCTTTCAATTTTTCTTATATTTGCAACATATATACATCGACCATATAGCTAGTACAAAATGAAACGACACGTCTGTGTTCTTCGACAGTTAGAGTAGCAACAAATCTTATCACAAGCAAACCCAAACTCTCCAGTACATTACCAAAATATCAACAATCTTCTTTCTCACCCTGACAGCCTTTCACAAGCAGTCTCATTAAGTTTGTTCGCGCCTAAAGTTCTTAAATAAACATGAAACACAGGCATAGGCTGGCGTTTATCTTTCCCTTTTTCTGGACTCGGCATAAACGAAATTTGACAAAATCATACTTATTTACGCTTTTGACATAGTATAATCTGCTATTATGTTTAAACTCCTTTTTATACTTGATTTCAATGTCAAACATTTGAAGTGCTAAAGGTCATCGAACTAATTTAGCTGACTTTGACATAGTATCAGTAATATCTATTAATGGATTATGATCAGTAAAAATAATAATTTTTTTACCCTATTGCAGTTTCTTTAAATTTATTCAAAAACCAAATTATTGCATAAGCCTCGCTTTCTATTGTAGCCCATCTAGTCTGTGCATCCCTCAATTTTTACTAATAAATGACAAGGGTCTCTCTATTTCTTTTATTTAGCCCCAGCAAGCACGTTCCATACTCCACTGGTTGACCCCATCTTCATGTTAAAGTGTGGGTAAGACATTGGGTAGGTTCACGTAGCGTTACTTGTCTCAGTACAAACCCAGTCGGAGGTCAGAATTGAAAGGTCATGTGCAATCGGAGCATTCTTAATTAGTGCTGTGTAAAATATTTTACGTAAGCTTATTATTTGGGCGAACTGTCAATATTTGCGATCTCAATCTGACAGTTTTAGAGAAAAGCAACTCATATCATAATTAGTGACGGATAAATTAATAAGTCGACCTGCGTAGAATATCGATGCTTGATTATTTTCAAAAAGAATGTACAACAAATTGGCAAAAATCTAAGCGACATTTTCGGAAAATTTCGCACAATGCTGCGTTTCAATGTTATCTGTCAGCTGAGTTACGAATCGAAACCAATCTCGATTCTGATTGGCTGTTTAAAAAAATAATTGATTGGCTAACGCCTCGATGCCTATTAATAGGCAGTACACGCTAGCCATTGTATTGCAGGCCTATTGTAATATATTATTTCCACCAACTCCAATGAATTCATTGGCAAATATAAATGACAAACTCACCAGACCATGTGCATAACTCTTACTCTTTGTGAGGCTGAGGCTAAAGAGAAACTGAAATGACAGCTAAGGAAAACCCAGACGACTACTGGAAGCTGATTGGTGGCAACAAATCATGACTGCCGCGCCCAAATCAGGATAACCATAAATAGAGTCTACATGTACTATGCTGACTGTGACAAATCTTATGTCACGGTTTTAATGTTAACATCATCGGTCATCATTCTGTCAGGAGTACTTGCAGGCTGAGGTTAAAAAGACTAACGTTATTCTGCTAGAAACAGAAGCGCTTTGTCAGTTTATGCAGATTGCTGATCTGAGTTGTTGAGAAGAAAATGGCTGGAACAGTAACTTTGTATCACTACACAACAAAAGAAGGAAAAGATGGCATCCGTGATTCCGGAGTCATTTACGAATCGAAGAAATCCGGAACCAAGGACGATGCAAGGTTTGGGAATGGAGTCTATCTGACATCGCTTCCACCATCCGATGGAAAGATTCGACTTGCACTCAACAACTGGGACGGATCCATGAAGTTTGCGAAAAGGTTGATTAACTGGGGTAAGTCACTTGATGTATGATTTGCATATGTAAATATTGAAATAGCATAAGGTATAGAATGCGACAAATTATATATATATATATATATATATATATATATATATGGTCAAATAATGAGCCTTGTAGGCCTATTAGCAAAAACTTGTTTGATTTTTCAGAATGTTGAAATACCCTAATTGTCGCATTCTATACCTTATGCTATTTCAATATTTACCTGATATGCAAGTCATTTGAATTAGCGTGGGTCATAAAACCATTTTACCTGTCAGTCTAAAGCAACCGTGTGGCTCCGCTCGTTTGCGAATTGCACATGTAGTTATGCACCAATACCACCTTCTTACTTACTCGAGAAGCGCGATATAAATAGACAATCACCCAAATACATGCATACATACACAAGGAAAGGGTAACTAGTATACCTACCCAAACCGAATGCTTCCTATACCGTACAAAAACTTAGATGAGAAATATATGCACGCTCATAAAAAAGGGATAATGGGATACAGTCCCAAATATGTGAAACGAGTTTTTTGGTAGAATACGCAATAATGACAGTGGGTTCCCCGTCTAATGAATAGGTTTCATGTCACTGTTGTGGTTAGAATATGATTAAGAGTTCGAAATAACAAGTAGGCTGGATGGTTGACAATGGGATTTCCCTAAAGACACTATGACGGGCGAAAGCTTTCCTGAAAATGGACACTCAACAATCTCGCAATCTATCGTTTAATATTATCGTTTAAACACGAACGCACTGAAGCATGCAGAGGCAGGTTGAAAGACAGAAAGACAGATAAACAACACAGATAGACTGTCAAGAACGTGATCGCCAGTCAGGCATCTACAGACTGCTAATAAATTTGAACTCTGTAAAGGGTTGTTGGAGTTAGCGGGACATGTCCCTTTCTGACTCGCCTTTTCTTAGTCATCCCTCATACCTCCTCATCTTCTGCTGGGTTTAATATTATTCCTCATTGTTTGATTTGTATAATTAATAACCGTATTTCTGTTCTCACACTTGAGTGGTGATTGAAAATAAAAATGGTTTGACTTGAACTATTAACAATGACTTAAATCCTTATTATCCATCACCGAAGGTACAGATGAGTTGTTCAACGAAAAATTAACAGCAGTATATTTGACAGAACACAACCATCCCAATATTTTTAATTAACTGTTTGGCCATAATTATAAACAAATGTATTTTGTATTTTTCATTTGACATGCAGGGCGTGTGGACAGCTATGTTGAAATCGAGCTGGATATTGACGACGTTGAACAGGTTCAAGACGAAAGGGACATCTACAGGTACCCAGGAGACCTCCACCTTAGCGATGCCAATGATTTTGCGTTCGGAGATGTCGCCAAGAAGTAGCTTTGTTGATCAACAATGTCCATCTGCACAAAGTGGCAGCCAGGATTTCTGATATATTAGCCTATCAAATATATTATGATGCACATTACTAGGGAATTGATATTTAAATATACTACATGTATGGGCTTTAGCGTAAGACTAGGAGCATAGGACACTTGAGAGCGCATCAAGAAGGGCGAACAATGAACCATAAAGAAAATTAAACTTGTGATGCCAGCAAATTTAAGTTCGGATCATTTTTGGGCGTCGAGACTTTCTAGCTGGCCGGTTTCAGCTCCACACTATCCTCTGCTACTTTCCACTCACGACTGAAAACCGAACTCTTCAAGGAGTCCTATCCAGATTCTACTCCTGCGCCGTTACATGACCACCCTCATCACCAACTACCACCGTAGCACCATGCTGTCTCCTTGGCTTGATCCCCGAATTTCGACTCGGAAAGACACGAGAGACTTGGCTATTACGGACTTGATTTGGTATAGCGCCGGTGAATAAACTGGTCTCCCTGACATGGCTTTTGTGGGTGCTGAGAAATTTTTTAAGATTTACATTACATTATATTACTCGTCGAAATGTCTGAATACTGCTGCATCGGGGTTCTCACGCGCTTTGGAGGGAATGACATAGCCTACCATCTGTCTTCCCAGTAAACTTCCAAAATTTGTGCGCTTCTGAACTAATTTCAAGATGGACGGTAACAAACAATAGCTGTATTGTAGTATATCGTATCAGGTGTAAACATTTTACTCTAGGATCAAAAGTTGTGGGAAGGACCAGTTCTCGAACTTTCTCTAGTGGATCATGTCTTCGCTGGCTCTTTTGCTGATCCTGTGGTTAAACTATAATGACGCATATCGTCGCATAGCTATTATTTGGAAAAGTATTCGATTTAATTCCGATTGTCGTTTATTTCGCTTGCATGCTTAATAATGCAGTATATTGTTCAAATAAAGACGGCATTGCACATTTTCATACTGTTATAGGAGTTTCGTGTTCAATATTACTCTGTTGTTTCATTTGCTCGCGCTTCAAGGACTCAGGAATGACCTTCCTTCAGATCTCCATATTTCTTTTAGCTAGACAGGCTACTATGCAAGCAACTTTTATAAGCATCTTAAAACCCTTACTTACCGCGGGAGTATGATTGGGAGCGCCTCGGTGTAGGCCTAGGTATCTGTGGGGGCGCTGTATAATTATGTCCTACGAACGAACAGAGGAGTGAACGAATAATTGTCATGTCACGATTTTTTACGCTTCTCGTCATACTCCTCCTATCAGTATCTCAGTCACTAACAATAATCACAGAGTCGTCTTTAATATATAAAATATAAAAATATCATAAGATCACAACAGATTTATATATATATACATATATATATACATATATGTATATATAAGCTTATGCAGAGAGTAGATTATGTATGCGAGGCTTACGCTCGAGGGGCGTATATTCTACACGTCACAGTGACACGTAGGCTTATTAAATAAATATTATAGTGAAATGCGAAGCATCTGTAATGTAGCGTCTGTCGGGAGGCGGGGGGGGGGGATAAGGTCAGTGGGGAGTAATGTATACACAACATAATCGAAGGCAAAATATTACAACTCAAGTGCATTTAGAGCATTCTGCCTTAGAGCGATGTAAAATAGGTAACCAAATCTTACGACACACTGTAGGCCTAAACAATATTATCTGCTAAACCCAATCCGTCTGATAAAAGACGACTCTGTAATTATTGTTAGTGACTGAGATGCTGATGGGAGGAGTAGGACGAGAAGAGTAAACAAATCGCGACACTTGATAGTTTAATAAAGACTATGGTAAAACCAAAGCTACATTTTCGGAAAATAACACACAATGCCTAGAAGGTTTCTTCCGACAGTGACATGAGTGTAAAGAAGTCTTGATTCTGATTCGCCATTTCAAATCAGTTTACTTACCCTACTTTCTGTACGCACCATGTGTTTATGGTCTAGTATAATAGTTGGCCTGTGGAAGAAATGAGCCAAGGAGGGAGGCTATGCGGCCATGCAATTTCATGAAATCTATTTGCCACTTAGTCGTCTGGGCTCTTCTTTAACCACCAGCCTAAAAAAGATGGAGAGGGAAGTTTCCTTTATGCACACTTCAGTAGGCCTATGTGCTGGAAGATCTCTGGTAATTTATGTCATCGGTAGAGGATTCCGTAGAAAAGGCTGTGCCATAAAAAAATTTATGTTGTTCGTGAAAAATGATAGCAAATGGCCTGACTTTGAAAATAATTAAATGAATTCATCATTTTATCTGATGAGATCCTTTACCACCCCATTATTGCCAGTTACAATGATTTTGGTCCAACGTCGTTCTACGTCCCTGTCTTTGGACGATCCCAACCGCAAATCGCAGTTCTGAAATAAGACACGACACATTCACACATACTTATATATACAATTATACATATATATTATATAGTGTATATACATAGATATAGACATACGCATACATATGTACATATACTCATATTTGCATGTATACATGTTGACATACATATATAGGGGCCTATATAATCATAACCAATAACTAAAAAACATTTTAGGGCTCCAAAATAACAAGCACAGGTACAAAATGTTGATAATCTGCTAGGAGTCAATAGGGACTCACTAAGGTCGATCAAGAGCAGAAATGATATAATATATACATTGATTGGTTTTGTATCAAAGGTGAAACCAGGGAAACCACGTGCATCGTTAAGTTCCTCCGAGTTTTGAATGGCAAACCAATGATAATGAGCACGCGTGCAGGGATGGATCAAGGAGAATCACTGCAGCCACAAGTCTCTTATTCCAATAGACTGTAATTGATAGAATCATGATGAGCGTCGTCCACTCTGTATGCGCCAATGCTGCGTAGAAAATGATGCTGCCAATAACAGACAAGGAGGATCCAGATGACAATCTGGTCGTGCTCATCGTTTAATGGGGGGGGGGGAGGGAAGAGGGGGTATGGTCATTGAGGTCTCACGCTCATATGTAGGGAACTACAATTAAGAGATATAGTGAATGACTGTTAATTGAGAATATTTTAACCATTATCGCAATAAGAATACATGACGTCTATAAATACAATATCGAAAGTATGTCCATTGTCTCATTAATAGGTTTCACGTCACACTGCAAGGGCATTGGGCAGGCCTACATTTAACCACCGCGGTTATAGCGTAATGGGCCGATCAAGAGCAGCGACTCATTTCTCGAAAATAGAGACTTGTAAAGACTGACGTGGGACAGATAAATTCTGAAATAATCAATAGGAAAATCGGCACACCATAATCTTCCAGTATACAGATTCTAGACTGTGGTTAATAATGGCTAGTCACCTGAGGTTAATATCGATGCTAGATGCATTATATAAACTGAAATCAGAAGAGTCATTACAACATAGAACAGGTCCAACTTAAGATCTTACTTATTATAATTATTACTATATGCGTGTAGTGACATTTTTGACACGTATCGGGCGTGCGAATTGCTGTGTAGAGGTCAGATTGGATGAGAACAACGTTGAACAGGTCGACGATGAAAGGGACATCTACATGTATCCTGGATACATCTACCTCGACGAAGCCATAAATATGTGTTTTGGTCGGAGACATCCTCAAGAAATAACTCTGCCGATCAACAGTGTGATCTAATTCAAAACGGCAAGCAGGAACATGCACAAGATTGCACATTCAGTTGTTACGCCCATTATACTCATATATCATTATTATATAATATTCAAAACGGCTGTCCCAAACGTCACGTACCGTATCATGTTAGATTCAATTCCTACCATAATATTTCCTTGGGCTATCTATGTCACAGGCTTTGCTGACATACATAAGCTGTGTCTTTCAATCATGGCTGCTGACATCGCATGAAAACATACAGTCCGTTAGAAGTACAGCCTACATCGCCAAATTGAGAAACGTTTTCTCTTTATAATTAGAAAAATCAGAATCATGAATAATTGTGTTGGTATGGTCGTATTGTTATTGGCCCTGCTAATATGTTGGTATAGATCCGTCGTACAAATGAAGACTTTTAACAGAATTAATGGATCATTTGACAAGGCGTAGACGTCACATTTTAGGCCTATCTCTACGAAAGTCAGCTTATAGCCTACCATTATTAATCAGTTAACAATTAAATAAAATTAAGCACATTTGTTTTGTGTGTTACATAAATGAATTTTTTTGGTGACACAGTTGCGCCAGCTGGGTGTTGTCACCCGCTCATCTTTCCACTGCTGCTGCCACCACTCTTGTTCATGCTTTCATCCTTAACCGTCTGGACTACTGCTCTGCCATTCTTCTTGAACTTCCTCAGTCTCGTCTTATCTGCCTTGAGCGTGTCTTAAGTGCGGCGACGCGTCTAATTGGTCGCATTTCTAAATTTGCCCCGATGTAAAGACTTCACGTTGCCCCCATTTCAGGTTACCCCCCGGTAATCTGAAATCGATTTCATACTACCTCCCCCGTGTTCACATTATTACCTCCGTGAAAGAGACAAAATGTTAAATTGTTCTGCTTACAAGGGATTTACAACTAACGATAATACGTAGGCCCTATATTGAATAAAACACGTGACACATACAAAACGGAAAGCTCTTTTAATATGTGAAAAATATATAAAAGTCAAATTGTATGAAATCAGTGATACACTAGATCAATGTGCATCACATATTACACACACAAAGGATATAATACAGATTCAGTAAGACTAGTGAAGAAATTAGTACAATTACAACAATAATTACAACAATTAGGGACACAAAACTTCTGACTTGATAAAACAATCCTCTACTTATCTCGTTAAAATTAAAAAAAGTATTTAGCAAATTAAGGGTTCAAAGTGATGCGACAGATTGCTATTTATAAGAACTTCGTAAGCGTGGATGTCTTTGACACAGAATAAGCATCTGCTACACAGATGGAGCCAGGCATGAAAGAGAAGTGGGCATAATGGTCGGCCAAAAACGATATCAGTTAACTGGATGGGAACTAGTAAGTGAAAAAATAATTACCATCAGACCACAAACAGGGCCCTACCAAGATGACCCTGATACAAGTGTATGCACCAACAAGTACAGCCACAGACGAAGAAAAAAATGAGTTCTCTGAACAACTGCAGGATGTCATGGAGGCAATACCAGAATATGATCATAGGCGACTTCAACGCATAAATAGGCAAGGACAGGACAGGATGGCTGGATGTCATGGGAACAGAGGCCGCTGGAAAGAGAGATGACATTGGAGAAAGAATGCTTAGCTACTGCAGTAACAACAAACTGAAAGTACTGTTGGTGGCAGCATGTTCAAACACAAAAACATACACATGGATACCTGGAGATCTCCAGATGGTGGAACCACACACAAAATCGATTATACATGTCTCTTCAGAAGATGGGCATCACCACTACAAGATGTAGGCGCATACAGACGAGCTGACGTCGTCTCGGGTCCGTATACCTGGCTATCGCAACAATAAGACTGAAACTGAAAAGTCTGGCAAATAGAACTGAATGGGAATGCAAGACAGCAGAGGATAACTGAATGAAAATTATAGATGCAGTTATGGGCGTGGCGCAAGATGACATCGGACCCAGGCGGGAACGCGGGGAAGGAGATATGAATTAGTGACAACACATGGAAAGCAATCGATGAACGTAAAAAGGAAAGAAAAAGCAGGGCTTGAGTACGAGCACGGGCATAGAGGATGTTAGTTACAACATAACACAAAATGAAGGATAAAGAGGTCAAGAAAAGATGTAGTGCAGACAAAAAGACGTGGACAGAAACAAGGCTAAGTGAACCAGAAGTGGCAGCAAAGAAAGGTGACTCCAAGACGTTACATAAAATAGCGAAGAAGCTGTCTGTTAAGAGGCGCAGAAAATGTCTGTTAGAGATGAGAGCGGAAATACATTTCGAACACACGAAGAACAAGAAATGAGATGGAGGGAACCCAATAATAGTGTCCTTAACTGCTCAGTACCAATAATATAAAAAACAAATTCAGTTTAGACATGGATCCCCAAACAATAAATGAAGAAATCGGAGAATGGTTTTTAATTGTCTCCAGAGTACGCCAGGGATGTGTACTGTCATCAATATTATTCCTACTAGGTTTTGAATGAATAATGAGAAGAAGCACAAATGAAGAGATCCATGGAATAGAATACAAAGACGCTAAGAGGCTTGTCGACTTGGATTTGCGTATAACATTGCACTCCTTACAAATTGCCACCACAGCTCCATCGCATCTCACTCAGCCCCAATATTTCTAGTTTGTATTCTTACAGCTCCCTCACCCCTTGCGCCAGCTTCCCTGTATCATATAAAATTCTTACATTCCAGTATACAATTCTTGCCTTGGATTTTGTCGTTAAGATTTGAGACTTCTGAGTCAAGGCTTCCTTTTGTCTTTCACCACGACCCTTCATAGATGGGTCCATGATCTTCTCATCTCCCGACCGACCGGCCACGACAATGAGGTTGAGCTTTATATGTGTCTTTTCTTTTGCAAGCTATAGTTCAAGATATAGATCAAGCTTTCCCCAGAACCTTCCTCCTATTTCCAGGCTTGGGACTGGCACTGCTGAACTGCAAGGCAGGGGAGTTGCCTAGGTGTAACTGCTGAACTGCAAGGCAAAGAAGTTGCCTAGGTGTAACTTGAAAAAATTTCAAGTTACCGGCGGGTAGCCTGAATCTGATTTATATTACCCCTGGGGGTGGGTGATCTGAAAACGTAGGGGGTAACTTGAAATCGACTTCAAGTTACACCCGGGGGTAACTTGAATACGATTTCAAGTTACCCCCCGGTAACTTGAAATCGATTTCAAGTTACCGGGGGGTAGGGTGAATGGAAGGTAATCTGAAATCGCTACACGGTCTCTGATTACATTCGAGCCACTTTACATTGGCTTCCTGTCTGTCAGCGCATTCACTTCAGATTATGTTCACTAGTATGGAGCTGTCTATTGGGTTGGGCTCTAGTCTACTTGAAATCCCTTATTGCACCTGTCACAGCATGTTCGGGTCGCCGATCTTTGCATTCAGCCTCTCAACATAATCTCTTTTTACCTATTGCTCGAACAACCATGGCACAGTCCAAGGCGTTCGCCATTGCTGGCCCCACAGCGTGGAATGGCCTCTATCCGGTCATCCACTCCCTTCCTAGGGTACCCTGCGATGCAGGTCATCGACACCTCAAGACTGTTCTTTTTGCATCCACTGCAAACAAGGAATAAAAAGCACGATTCAGTGTCATATTATACAGAAGCTCAATATGACATATTGTTTAAATCGGCCTATGCCATAATATTATTAAAAGCACGATCAAGTGTCCTCTTGTAAAGAATACCAATGTACATGTAAGTTATGGTTTAATACTGGCGAATGACAGATTTCCTTATTAAGCTTGCAACTCCAGGTTATGAGCAATACCCGGTAAATAGTCAATTCATTTATTTAGACTACATTTATTTACCCTCTCAGTTTACTATCAAAAGGGGGAATTTGTTCGTTTCAAATATTTACATTCGCCCTTTTAAACGTGCGCCCTTTTGTTTGTCGCCTCTTTAAATGTGCGTCCTGTCGATTGTCGCTTTCATTGATGCGCTTTTTTGAACGTTCACCCTTATGATTTTCACCCTTATGATTGCACCTCTTTAATTGCGCCCTTTTAATTTGCGCCCTTTTAATTCTCGCCCTTTTGACAGTAAACCAGTCAGTTTAGCCTGATAATCTTCAGTGGCGTAAGTCTTTCGCTAACTTGCAAGATGACGTTTTCTGGTAAATCTACATTGGCGAATTTGCTTCAAGTGGTTTCATAAATTTTGAGCAGTGAAATTCCCAATATCAAACATGATGACGCTTCCATCGCTCATGCACCTGCGTGGTAAATACGCCGAAGCGAAAGTCAAGGAAATCCCAGTTGCGCAAGAATTATTCATAGACTGCCATCATAGCCGTTGGCTTATGCGGCAAATCGATGCCACCGTGTTATTCTTTAGACCATTGGTTTTGAACCATTCAATCTCGAATGCTTGAAGAGATCGGTGACAAAAATCCTGCCAGAGACTGTTGTAGCAGCTTGTCAATTGATATAAAATTACACGGTTAGTTTGAGTTGCAGGCTAGAAAATGTCAGGAAAGATAGTTTTGTACCATTACACAACAAAAGAAGGAAAAGATGGCATCCGTGAGTCCGGAGTCATCTACGAATCAAAGAAATATGGAGCCAGGGACGATGCAAGGTTTGGGCCTGGAGTCTATCTGACATCGCTTCCACCCTCCAGTGGAAAAATTCAACTTGCTCTGAACAACTATGACGGATCGGTGAAACATGCGAGAAGGCAATTTAACTGGGGTAAGTCAGTTGATGCATTAGCTAACCAATCATACATTATATAGGGTTAGAACTCAATGGAAAAACAATCAATTTTCTGTGAAAATAGTTTGAACTCGGCCATTTCTCTTCCTCTGAGGTCTGTTGGATACAATCAAGAGTCCAAGACATACGTGGTCCTTAAATATCCACCATGAATGAAGGTCGATAAGTATCAAGCATCGGTTGTCAATTCGACTAGTGGCGAAGGCGTGGACTAGGATAATGAGAGGGAGAGGGAGAAAGAAGAGATCTCGCGACAGAGAACAAGAGATCACTCGGAGCTGACGAAGTTTATAGCTACGGCTCCGTGGAGTGATTTCTACGGAAGCTAGATTGCCATGAAACTGCCATGATCAGCTGCCGTGATCAGACTGCCATGATCAGCTCATACACATCCAAATAAGCATTTGACCACCTTACATTTACAACAATACGTTCTAGTATTATAAAAAGAAGTTACATTAACAGCAGGTCTATAGTTTTCCAGAAAAACGAAAAAGTTCAGGTCATCGCGCTTCGACACTGGTATAAGAACGGGTTTATGAGAAGCAGGAAGGCAGACAAGCCTCACGGATCTAGCGGCTGCATATTACCGCGAAGAACGGAAGGATGTCATCAATAACATATTACGGAATACTTATTATTATGATGACTGCAGGCCCTTGCTTTGATGGTATATCATGAATATCGGCTGAAAGCAGGTGTGGTATGCATGTACGCATTTAGCAGGCATAGGTTGCAAACTGTAAAATATTCTCTATGGCGCAAAAAAACGGCCCATGCTGCGATAAGATGTAGAAAATGTTGCATTCCATTCATTTAGTATGCAACAGCATATATCAATCAATCAATCAACCAGTTCAAGTTTATTTGGCAAACCAAAGTAACAAGTTACATGAAATCGGTATAACAAACAAAATTTATGATTACGCAGGAGACCCAATTAAGGACGGAGGGTCCTGCAGGTTAGGGCCACCAATAAGTTAAGTACAAAGTAGTTGGGTATAGAGGCCAAAATGTGAGCAGAGTGTTTGAAAATAACATGGAGGAGCAAAGCTTAACTAATCTTAACTAACGAATATGCAACATTAAGCGAGTAAAGGTAAATAATAAATTAGTATGAATTACATAATCAAGGTAGCTGACCCCAACCGGTAAATGAAGTAGGTAATGACACAGTAATAGTTTTTTTTTAAATCACAATTTATCTTATCAGGAATATTACAGAAATTACGGTATTCAGATTTCTCAATTATGAAGTACACGTATGCCAACGATTGTCAGAAGTGAGGTTGAGCTCACAGTAATAGTTACAATTCACCAGATATAATAGCAGTATTAATCTTGTTTTTCAATGAATGAAAATTGGGAATGAGACGCAAATTGGCAGAGATAAAATTCCAGATTCTAGGACCTTTGCACTTGATGGCCAATAGCTTATTGTTTGTTCTAGCATAAGGAATGTACAAGGTGTTTCACCTTTGGCAGGATCTCTACTTAGGTGATACAATAATCCTGCATTAGGCGTAGAAAAATAATCATGGAAGATACTTGGTAGGGAGTTGTGAAAGTACCGATGCATAAAGAGGCGTATTTGGAGCTTATTTATCTGTTCAATTTGAGCATCCCCTAGCTATGAATACTTCACTGCTATGAGCTTTATAGTGAATACCAGCCACAAATCTTATTGCTCATTTTCGAATAACGCCTATCTTATTTAGGGTAAATTTGTAGGTAGAGGCCCATATTATTGTACAGTATGTTAGGTATGTGCATATTATCGAAAAATAGAGAGTGGAGCGAGCTTTGGCGGGAAGTACCTTAGATAGCCTAGATATGATACCTAGATTTTTAGAAATTTTAACCGAGATGGCATCAATATGTTCTTTCCAAGAGAGATGTTGGTCTACGATAACCCCTAGGAATACAGAAGATGACACTTGAGTTATAGGAGTATCCAATATTTTAATTTCAGGCACGTGGGCTGGTGGTAATTTTCTGTAAGATCTAAATAGCACAAAGTTTGTCTTATCTAGATTAAGTGTCAATTTATTAGCGCTGAACCAATTAGAATTATTGGTTAATTCAACATTTATGGTATTTATAAGAATTTCTAAAGAGGAGTTGGAAGCGAATAAATTCGTATCGTCAGCAAAAAGAATAAAAGGAGATTAGGCGAGACGCTGGGTAAGTCATTAATATATAAGATGAATAGTAGAGGACCCAAGACTGATCCTTGCGGAACACCGGAACAAATAGGATTCATTGGGGAGTAAGTATAGTTGCAGTAAACAAGCTGATGTCAATTTTCCAGGTAGCTTTTAAACCTGTTTAGTTGGGATCCACGAATGCCATAGCTCCTTAGTTTTCTTAATAAAATGTCATGATTAAGGGTATCAAATGCCTTAGCAAGGTCCAGGAAGATGCCTATAGAATATTCGTTTTTATTAATAGCTTCAGTTATTTTATCGTGCATGGTCAGGATAGGCATATAAAACGAGTGCCCAGATTGGAATCCATGTTGAGAAGGGAGAAGGACACTGATTTTATCAATGTAGCAAATGAGGCGAGTGTGCATAGCTTTCTCAAAGATCTTAGAAAACGCTGGTAATATAAAAATGAGTCTGTAGTTAGAAGGCGAATTCCTAAGTCCTTTTTAAAAACAGGGATCACTTTGGCATCTTTTAAGGCTGTAGGAAAAATACCCGTGGTTAAAGAACAATTTGTAATTTTGTCCAACGGAGTAGCCCCAAAAGGTAAACTAGAGATCATGATGGGTCAATGTCATCTACGCCTCTCGAATGAGAGGATTTTAAGGAGTTTCCAATTGCGATTATTTCATTTGTTGAGAATTCAGCAAGCCCGAAAGATTCGATATAAGGAGCTCTCATATATTTGTCTAGTTGTTGGTTAGAAATAGGAAGGTTATTAGCCAGAGAATTTGCAATTTCAGTGAAATAGTTATTACGTTCAGTCGCTATTTCTAATGGGCTCTCCAAGGTTACTTCACCCCTGCGCAACTTCTTAATGTCCCCATCAATGGGAGAGGTACCATTATTTATAAGGTCTCTAAGAATCTTCCACGTCATCCCAAGATTATGGCTGTATTTAGTAAGCTCTACCTTTAAAACACTTTTTTCAGCTTGTTTCTGTAAGCTTTATATTTTTGCCTATTTGCATCGGTGGGACATTTAAGTAAATTTAGGTGCAATTTTGACTTAGTTTTACATGCTTTAAGAAGCCCAGGGGTCATCCAGACCTTTCTTATAGTTTTCTGTTTATTAGTTAGCTTTGAAGTGTAATGACACTGCTTCATCATAGGCTTTTTTATAATCATTTATAAAGCAATCGTATGCGTGATTCGCATCACGTTTTTCACAGGCCGCTAGAGACGTGTTCCAATTTTGCTGCGAGAGAGTATTCAGGAAAGAAGTTGTGGCCAAAGGACTGAAATTCCTTTGGATATGTTTGGTATTTCTATAAGCGGAGTTAAAGGTGAAGTCAAAGACGGCTAAAATTGGATAGTGGTCTGATATGTCAGATATCACAATTTTGGATTCAATCAGTTTTGGCCAAGCGTCGGTAAGGATGTTATCAATTAAGGATGCTGTAAATTCGGTAATGCGAGTCGGCTTAGTGATTAAAGGCAAGAGATGATGAGTAAGCACGGAGTTAATGAACTCGTCGGTTAGGTTATGGGTTTTCGATTTGAGTAAGTCAATGTTGAAGTCGCCTATTAAAATGTGCTCTTTTGATTTCTTTTTAATTACATTTATTAGAGCCTCAGATTCCGTTAAAAATGTAAGTATGTCTTGCTCTGGTGGTCTATACGCCACTCCTATGATTATAGATTTGTTTCCTTGAGAGAGCCTAAAAAATTGACTTTCAAAAGTTTGGGTTGGTGGGCCAAGGTCCGTTATGAGCTGAAAATTTATTTCCTGCCTTATAAAAAATCCTACTCCGCCACTCCTGCCCCCTTTCCGTGGATTATGTAAAAAAAATTGTATTCCTGTATAGACACAGAAGACGTTAGATCCTCATTCAACCACGTTTCAGTTAGAGCTAGTACTGATACAGGCACCAGTAGCAATAGTTCAGTTATTTCGTTCATCTTCCCAACAATACTATGACAATAGAGAATTGGGTGTGGCACGAAAGGACTTCAGCTTGAAGTGAGTATGGGTCAGAATACGTACAAGTAGTTGTGAAGTTATCATACATATATATGTATATTTGTACACATACATATATATATGTATATAAATGACCTAGGTGTGTACTGTATATTTGTTTCTTGTCTGACATGTAGAGCGTGTGGGCAGCTACGTGTCACTTGAACTGGATCCGAACTATGTTGAACAAGTTGAAAGCGAAAGGGACATCTTCAGGTATCCTGGAGACCTCATCATTAATGTGTCCATGAATTCTAAATTCGGAGACGTCAGAAAATGACACACCAGATCAATGTCCATCAAGGACAAAATTATTCATAAGCATTTTGGCCTGTTTTATTCACTTTTAAATTTAATTTAATATAAGTTGCAATGCATTGTAGGTCTTTTGACATCGATACGGATTTATGAAGTATATAATTATGTGTTCTGATTTTGACACGTATGCGTTAACTTTTCTTTGCGTATCCAAATAGAAAGAAAACTACATGTAAGCACGATTGTGCTTCAGGTCACCAATAAGTTAACTTTTCAGTCACCGAGCTTCAGCTAAGGTGTTTACTCCACTTAAAGTAAATTTCTCATTGGATTTCCTCAGCATGGTTTTACACTCTCTGGTGGATTTCAAAATTTTCTGATGGCAAAGATTTCTGGTGGTTTCACATTTGGCCCTACCTTTCCCTGTCATTCTTTTTCGGAAAATGTAGATACCTAAACTTTGAAATTGACGAGGCAAATGTATAGCGACAGACCGATATACATAATTATATAAATGCATGTATACATGTATCGCATATACTTGTACATCATTCGCCAACAACCTGTTGAGCGAGACCATGGTCGTTTGGGGAACAATTCCGCTCTTTGCTTGTGGTTAGGCTCTTACAAGCAATTCAAGTCTTTTTTCTTTAGTCGTGGCTGGGCTGGGAGAGCTATTGAGTAGGTTTTTGATGGGGCGATACGTAAATGCTCAAAATGAATGAATGTTATAGACTAGTTCATTGAATTAATGAAACACTCAGGTTAGACTCCATTTCTGTCTTTGTAACATTGAAACATGATTGTGTGACTCAACTCGAACACAGTAACTCTGACTTCTATAAGTATGCACATTCCGTGGCTTTGAAGCATGCGGCCGTCGTATAGTTAAGCAACGCTTTATCATTGAGAAAATCATGAATTTAAAATAATAAATAATTAAATTTGAATCTTCAATATAATCTTTGAATTTGTATGGCCTAATCATAGGCCTGGACATCACTTGAAACCGACTTATGGTAAATGTTCAACTGTTTTGAATTAATGACAATGAGACAAAAGCCTTGACTTCTAAATCTTTATGCGATGAATATTGAATGAATAACGTACACGTTTGTTGCATTTAGACTGTTTAATTAGTTAACAAAATGACATCAGATGATCTGCTGATTATCGTGTTGCACTGTTAATCGATAGATCGGAGATTCAAGTCTTCGCACGAGCAGAAGCTTTGACCACATTAGATTATATTGACTGTCTTGACGGCCACGCTACAGCGAGTTGCCAGTTCAAGCGAATGTTAAATTCCTCCAGCGATCCAGCAGATATAGGCTGTGTGTGCCCCGCACATGCTATGCACAGCAACCTTGTGGACTCGGTCGAGAACAGTATACTGTGGCACGTTGCAGATCTTGCATTACAGACCCGGTTGGCAAACATACAGCAGCACGCTGCGGGTTAGCAATGTGCCCACACAAATAGCCCAGCGTGAGCAATTCTTCAGCGATCCAGCAGTCCTGTTTTGCTATGTAAGTTAACAAGGGTTAAAATGAATGATACTATGATTATTCTCTGACAAATCCTCATATGATGGTAATGGAAATTGTAAATTTATGTAGCCGAATTTTATAAGAGACTCATCATAAGGCCCCTATTGGCAAATTTTTATCGCAATCAGTAAGTGAGTTGCTACATGCAGGAAAGCGCATATGTATACTTTGTTAGAAATCGTGAAATATCTTGAACTGCGACCTACAAGAAAAGTTATAGGCCAGTGACTGTTGTTTTAACATACATGTATATTAACAATATATGTTTCTTTATCAATATTTCCTTTCATTGCAATAAACCTATGTAAAATAACATAAATGTCTGAGAACCACCAGTTGAGGCTTGGATAGATCATATCTCTGATCTGATGTGGAAATTCGCTTAGCGCCAGGAGACAAAAAGTCACTATATAATCTCTCAGGTTTTGGTCGCACGCGAAATAATAGCAAAAGATAGGGACAAATACACTCACTGGAGGGAGAGAACTCGAATCCCTTAGTCACCCTGCCCTACTTTCACTAGCAGACGCAGACAGGAAACTCGGCCTGGTAACTGATCCTGGGACGCATGGTGATACTGAACTATATGTCATGGCGCGTGTAACAAACTTTGACAACCAAAGTCAGCGATTGAACTATAAGGCCCGGATTAACATGTGGACTACGCTCAAATAGGACAAGCGTGGCAGGGTCGGAGCGATCGGAAGCGGCAGCAACACAGATACCATCACAGCGGCGTTTCAAAGCGGTGGAAAAAGCGAACACGCGAAGGGAGGGCGCGACAGAAATATGGGAAGACACGCCTAAAGGACTTAATGAGTTTGGTCCTTCTTCGGGTTTCATTCTCTCCATTGGACATTACTCGTTAAACTGTAAACGTAGCAAATATTCTTTGAGTACCATTTAGCGAAATGGTACTCGATCTCTCAATCTTTCGAGGACAATAAATACCATCTGTCTGCTTAGTAATGCTGGCCATTTCGAGGACAACAAAAGTACTTGTTTGTTTGCTTATTTAACTTTTGTACAACATCTCTATAATACAGACGCAGACATTACACGGAACGCATTAGCAAAGGACAGTACGAACTGAGCAAATTGATTCATGCCTATTTAATGTTCTCAAAGTTGACGCCACAGGTGTCCCAATTTACAAAATGTAACACTAAAGCATTTCACTAACTAAGATAAAAAGATAGAAAAAGAGACACATAAACTTAATCGTAGGGTCACGGCTCACTTATGGAAAACAAGATTCTGTCGGAATTTGTTGCTATAATAGATAGATAGCCAATACAGAAAAATAGATAGATAAATAGAAAAAAATAAAGAAAAGGAGGGCCAAGATGACCGACAACCCAATAGATTGACAGATCGATCGATCGATAGATAGATAGATAAATAGACAGACAGACGGACAGACCGACAGACAGACGGACAGACGGACAGACAGACGGACAGACAGGCAGACAGACAGACAGACAGACAGACAGACAGACAGACAGTTGAAAATCGAACGAGGATAACGTCAGGTGCTAAAACCCGTTAGCATCTGACGTTATCCTCGTTCGATTTTCAACTGTCTGTCTCTCTGACCGCCTGTCTATCTATCTATCTATCTATCTATCTATCTATCTATCTATCTATCTATCTATCTATCTATCTATCTATCTATCTATCTATCTATCTATCTATCTATCTATCTATCTGTCTGTTTATCTATCTATCTATCTATCTATCTATCTATCTATCTATCTATCTATCTATCTATATATCATTCTATATATCTATCAATATATATATCTATCAATCTATCTATCTATCTATCTATCTATCTATATATCTATCAATCTATATATCTATCAATCTATCTATCTATCAATCTATCTATCTATCGATCTATCGATCTATCTATCTATATATATATATATATCTACATCTATCCATCTATCTATCTATCTATCTATCTATCCATCTATTTGCCTGTCGGTCTATCTAGGCCATGCCATGCCAAAGGTCCACGAGCTCTGGAGTGGCCTCTCGAGGTCAACACTGCATATGACACTCTGCATTAGCGCTCAAATAGAAAAACGAACTATATAAAAGCCATGAGCTGACTGGGCCATTCGCCCGAAAAAAACAACCGAGGTCAATACCGAACGACCCAAAAAATAAAACAGCTATGCGGTATCAAACTGCGACCGATGGATACGGATGTCGACCATTACAAATAAACTATAATAACTCTCAATGCCGTGACCCGATGAAAGCAATGTTTCAAAGGGCGCACGTGTAAATTCAACACGTGTACACCGTGCTCGATTAATTCATAATCTTGGATTATTTGATACATCTTCTTTTAGAAAGAGAAAACTATGGTAGCGATTAGCATCTTTAAGAGGAATTCAAGCAGGCCTACTACATTGACATAGTTACTCTCAATGACCGTTCAGAAAGTGCGAGATAAATGAAAGATAGAAAGGTAGACAGATAGATAGAAGAATAGAAAGATAGATACATAGGCAGACAAATATACAGTTAGAACAATAGATATATAGACAGATAGTTAGATAGACAGAAAAACAGACAGCCAAGAAGACAGACAGCCAGAAAGATAGACAGACAAACAGACAGACAGAAAAATATATATATATTTATACACAGATAGATAGATAGAAAGATAGATAGATAGATAGAAAGGCAGTAGGGCACTAGTCAGATTTTCAGTAAAAAGACCCATCTTCCATAATATTACTTGAATATCGAGGAGTTAAGGCTCATGTATAGATAGATAGATAGATAAATAAATAGATAGATAGATAGATAGATAGATAGATAGATAGATAGATAGATAGACAGACAGTTAGACAGACAGAAAAATAAACTTACAGACAGACAGACAGAAAGATAGTTAGTTAGATACACAATTGGACAGATAGGTAGATAGGCCGATAGATATGTCTATCGATCGATCGATAGTTAGTTTTCTATATAGAGAGATAGATAGAAAGATAATTAGATGGATAGATAGATAGATAGATAGATAAATAGACAGACAGATAGGTAGACAGAAAAACTAAACTTACAGACAGACAGACAGAAAGATAGTTAGTTAGATAGACAGTTGGACAGATAGATAGATATGCCGATAGATATGTCTATCGATGGATAGATAGTGAGTTTGCTATATAGAAAGAGAGATAGATAGATAGATAGATAGATAAATAGATAGACAGACAGATAGACAGATAGATAGATAGATAGATAGATAGATAGGCAGATAGATAGATACATAGATTGATTGATTGATTGATTGATTAATTGATTGATTGATTGATTTGTTGATTGATAGATCAGTAGATGGAAAACAAGATGCTGTAGTGCAGTGTGTGCATTATGCTGCTCTAATTCTAAGATGTGTCAGCAGAAGACCTGAATATTTTTGAGGACAAAGAAAACGATGCAGAGAAAGAGAGAATGAACAACACATAAATATAATTATGTCTGTTTCTTTTGAATGTTCATTTCACACACGATTTACGTTTCATTTCACCATAGGCTACTAATGACTTCATGTCACCACACGATTGATCTTTTTCTGCCAAATGGAATGAGGCAGCTATGGCGTATGAACCTTGGCTAATGGCTATAGGGCCTGTTCACGAATACTTCGCCTAGCCTCTCAAAATCAATCAATGACTTGACCGACCTGCGGTTACTCGGGTTCGCTCATTCTTTGGATGGGATAATGAAAGGATATGATTGCGAGAAGGTGAATGGATGGATGGACGGATTAATCGATAGATTGATGGATGGGTTGGTGAATCGATTCATGGATGGATAGATGTTATTTTTGACTTGTTTATGCATATGAATGTGTATCTATAATACGATGGATGGGTTGGTGAATGGATTCATGGATGGATAGATGTTATTTTTGACTTGTTTATGCATATGAATGTGTATCTAAAATACATTATCTTCCATTTACAACAATGTGTACGCTAATCGTCATTACAGTTGCTTAGTAATGGTGGGGCCCCATCCTCGCCCACACCTGTGTCACCCATCCACGTTAGTTGGTGACTCCAAGTGGGTCATTTCACTGAAAATATTGACTCAACAAAAATGGTTCTAGAACATTGGTGTTTGCAACACACCATTTAATGGCATTATTGATATTACATTTGTACATCATCTCTATTATTTACGCTAAGACATTACACGAAAAGCACAGTAAAGCGCTGTACGAACTAGTCAATTAGCTGCTTCAATGCCTATTTTAACGTCCTCAAAGTTGACGCTGTAAATGTCCTATTTTAAAAGATGTCATACATTTTACTAACGTCTCACATAGCATCAAAATACTGCCATGTTATGAATGTGCATACATTCAGTTACAAGTTAAAGCTCGTTTCAGAGCAGACAAGTTAGATCATGGGATTAACTGATCGAATAGACCCGGAGTTCATCTATCACTGACACTACAATAACGTACAAATTCAACATCGAACGAGAAGAACGTCATGTGCTAACAAGTCTGAAGCCATGCCTAAGGTCCACGAGCCTTTAGTGGCGTCTAGAAGTCAACACTGCAGATGACACTCTAAATTAGCGCTCAAATAGAAAACCGAACGATAGTAAAGCCATCAGATGACTGGGCCATTCGCACCGGAAAAAGGACGACAACACAAATAAAGCAGCCATGCGGTATTAAACAGCGACCGATGGCCATGGACGTCGACCATTATAAATACACTATAACTCTCATTACCGTGCCTCGATGAAAGCCATGTTCCAAAGGGCGCACGCATAAATTCAAGACGTCAACACCGTGTGCTCGCTCAATTCATAATCTTGGATTATTTGAAGCATCTTCTTTTAGACAGAGAAAACTACGGTGCCGACTAACTTCTATAAGAGGTATTATAGCATTCGTGCTACATGGACATAGTCAGTCTCACGGCCGTCCAGAAAATACCAGATACAAAATTTGACCCAAGTAGGGCATTTGTCAGATTATCAGTGAAATGACCCATCTTCTATAATATTACTTGAATATCGAGGATTTAAGGCTCATGTGTAGATAGATAGATAGATAGATAGATAGATAGAAAGATAGATAGATAGATAGAAAGATAGATAGATAGACAGAAAGATAAACTTACAGACAGACAGACAGACAGATGGATAGTTAATTAGATAGACAGTTGGACAGATAGGTAGATATGCGATAGATATGTCTATCGATGGATAGATAGTTATTTTGCTATAAAGAAAGATAGATAGAGAGATTGATGGATAGATAAATAGATAGACAGCCAGATAGTTAGATAAAGAGATAGATAGATGGATGGATAAATAAATAGATAGATAGATAGATAGTTAGATAGATACACAGATAGATAGATCGATAGACAGATAGATAGATAGATAGATAGTTAGATTGATAGGAAGATAGATAAATATAGACAGACAGATAGATAGTTAGTTAAAGAGACAGTTGGACAGATAGTTAGATATGCCGATAGATATGTCTATCGATGGATAGATAGCTAGTTCGCTATATAGATGGATAGATAGATAGATGCATAGATAAAAATACAGACAGACAGATAGATAGACAGAAAGATAAACTTTCAGACAGACAGACAGATAGATAGTTAGTTAGATAGACAATTCGACAGATAGGTAGATATGCCGATAGATATGTCTATCGATGGATAGATAGTTCGTTTGCAATATAGAATGGTAGATAGATGGATTGAAAGATAGATAGATAGTAAGATAGATAGATAAGTAGATAGACAGACAGATAAATAGACAGAAAGATAAACTTACAGACAGACGGAGAGATAGATAGTTTGTTAGATAGACAGTTGGACAGATAGTTAGATAAGCCGATACATATGTCTATCGATGGATAGATAGCTTGCTTGCTATATAGGTGGATAGATAGATAGATGCATAGCTAAATAGATGGACAGAGAGATAGATAGACAGAAAGATAAACTTACAGACAGACAGACAGACAGATGGATAGTTAATTACATAAACAGTTGGACAGATAGGTAGATATGCGATAGATATGTCGATCGATGAATGGATAGTTAGTTTGCTATATAGATAGATAGATAGATAGATAAATAGAGAGATAAATAGATAGACAGACAGATAGTTAGATAAATAGTAAGATAGATGGATGGAAAAATAGATAGATAGATAGATAGATAGATAGACAGATAGATATATAGATAGATAGACAGACAGATAGGTAGACCGAAAAATAAACTTACAGACCGACAGACAGATAGATAGTTAGATAGACAATTGGACCGATAGGTAGATATGCCGATAGATATGTCTATCGATTTATCGACAGTTAGTTTTCTATATAGATAGATGGAAAGAAAGATAAATAGATAGATAGAAAGATAGATAGATAGATAGATAGATTGATAGATAGATAGATAGATGGATGGATAGATGGATAGATAGATAGATGGATAGATGGATAGATAGATATACAGATAGACAGAAATACAGATAGACAGATAGACAAATAGATAGATAGATAGATAGATAGATAGATGGATAGATAGATAGATAGATAGATAGATAGATAGATAGATAGATAGATAGATAGATAGATAGATAGACAGATAGATTAATAGATAATTAGATAGATAGATTGATAGATGGATAGATTGATAGATAGACAGACAGATAGGTAGACAGAAAAATAAACTTACAGACAGACAGACAGAGAGTTAGTTAGATAGACAATTCGACAGATAGGTAGATATGCCGAAACATCTGTCTATCGATGGATACATAGTTCGTTTGCACAATAGAATGGTAGATAGATGGATTGAAAAATAGATAGAGAGTAAGATAGATAGATAAGTAGATAGACAGAGAGAAAAATAAACAGACAGATAAACTAACAGACAGACTAACAGATAGATAGTTAG
>OY365808.1:9317678-9395178 GCA_959347315.1 Bimastos eiseni | reverse complement strand
GCGTTCAAATAACCTCATTTTAAATGTTCAAACTTACTACGACAGTTGAAGCTCTGTCAGTTGCCGCTGAATTCTAATGTTAAAAAGTCTCTATAGTATTTTTTACGATATGGTAAGAAAATCTGAAAGCTGATTTCAAAGTCCTTGACTTTCTGTTGATAAGAACGCATTTGTGGCATCTCGTGACATTGCATTATCTATTATTACGAATTCAAAGAGACACCGACATAATAATGCACTCATTGTGATAGCATGTTATCCGAAGCCATCCTTCCATTATCTTCGTAACCCATAACAAAGTCAGTCACTTTAGTACACTGACAGTCGTCTCCAAAGTCTGAAAAAGCCAAAAAACGTTCTGCCTTCATTTCAAAGTAAGAATAGAAACCCATTCCCCAAACGTCGCAACGGATTCCTCCTCTCAACAAAATCTTCCACCAGTAACCGTTGGTAATCTACGTTTGCACTCGTAACCCGACGATCACCAGATCCGAAGAGCCTTAATTTCTGTCTCTGCTACGAAGACGTCTCCTATAACTATTGACAGAGCGACTGCACCAGCACCGGTCGCACTTCATCATCATCACCATACGACAGCCAGACGGTCCGAGTCCAGCGCGCATACAAAGCCTGCCAATCGACCAATTAGTGGGACCGACTCAAGGCGACCGACCACACACACACAATATATATGTATGTATAATATATTATATATATATTGGTATATATATATATATGTATGTATGTGTATATATGTAATTTATATATATATGGAGTCTGCGACCAAAACGACGGCGACGACGCAGCATTACGGCGCGTATGAATTTCCGGTGACGGGATCATCCGGGTCTTCTGAATGGAAGCTGCGGCTAATTTGCTTATGGTAAAGATGACATTGGAAAGACGCATTGGGTCCTGGCGTGAATCAGTGTATTTGCAATGACCGTTGGTTGGGTTACAGTCGACGCTGAATTTGAAGTCAATGCTTTCGTTCAATTGGGATGCGAATGAGGAGACCAGACAGATATAGGTTCGTCTGGATTATTTGCTGTGATTATAGATTCATCCGAGAAAAGCAGTTGATTACATTGGTTGGAGCGTTGGCAGACAACCAAACTATGCTCTGTGCAAGAGTCTGGGTGCACAGTTCCCTCAGGCCAGTCAGCAGGATGATTTGGGAAGACACTGCTGTACTCACAGGTTCCAAGGTACTATACTTGGCAAACCAACAAAATATCTCAAATACGACAGACGGGCACATCTGTGGAAGGATATCCAGGGGTCAAATCCATTTCCATTCTCCATATTTCTTAATCCGGGCAACGTCGGGTACCCCCAGCTAGTTTAGTCTAAGAGAGCTGGTGAACAAATCTGTCTGCACGACCCTTTCATCTGGTATTGGTAACTATAATCACAGAGGGAGAGTGTGCTAATTAAAGCTGATATCATTATGTCGCATGTCCATATTGTAAATATGGGTCAGTGTCACCTACTAGACTTTCGCTACCTATGCCGGCGAAGGACAAGATACAGATTATGTGCTCGGTACGTACATGTATTCACGGAGTGAAACAGGAACTTATTTAGGCAGCTAGGCTTACCAACCGCAATGCTACTTCAAGCTTAGGCCTATCCTTGGGGTGAGAATACAAAACTTACGTACATACAATTCATACACACGCATGCATACATGCATACAGTTTATACATGCATGCATGCATATACACATCAATTCATATAAAACATACATATACACATACATATGTACACTACACTTATACAATCATACATACATACATACATACATACATACATACATACATACATACATACATACATATATACATACATACAAACATGCATACATACATACATGCAAACATACATGCATACATACATACATACATACGTACGTACATACGTACATACATAAATACATACATACATACACATAAATGAATACGTACAAACATACATGCATGCATACATACATACCTGCATACGCACATATCACCATACACGCTTGTGACACTGTCAACTAAGCTGTTAATCGATGTAAGCTTACACGCAGTGGGTTGCTAATGTTGGTCACATTCGTACCCGACCAAGTGCGATAAGCGTCTGAAGAGAGGTCAGAGCAGTGTGAATTGGCAAGGCACGTGTCTCTATGTCGTGGCTCTCATTCGTCTTTAGACAGCCTGAATGGTGCAAGGCCTTCCCTCTACCACTAGAGATGAATTGGCCTCGTCTCCTGTCAAGATGCAGCCGCTAGGTGCCGGCGGTCTTTGATAGTACTCGAATCGCAGTCAACATCTCAAAGAATCCATCACACGGATGTCATCTGGCTTACAAATACGTGAAATTATACATCCATGATAAAATGAATTGCATTCATCATTCTGAGTCTTGGCATTTTATCTGTGTGTTTTATCACACAGTGGCAGAACGATCTGATCAAAGCTACGATGCTTTTTACGTTTAATTTTGGAAAAGGTAGTGTTTAAATAAATTAAATAATTTAAATTCCCACCCGCACACAACATTTGGTTCAGTTAGCTTAGCACCTAAATTAAGTCAACGGGAATAGTATATTATTTTCGGCAATATTCGCAATAGAAAGTTGAAATGAATCAGTGTTAGACTGAACCCAAGAGCAACATTTTCGCAAGAATTTATGCGTATACATAGGGGACCCCTCCATTCTACTTTGGATAACTCTTAAGTTTTCTCCATGCAGCCTAAAACACTCCAATGCTTGCACCTTTCCAGTCACAAGCCTAGACACAGAATAAGGATAATGTCAATTATATCTGCAATCAGACAGTATCATTAAACTGAAACTATTTGACCGATGAATTCGATGTATATGCACTACACAAAACTGATGCATTGAGGGTCATTACCTAAAGACAGATCTTCAGTCGATTGCGGGCTGAGCATTAATGGGTGACGGCATTGTTACAGACCTCTGAACAGAGGCACAGCATAAAAGGAAGGCTCGAACCCAGACTCTACGCGGTACAAGGCGAGCGCTCTAACGAAGCGACTACCGTGTTCCATGCAGCTCTAGTCATCAGTCGTTGGCTAAGACTGTAGCTGCTGAGTCTGTCATCATTTGCATTCGGTGATTGTTGCTGCTTCTGCTGCTAAGGGTGATAATTTTCCATTGGTGCGGCTAGTATTACCAATTAGAATTTGTCGTGACCTGGAGTCATCTGTCATCAGGCCTTCTGCTTCGTTGTGTAAAACGATACTAGATCCCCCGATGAATCCCTTAACAAGTAATGCAGTCACAGTGAAACACAGCAGAAAGCGGCATTCGTATATACCTTTACTTATACGCATACATTCTTAGACGGACTAACAGATGCATCAGCCTAAGGCACGGTATCTGATTGATTAGAGCGAAACTCTTATTACACGAAGAGCAAGAGTTCGAGTCTGCTCGAAGAGTCTGATAGAAGAGTCTCCTAGAAGAGTCTCCTAGAAGAGTCTCCTAGAAGAGTCTGCTCGAAGAATCTCCTATAAGGGTCTCCCAGAAGAGCCTGCTATGAGAGTCTCCTAGAAGAGTCTCCTAGAAGAGTCTCGTAGATGAGTCGGGTACTCGGGTTCCCGACCGCGCGGGTCGACGAGTAGTCGGGTACCCTGGTCGTGATTTCAGCAATTTATGACAGCCTTAGTCATTAGACGTTATTTTAACAGCTGAGTCATTGATCAGTGGAAGGACTAGATCAACTGAGACAGTTCATTACGAATTCAGACGAACAGAAGATGACACGTGTGTTTGTCGAACCGACCCATTAGCCTTATACAGCCAGAGAAGAATGGCTGCTTACGCTGAAAGACAAGCAGCCATCTCGCGATTCATATAAGAACAAGTGATGTTCTTGCCCTACTGTCGTGTTGTCGATGCTCTTCTCGTGATAGGTCATTTGGCATTTCACGAGTTATAAATAACCCAACTGCGTCATTTATCAAGAAAGCAACTGACTAAGTGAGAGAGTTGTCAAGAGCGAGCAAGTAACTGCACCTTTGCATTCAGTCTATACAAGCTACTTACGAAACAGTAAGAAGGTTGGGCAAAAAGTAGGTGCTGTGGAATTGGTTTATACTCCATATAGTCTACTAATCTGCTATGTGCTTCTGTGAATAAGCTGGTTCCAGCGACTTCGCTATTGTGGGCGCTGTAGAAATGTTGAGATTACTAATTGCTTTGTCAGCGATAGGAAAATAGACGATATATAACCATAGAGCAAACTTTGTCTGATTGTAGCAATTTAGCCTACCAGCTGCTGATTCTAAGCAAACAGCGACGTATCGCCTGCTATTCATCGACTTAGCGATGGTTGCTATCGACATCCAGCAAATGTAAACAAAGTAACCCGCTGTTATATTTCCCAGGCACACGCGCGTGTACCAAAGCAAAAAACCGTGCTTAATTATTATTTTTGTAGGGCCCATATAAATAATTGCGTGTTTGAATATACATGACCAGCTATGTGCTTCTATAGTAAGCTTATACTTAAAACCCTTAAAGACCGGTCTCAGCTTCATTAAAGGATGCATGTAAATTACTACGATCTGTTGGCGGTTGTGCCATGATTAAACACTTGATCATAAATAATCTGCAGCATTAATGTTCCGCCCAGTGTTATATCGTGCTATATCAAGCCTAATAATGACAACACATTTTTAATTATATTCTTATATATTATTTAAAGAAAACATATATATGCCTATAAACTCAGTGACCTAGTAAATTAGTCAAGACCAATACATACTATTCCGTGCACCTTTGAGACTCCCTATAGAATCATTTGAAGATAGTTTTACCATTAATTTATCTGGGTTTCTTGCACTTCATTATCGGATCCAGTCAAGATTTCAGAAAGAAACTGACGGCAGACAGATATTGGTCACTAAAATATAACAGATAGACGAGCAGACGGATATGAAAACGTAAGCATATTCAAAAATATGGACACGGGTAAACGCAGAGAGAGAGAGCGAGAGAGAGCGAGAGAAACAGAAAGAGAGAGAGAGAGAGAGACAAACAGACAGACAGACAGACAGAGAGCGCAGGATAAAGCAGCAGACAGCGTAGTCTATTCTGTATAGTTCTCATACTCATCATAGCCATTAGATAGCTTTTACATATCTCATACAAGTACCCTCAGAGTATGGACTCCATTGCTTTCCCTAGAGCCCCGTCGAACAGTTCTATTCAATACGTGCATCATAGAGCGTGCGTTGTCACGGCAACTAATCTGCCAGAAAACCAATTGTGGGAATCGATATTTGCGAGTCAGTTCAGAGAGAGCTTAAGCAAGACACGTTTGGATAGCAAAGGAGCAGGAAATCTCGATCAGGAAAAATTGGGGGAAAATAATAGGGAAGTATATCTTGTAGCAAAATGTATTAGACAACGAAATGAGATACTCTGAGAGAAATGATTTTTTTAAAGGAAAAACCGAGAAGCAAAAAGAAAAAGGAAAAAGCGAGCAGAAAAAAAGAGAAAGGAAATTAATGCGTCAGTTCTAGACATAAATCAAACAACTCGCCCTCTGCTTCTCTGCCTCAGGTTCATTATGTCTAGCAACGTACCACTGCTCTCGCTGTTCAGCCTCTTCTTTGAGCTTCTTTATTCATCTGCTCCTCTCTTCTTCTTGTCTGTCTCCTTCATTTCTCCTTCTATGACCGTTCTTAGTTGTGAGTTTCCTCTCAGCGGGTGTCCCATCCGTTTCCTTTGTTCCTTTCTTAATGGAGTGTGATGCTGTATGGGGCAAAGGGATCTTTCTTCTCCAAATGTTCCCATTACTTCACCATTTGTTTTCTGCTCCGTCCAGCTGATTTTCTCCATTCTTCTCCGCGTTTTCATTTCGAAAGCCTCCTGTCTTTTCATAATTATTTGCTTTTTACATGGATTTTATCTTCGCCCCATACAACATCACACTCAATATCAGTTTCTTAATCATTCCTTTATTCAGATTCCTGTTTCGCTTTCCTATAAGTAGTTTTCTCCTTCTGAAAACGCCTCTTTTTCAATTGCTATCCCTCTTCTAATTTCAATGTAGCATTTTATGATCACAACGATCTGTTGTGATCATACTCCCTAGATAGCAAAATTCGTTCATCTGTTCTGTTTCTTTTTTCTTCAATATGTATTCTGACTACAGCTCCTCTCCCACATGCAGAAGTGTAAGAAGGTTTTGAAAAGTGGGGGGCATAATTTCAAGAATTTTGCGCCAAGCGCCAAAAAATTTTTCTTCCCCCCCCCCACTTTTGAATTTTGCCCCTCCAGAAATTTGAAAAATGGGGGGCACAAATTATCTTAACAAAAGTCATCTTAAAAAGCCATTGCAGAAACATAAAAAAGAACCGATTTGGGGGCACATGGGGGGGGGGCACTGAACACTAAAACTGGGCGGTTTTGTCCCCCCCCCCCACTTTTGAAACTGGAGGCCGGTGCCCTTTCTTACCCCCCGCTTGTTACACCCCTGCACAGGCATATGTATCTTCAATATCATTGTCTTTTTTTTGTTAATCTATAATCTTCCTTTCGTAATCGGTTGATATTGTAATCAGTCCATCCATCATTGCCTGTAGACTTTACCGGCTTCTCGCCGTAAGCGCCAAGTCACCTGCATATCTCATTGCTTTGATTCATCTTCCTACGACCATTGCCCTTCCGCCACATCCTCTACTGCTTCTCTGACAAGCTCTTCTATGTAGGCCCAGATATTAAATAGTATGGGTGACAACGGACGCTCTTTCTTACACCGCTGCCCACCGTTTCTGGTTTGGGGTACTCATCATCTATTTTCAATGCATATTTTACAAGCTTTAATTTGGCATTTCACCGATATACCGTTTCGTTATTTTCCTCGTTACCCCGCAAAAGGACAAATCCCCTAAACGGAATTCTTTATTTAAGAGCAAAATTCAATTCGTGGTTTCAAACAAATCAAAGTCGACAAAATTTTCGGTACGTTGTTGCCTTTCTTTTGGTCAATTGTTTTTTTTATTTAACTTTTCACCCCACCGTAAAGCGGGGCTGTGATAAATTAGTCTATAGACTCATTGTAATGTTCCTCTCCACGGAAACCTTTAGTAAAAGGCGAAAGATTTATTCGTGGATTGAAGAGAAACCAGAGTTGCAATTGCTTTTGTTGCGCAAGGTTTTTGATATATAAATGAAACTGTTACTAAGGGTATGTTCGATTACACTGCCTCTAATCGTTCTTAATCGATAAAAAAGCACAACTATGTGTTCCTTAACATATCAAACGAGATATCAAGAATAAAAACCATGAAATTTATAGATAAAAATAACATTAAATTCAAAGCATAGCATTTTACAACGTGTTGATAACATCAAAATTCTCATCTTGTAGTCCACAAACAAGCCACCTAGCGACTATAACACGAGTATACGATGCAACCGGCTGCAGGCCAACGTCTAAAATATGAGCTTAAAGTATCCGACATTTCTCAACGCCCCACAAGTCTTCAGAGGAATTACGAACACGCCAGAGTGGTTATGTAAACATACGAGAACAAAAGAGGAATGCAGAGGACTTCAGAGGACAGAGAAGGAAAGCAAAGGACTTCAGAGGACATAGGAGGAATGCAAAGGACTTCAGAGGACATAAGAGGAATGCAGAGGACTTCAGAGGACATCATAGGACATCAGAGGACTTCAGAGGACATCATAGGACATCAGAGGAATGCAGAGGACATAGGAAGAATGCAGAGGACTTCAGAGGACATAGGAGGAATGCAGAGGACTTCAGAGGACATAAGAGGAATGCAGAGGACTTCAGAGGACATAAGAGGAATGCAGATGACTTCAGAGGACATAAGAGGAATGCAGAGGACTTCAGAGGACATAAGAGGAATGCAGATGACTTCAGAGGACATAAGAGGAATGCAGAGGACATATGAGAATTGCATAGGGCATATGAGGAATGCATTGGACATAATGGGAATGTAGATGACGCCTGAGGAATACGCAGGACTTCCAATGAGCACTGAAAATAAAAAAGGAATGCAGACTAATTCAGAGGACTTAAGGGGGCATATTAATTTTTTTTACTTTAAAGGAATGGTTGAAACAGCAAAAATGAACTTCAGATGATTGCTCAGTGAGCGGAGCAAATCCGTTCATAGTCTTTCGATAATTACATTGTTCAATTGACACTTCTTCACGCCAGAATAAGTCATGCGTGAGCCAGATAGACGTTATTTCACGGTCGATCGATTCCTCTGCTTCGTCTCGAGCTTGACCGATTCGGATCAGTACTTCACCAACCGCATCGACGCTCTAGCCGATCTGACCACTAGTTTTCAAATCAATACTACTGGCAACTTTTAAATCGCACCCCATAGAGTAGGCCCTACGGTGCAACCATTCCGTGATAATAATTCTAGAAGGTAACAAGAAAGACAAACATGTAGTGCTATAATGCAGTTTATAGATAAACATTACACATAAGGTCAATCAGTTTTCGGAAGAGAGCGATGCTTTGCTAACAGCTCATTTCTTGAACGGCCAATCGGAAGTGGTTGTTGTTCCTAGAGCTCCTTGAAGAGTTAGCATACTTTCACGCGCTTGATACGGATCTAAGCGACGAGACGGTGAGTGTCGCTTGCGTCGATAAATGAATTCAAGTGTTCAATGTGAGTGTGGATAATTTAGGGTACCCAACCCATACCCTGAAACTAACCGACCCTCACGATGCTTCGAGAAAAATAAAATAAAATATTTTTCATGTCACATTAGGGGAGGTGTGAGTTAACAAACCAATGCCGTCAAAAGAGTCAGGAAATGTCTAGATCTACCGCACGCAGTGACTTATTTGCGGGTCGTTGATATTCTCCATTTTCACGGTCGAATTGTTTTGTATTAACGTGGACTTGTAGGCTATGTGAGTCAGTGAGCGTATGCAGTTATGGTACTTAGTTTACTTTAGTATTTTCTGTTTTCTTTTGCATTTTCATTTACTTTGTTATTTATTGACAATTATTTACTTTGCGCACAGATTATTTCTAACATATAATGCTTGTCAAAATTAACTGCCAGCAGCATATCCATCATTCCACGTTCATGTGAACAGTTTGAATTGTGTCCTATGATCCATGCAATACTCTGCACAGAGCTCAGGACCAGCAAAATTCTAAAGACGGTGTAGGAGGCTAAATTAATTCCCCGGATAAATTAACTCCCGGAGTGTATCGTAACTAGGATATATTGACTCTGGAGATAATTGTTCCTAGGATAAATACACTCCCAAACCGAATGCAATAGGGGAGCTAATTCTACCTAGTACAAACTAACTACCGGGGAGTTATTTCTTCATATAGGATACATTGACTCCCATCAGAGGTGTAACAAGGTTTTTAAAAGTGAGGGGCATAATTTATAAAATATTGCGCGAAGCGGGAAAAAATTATGTGCCCCTCACTTTTTGAATTTTGCCCACCCCCGAAATTTGCAAAATGGGGGTACAAATTAGTTTAACAAAGGTAATCTTAAAAGCCATTGGATAAGCATAAAAAAGAACCGATTTGGGGCACATGGGGCACTGAGCACTAAAACTGGGAGTCAATGTATCCTAGGAAGAATTAACTCCTCGGGAGTCAGTTTGTCCAAGGTAGAATTAGCTCTGCTACTGCAATCGGTATGGGAATCATTTTATCCTAGGAAAACTTAACTCCCCGTGATCAATAGCTGTGGTAGTCAATTTATCTTAGGAAGAATTAACTCCCCGGGAGTCAATCTGTTTGGGGAAGAATTAACTCCACTTAATCAATCAATCAATCAATCAAAAATACTTGATAAAGCACCCCTTCAAGATATATAATCCTCGACTGAACAGGACATTTTTAAGAGAGGCGTGCGTGCAGAAGGGACGATCAGGTCGCCAACTCGCCATGAAATGCAGAGCGAAGTGGTCATCGGTGATAGGGCGACATAGCTCCTGCAAATAAGCAGGTGCAGTACCGCCAAGGCAGCGCCAAACTAAGGCAGATACCCTAAATGAGATGCGCTGGGGTAGAGGCAACCAATGTAGGACATCCCGCGTGTACTCGGACACCCGACCTGTTCTGGAAATCCCACCAATCAGTCGCGCAGCCGTACGCAAAACCCACTCCAAACGCCAAATCCGAACTTGGGGGAGCCTAGCATATATTAGGTATGGGAGTCAATATATCCTAGGAAGTATTAACTTCCCTATTGCATTCGGTATGGGACTCAATTTACCCTAGGAAGAATTGACCTCCCGGGAGTCATTTTGCCTTAGTTTGAATTAACTCCCCTATTGCATTAGATAAGGGAGTCAATATGTCCTAGAAAGAGTTAACTCTCCTGAAGTAAATTTATCCTAGGAAGAATTAACTCCACGGGATTGTCTATTCACCAGCGGCAGTGTGTATGTCCTTGGTACAATGCTCTCCACTACTCATTTGTTCCTAGGAATAATTAATCATAGGATAAATTGACCCGGGTCCTATCCTATAGGATAAATTGACACGGGAGTGTTTAGAAATGGGAGTGTATTTGGCCTACAACACCGGCACTGAAAACAAATTTAACGTCAACGTCTTTTCGGCCGTTACATATCATTAGAATTCTGCCTGGCTTTCTCAGCCCTGCATCCATGAGATTCTCAGATCACCCAGTCGTATGAGATTTACCGATGCGCTCGCTTCTCCAAGTGACCACCAATCTGACGTCTTAACCGTTTTTTCTGAAGGGAAAGAAAACCACTCAGACCTTACTACGAAACCGTAGAAGATTACAATTAGGCAAATAATCCCGTTGGATCTGTGTTTGCACGACACTTGGGAACGATGAAGCCAAACCGACGCTATATAAAGTATACGGACATTTATGTTGCGCATTTGGCTTCGACTCCACCTATTCAGTTTATAGATTCGCTTCTGTTTCAGTTCGAAACATAGCCTAGCACAACACAGCCCAGTATAGGATTATGTAGACCTAATAACGAAGGAGCGAACATAGAATCTTTAACACAACCCTTACAAAGCGCTGTTAACATTGCTCTCTTATATATTTACAAGTAGGCCCTATACATACTGCATAACAGTCTTAACTAAACAAGTGCAACGTTTCATCGACCCCACAGTTTCTAGAGAGAGTAAGAGAATTTTGATTGGCAAATACACTGTACATAAAATATTTATGGCTGCGGGCAGTGCGGGTGATGTCACCTGAAGCAAGCACTCCCGATGTTTAGACTGCCCTGGGCATTTTAATAGCGGCGCTAAACAAAACACATTATTATATTAGACTAGAGCAGATTTAATTATGTGCAAAACATCCGTACGTTAACTGTAAGATTAAAAAATCCTGGATAGCAATATTTTTGTATGGTTCGCAATATATATTTTTATAATGAGATCTTTCTTCTGATGAAATCTTTATTGCGATTATGGAAGATATATTTTAGGATAAATCTTCTGCGGCCGAAAGTTCGGCCGCTATAAACGCGAATGTTTTACTTGTACGGCCGAACCCATAAAAAATTTAGTGGGAAAAGACCTCTGCGCATGCGCAACCTTTGGCGCATGCGCAATGTTAAAAGCACCCAAACAGTTTAATATGCGTTTGAAGGTTGGTTAGGCATGGTGATGGTCGTTTAAGGTCAGGGATAGGGTGTATGTCGTTTTTATAAATTTTTCGGAGAACTTTCGGCCGCAAAAGTGCTTTTTTCGTGCGTTTAGGGCCGAACTTTCGGCCGCAGAAGTTTCAAGCTATATTTTATCAGGCTCAGTTGACAGCCGAAAGACTAGAGAGTGAAATTAGGATCGCCATAAAAGTCAAGAACCTAAGGTCGATGTCCTAATCATATAGAAGGTAACGAATGGGAGGGAAAGACCCGTAGGGTCACAACCGAGTCAACAGCCGCAGGTCTACATATTTCCCACTGAAAGGTGGACCATATAAGCAGTAGCAATTGTCCTTCCTGGGTGGATCAAACGTTGACTCTGCTGTTCGCCCTGTTTCATGACTGCTTGCTGTGTTCTTGAATGTATACTTACGAGGCGAAATAGAGTCCTCAATCATAGCAGCGCAGAACAATAAGCAATGATCCTCTACGAAAGAAACGCGGGATAATCAATGTGGTGCAACGGCGCAATTAACACGCTTTCAGCTCAGCATATCGTTGATATCGGTTGTCTGCACGGAATTAATTATATAGCGCTTTATTTATGAACTGTCAACAATGGCAAGGCCATCACATTTGGTAACAGTCGATATGGGTTTTTATCAGACCTTCTTACCTATTTTAAAAATCGTCTCAGTATTTATTTTCCAGGTTTGCACTATTGTTAGTCACGTATCATTGCTGTTCAACTAATGGCTTGTGGTGTTGCTGCTGCTGCTGCTGCTGATAATGATGGGGATGATGATCCTAACGACACTATTATAATATGCGCCATGTGCAGTGCTCTATTTGCAGTCATCATCAGGCCATAAGTATCGGGTATATAACCCCCCCCCCACACACACACTAAAATACGATGGATCAATTACGTATATATATATATATGAGTGATATGGTAAAGATACATCGGTTTCAACCATTTATAGTTCATCCGACGCATGTCACATCAGCAACCAAAGCGCACATAGTCACGCATGCCTTGGCATGACGAAGCATCATTTCCGTGACAGTTGGATTGACGGGTGGATAGAGAAGAGACTTCAGGTGCGTCGCATATTAGAATAGCAGCTCTACATGAGTTACAGGTGTAGAATCAACGAACATAAATGAGAGCAGGACAGGGATCGTTGGCCGATTTCAAATGACTTATGGTTTTACGTGGCCGCCATAATAGTGTAGACACACTAAGTTTCTGGTGTAGACAAACACAAACAACTCGACATATTATATGGAACACTATTACAGAACAGAACCAGACAGAACGAGGCTGGATTTTGTGGTTAAAAGACGACAGAATTAGGCACGTAATGTAATGTAATGAGGCTATAGTCTGATACAATGTGGATGCATGTGTGTAGCCTACCCTTTCTTCACCTTAAATTGTAATGGAAGAACGGAGCGGTGAGGAATTTAAACATGCTCATTACAGAACAGTTAATTTAATATACGAAGACAAGCAGACCCAGAAAGAAACAAACAGAACTATGTAGATCTAATTAGTTTAAGAAGAAGAAAACGAAGACAGAAAATTATCGACAGATATACTGACAAGAATGATATAACAGCGGACAAATGGAAACATTTAGGCCTATGCACGCAGGTATTTTCGAAGGGTTTGTCAGTGACAAACGCTGACAAGTTGGAGACAGACAAACAGGCAGACAAATGGACTGACAAATGGACTGACAAATGGACTGACAAATGGACGATGATAGCGACTTAGATGCAATTGGCATTTATTCCGTGCAAAGCTAATGAATGGTAATTGAGCATTCGGATATAGTCATCTTTAAATATACCATTGCTAGTGATGCTTTGAAACTGCTGCAGTTACACATCCTGTTTCAAAAATGTCCACCGTCTGGATTCTCCTCTTTTCATGTTGATCAAACTTCGTAAATTCATTTCTTCTCGAGAAATATTCAATCACCTGTACTCAATCATTTGTTTTCGACTCACATGACCCTACCCCAACCAACTCAATTTATCTTCGATTTTATCGACATGCACTTGTATAATTTTCGTTCTTTTTAAATGCCGATGTATCATCACACCAGCAAGCAGTGACGACCTACTATTTTGCTGACGCCGGGCATTGTGATATGCAACAGCGATCTATTTGAATTGCGACCACAAAGCGAAAACGTAAATTTCCTGAGAGCAGTCGTTCCAGGGTTTACAGCTTAGCGGTGTCGTCCATTGAAAGCAGTGTCACGGCTGAGATTACGACGCCGCAAAATGGAAGAGGCTCGACATCGATCAGGGACAGAACCAGTTGCGATGGGTCAACTGGGCTGTCTAATAACCATACACATTGTAGTCTACGTTTATATATAAACCTACATAAAAGTATATATGCATATATGTATATTGTTTATGCTGTATATCCGTATGGGTCTGAAGTATTTCCAGAGATACTCATACAAGCCCATTCTGTATTGCTGTTCGTTATGAATTTTTCACCACAGATACATTGTATTTGGCGTTGTTTACACATTTAATTAATACATGAATCAGTAGTGTTAATTAATTATCACTGAAAGCAACATTTGTTTTGCAACAAATATTATTGCTTTTGCAATTATATTACTGTATTATTCTTAAATAATGCTCAAGACCCTGGCAGATTAACAATAATAACAATAATAATAATAATAATAATAATAATAATAATAATAATAATAATAATAATTATAATCATAATAATAATAAAAATAATAATAAAAAATAATAATGATAAGAATGATAATGATAATAATACTATTTCTACTACGACTACCCCATTGGTGATTGGTTAATCGGGGAAATGGGAATCGGGGCACGAGAAAATCCCAGAAATCGGGGATCTAAGAAACTTTATTTTCTGCAGATAAAGTAAATATTTTTACAGATTTAGCATCCTGATGTCATGGACATCGCCATGACCTATTTTGTTTTGCAAATTTCTGAGTACTAAGGAATGTGTTTCTAGGGCGTAAATCGGGGGCCTGCAGTACCATCGCACTACATACGAAGCGCGGTTAAAATTTAATGGGGAACCTGACATTTGGTCTCAAATCGGATCAGCTCTAGGCCTACCATGTGGATGTAGAAATGCAAACTGGTGATATACCGTAACAAAAAAAAACTAGGTACGATGATGATGTTCATGGTGATTATTTTTGAAGATAGCGATGATAATGACAAAATGACAATGATGATTATCATCATGTTGATGAACCAAGTATGAAAATGTCATTACTTCATTTTTTTAAATTACTAATTCTGCAAGCCCGAGCGGGCTACTTAAAATTAGCTCACGGTCCGCATGCGATCCGCGTGTTGGACAGCACTGCCTTACGGTCAAACACTGCCTGTCAAGCTTCTGCTTTGTAATAACATATGCTTTTTGGATGATCGGAGGTTTTCAATAAACTTCTAGCCTTTCTCCCTTTGAGCACCCTAGCAAACAGCCGAAGACCCACTTTGCAGAGATTCTCCAGAAGGGAATGTTACGAACCAGCACGCCCGGAATGTAGTAGGCCTAGGCTGTTTCATTTTTGTTTTGAATTTCTCCCTCAGTGGGCGACCACTGGGGAGAATGAGAAGCCGGAGGATACCGTAGCTTCTCCCCATCATCTCAACGCCAACAACGTACTAAAACCAGGGATAGCGCATCAGGGATTATCTGATCACCAGCCTAGGCCGAGAGCCAATAAGATCGGCGTCACGCAACCGTGGTTAATGAACGTATCAGGTATTAAGTTGACAAGTAAACGCTTTGATCTAAGCCAAAAGGCCGAGAAGCGATAACGACGTGTTATCCAAAGGTCTTTTATAGCGTGTCTGGGCATCTAAAAAAAATTTTCAATGACAAATCTTACTAACGGTAATAATTATTTAATTCGGTCATTTACAGAAAAGTTACTTCGAAATATGAAAGTATACAACATAATGCAATTTATAAGCAAGCCACATGTCATTATAGCATAATAGAATATAAGATTTCTCTGTTTCCCATCTGAGCCCATGTAATGTGCCGCCATCTAACGACGTCGCAGACCATAACGCTATAATTATATTATAGGCCAACATCTAATTTAACCAACTTCACCGCCTAGCAACAGAAAGTCTGGTCAGCCTTACCGGGATACGGGTTTCGACTCGGTTCCTCAGCTATGCACCCCAATGTTTTAACCATTATCCAGGCAGGGAATAAGGTGTGAGCGGAATGAGGAGGGTAAGGGCAACGAGGGATGGAAGGCTAGAATATGGAAGTGGAGAGAACGGTAAAGCAGGGCAGAGGCTGGTAATGAGAAGAGTTCAGGAGTGGGTTCTGCTTCGTCTTTACTTTGACCTTTTGCTGTGGGTTGTCAGGAAATTATAGCTCTACGCCATTCATTCATTACAGAGATTTATATAGCGCCCCTTCAAGGCTACGACTCAGGAGCGCTCCCGACCCCAGTGCGGCTAAAAAGAACAGTTTAAGGCGAGTATAAAATGAGTCTAAGTGGACGATTGGTGACAACCGCAACGCCAACGGGAGCATGTTCCAGGGCGAAGGGCCAACCACTGAGAAGGCACGATTCTGTTTAGTAGTTGTACGGGCAAATGGGACAATGAGCATGCCTCACTCAGTAGAGCGGTGTACACTCAAAGTAAAGTAACAGAGATCACGAAGATAGGCAGGGCGAGACCTAACAAGGACCACCATACCAAAGAGATGATACGAGTACGGGTACGGTACAAGATTCGCTGTTGGAGGGGGAGCCAGTGGAGCACATCCAGCATACAGCCGGAGACATGGCCAAATTTAGGAATGCGTCCAACAAGACGTGCAGCAGAACGCAAGACCCTCTCCAGGAACCGCAAACGCCCAGCTGGAAGGTCTGCATAGAGTGAGCAACAGTAATCCAGTCGGCAGTAATGACGGCCTGAACAAGGGTAGCTGTGGCGTCTGGAGTTAGCGAGCGGGAAACAGTTCGAGGCTGACGAGACTGGGAGTATGAATCACGGCAAAGACGGCGAATATGAGAAGCAATGGCGAGCTCTTGGTACAACGTGACTCCAAGGTCCAGGACAATAGAAGAAAATGCAAAGAGGGGGAAATCAGCAGTATTGCAGTTAAATCAAGCTTCATAAGCTGCTGGCGAGTGACCAGCCAGATAAATTGGGTTTTTGAGGGGGGGTTGAGTCGCAGATGGTTTGTCGCCATCCAAGTCTCGAGGGTATCCAGCGTTTGGCTCATTACCCGAACAGCAGTAGAGAACATTAGAAGCCATGCCCTGTAAGTAGGCTTGGGCGTCATCAGCGTACAGGTGACCCAGCACATCAGTGGCATTAAGAACAGAAGCACATCTCAGTAATGTAGATACAGAAGGGGATCCAGCACAGAGCCCTGAGGAAGGCCATACGGGGCAGGGAGTCTGCCATGGACCCACGTGGACCTGGAAGACCCATAAACCACACAAATGGAGCGCTCTCTGACAAAGGAGGTCAACCAGCTAAGGACGTTACCAGACAGTCCAAATGAAATCTCTAGCCTCTTAAGCAAGATTTCATGATCGACAGTGTCAAAAGCGGCACTGACGTCAAACAAAGCCAGCGCAGTATGCTACGAATTATCGATAGCCCCATAAATGTCGGAAAGGAGAAGGAGTATATAAGAGCGTCTCGGTAGAATAACCCTTCCGAAAGCCGGATTGGTGTTCCGGAAGCAACTTATTTAACTCTAAATAAGCAGTGAGCTGGCAGGCGACTATCTTTTCAATGATTTTCGATATGAGTGTTACATTTGCAATTTGTCGAAATTTGGCAGAGTCCACCGTACCTACGGATAGGAATCAGAATTGAGCGCTTCTGAGACCGCGGCAGAGCTTCGTCCAGAGTTGATCGGTTGCAGACGAAGGTTGGAAATGGAACAAGAATGTCAAGAAACTCCTGGAGCAAAACGTCGGGAGAGGGTCAAGTTCACAGGATTTTGGTAGAGAGGTCAGGATGATACGGCGTAGCTCAGCACTGGTAATGGAAAGCATGACAGAAAGTCTCCAGTCAGTTGGGCGGAAACCAGTGGGGTCGAGTCAGCGGTGTCTTGTCGGATGCCGCCCTGTATACCTAACCGCAAATGCTCCATTCAAGAAGAAATATGGGGAGGGGATATACCATTGTTAGAGGAATTTTAGAAATTATGAGAGTTTAAAAACGGGAAGGAAGTTGGATGAAGTTTCGTCAGTGACTTCGGGGAGGGTATCTCTGCGGACGCCCGTGCCTCTGAACATAGCAAAAGTGAACCATTACCACTTTGCTTGGTATACGAGGAATTAGACAAGAGAATCAGAGTCAACGGGCTTGTTGCCTTCTACCATTTAATATAAGGGGCAAGTACAGCGTAAAAGGGTGTCTATGGATCTGCTCAACATCTTATTAAACGGGATCGCCGCCTCTGCCTCTGAACATAGCAAAAGTGAACATCATCATTTGTCATCTGATCGATTAGGGTTACCATGTATACCGGTAATTAAGCATTTATTGTAATAGGCTAATTGTGGTTTGCCGATGTCTGGTCGTTTGTGGCTAAGTATTGAAAATAGTGGGCAAAGACAAGACGGACAGACGGACGGACAGACAGACGGACAGACAAGACAGACAGACAAGACAGACGGACGGACAAGACAGACGGACGGACGGACAGACACTCAAGACAAGACAGACGGACTGACAGTCAAGACAGACGGACGGACAGTCAAGACAAGACAGACGGAGAGACAGCCAAGACGAGCAGACGGACACACAGATAAAACAAACGTACGTACATACATACAAGACAGACAAACAGACAGACGGAAGCAATAGCTATCTTTAACCATTTCTAAGTCTGGATCAGTCTTGATAGAATACTCGTCTGGCTATTCATTTGATCATGACTTAGCTTGAGGGCACCATCTGTTCAAACCTTCTGCACACAAATTAATAGTAATAATGTTTTGTTTCCAGACAGAAGAAGCTGAGCTGTGGAGTGTCGCTGACGTGAAGGTACAGACTTTCATCTCTTCTCCCTCATTCCTTTGCGACGTCGATTCAAGCAATAAGAGGTAATTATAAAGTCGCAACCAGAGAGGTCATGTCCGAAGTCACAGGTCGTAAAAACTGGTGAAATGCACCGTGAAAGAACTAATAGGAAAACTAGCATATTTCTTGTTTAGATTTTGCAAATAAAGAACTGTAAAATCATTATTAAACCTTGCTTGGACCAATAATTATCATAGTTCAGAGACAATTGTTTTCACTCTACAGACTTTTTTGGGATATCTCTGAAATTCCTCTTTCCATCTGAGCTTCTCAGATTTAGTGTTTTCTCTAGATTTTAGTGTTTGTCGCCCTAACCTAAAATTGGTTGTGTAATCATAGAATGACCAATCACAAAGTTTATATTCTATTCAGACTATTGAACCGCTTGCAAACGCATTGCGGGTACACCATATATGAGTAATCGCAATGCAATTAAAAACATACGTCTTCTGGGCTGCTCGTGTAATGGGTGAATACGATTCAAAAGTTGATCTCAGTTGATTGCATTCTAAAAGGCAGTAACAGAGACTGCAGTATCAAGTGCAGTAACAGAGACTGCAGTATCAAGTGTTCTGCCACTCCATTAACGGCAGGCGCAACATTTGAACCATTGAGTTGTTTGATTTTCGTTATGAAAATTATGAAAATTCTTAACATAAATTCTTTATCTAAGAGCGTTGAAACTTGCAGCATCCTCTGATTATAAGAGAGTCACTTGCTATCTGGCTTCAATTCGTTGGGGTATGATAATAGCAGTTTAGCCTTTAGCATGTGATAGCAGGTTTTCATATTTTCATAGGCGACGTGTAGCAAAACAAACAGTGAAAGAGGTTAATACGTCACGTGCCTAATTGTGTGCATCGTGCTGTTTTGATTATTCGGCTGTGACGCTATTAGATTCTGCGTCAACACCAGTTACAGAGGCAGAGGCTGATGAGTCAGTGTCAGGCTGACTATGACCATCAACCTAGTCGGCATCTTTGTCGGCTACTGCTGCTGCCTGGCTACTGCTGTCGTCTGGTCTGCAATGTGAATCCTCTTTCCACTTGGCATCTACATACATGTACACTGTTGTACAGTCGTGTGGCCATTAGGAATTCTACTGACGATTGGTATCGATAATCGCTTCCATCTCCTCCTACTCCTCTTCCTCTTCCTTCTCTTCCTTCTTCTCTTACTTCCTCTTCCCCTTCCTTCTCCTATCAGCTTCTTGCTCCTCTTGCTCATTAGTCAGACGCTTGACGTACTGAGCATCGCATCCAATGTGCGCTGTTTCCATGTTTCTCTTCCTCTTTATTTATTCCTCTGTTTCTCTTCCTTTTCTTCTACCTTCTCCTCCTTCTGTTTGTCCTACTGTCCATTTTCGCTGTTTTAAGTTTTTATTCGTCGCGTTCCTAATTGATTCGACTAAAAGATGGAGGCTGGTGTATCAAAGACATTTAATATTTACAATCACCACTTTCACTTGCCATTAACTTCCTTCGTTACTTCTTCATTGCTCTAAAGTTGCTCCTATTTCTCCTCCTGCTTTCTCTTATCCTACTCAAACTACCGTTTTCTTCTACTACTCTTCCTCCTGCCCTCTCTCATCAGTCTGTATATCGTCTTTCTTCCACTTCATATTCTCTTAGCTGCTTTTCACATACTTCAAACGCATCCACTCTCTGTATTCTAGTTGTTCCAAATAGACTAATATCCCTTACACAGAAGGCAAGCTACACTAGACAGATTATATTCGCAAAAACTATTTCCTCGTTTCTCTGCATCCTCCTTTCCACCTCAGTTTCCTCTCTTTTTCTCACATTATTCATCCTCTTCCAACGCCTCTTTTCACTCGTCTTCTCATGTTTTCTCCTCATCCTCTTCCTCTTCCTTCTCTTCTGTCCTCTGTTCATGCGATTATTCTTCTCATACTTCTTCTCTCTTACAGTCTTCAAACTCTCTGTTCTCCTCCTTCACCTCCTCCTCTTCCCCTCCTTCACCTCCTCCTCTTCCCCTCCTTCTCCTCCTCTTCCCCTCCTTCTCCTCCTCCTCTTCCCCTTCTTCTCCTCCTCCTCTTCCCCTCCTTCTCCTCCTCCTCTTCCCCTCCTTCTCCTCCTCCTCTTCCCCTCCTTCACCTCCTCCTCTTCCCCTCCTTCTCCTCCTCTTCCCCTCCTTCACCTCCTCCTCTTCCCCTCCTTCTCCTCCTCTTCTCCTCCTTCACCTCCTCCTCTTCCCCTCCTTCTCCTCCTCTTCCCCTCCTTCTCCTCCTCTTCCCCTCCTTCTCCTCCTCCTCTTCCCCTCCTTCTCCTCCTCCTCTTCCCCTCCTTCTCCTCCTCTTCCCCTCCTTCACCTCCTCTTCCCCTCCTTCTCCTCCTCCTCTTCCCCTCCTTCACCTCCTCCTCTTCCCCTCCTTCTCCTCTTCCTCTTCCCCTCCTTCACCTCCTCTTCCCCTCCTTCTCCTCCTCCTCTTCCCCTCCTTCTTCTCCTCCTCTTCCCCTTCTTCTCCTCCTCCTCTTCCCCTCCTTCACCTCCTCTTCCCCTCCTTCTCCTCCTCCTCTTCCCCTCCTTCACCTCCTCCTCTTCCCCTCCTTCACCTCCTCTTCCCCTCCTTCTCCTCCTCCTCTTCCCCTCCTTCACCTCCTCTTCCCCTCCTTCTCCTCCTCCTCTTCCCCTCCTTCACCTCCTCCTCTTCCCCTCCTTCACCTCCTCCTCTTCCCCTCCTTCACCTCCTCCTCTTCCCCTCCTTCACCTCCTCCTCTTCATATTCTTCTTTCTTCATCCCACTTCATCCCTCTCAACTCATTTCCTCATCTGCTTCCTGTCTTCCGCTTCTCTGATAAAATGTCTTCCTCATGCCCCATTCACTCGTGTCATTTATCTTCCCATTTCACATCTTCCTCCTCTATTCTATCGATTCTCTCTTCCTCCTTGTCTTCATCCTTCTCCTTCGCTCTTCTGTTCTCAGTGTACACGCTAGGCTTCCCCCTACTCCACCTACTTTACATTGTTGCTTTTCCCACTTTCTTCTTTGAACCTTTTCTAAAGCCACATGACTCTTCTCCTAATATTCTCTCTCTTCCGAATTCCTTAATATCTTCCTCTTCTTCCAACCCGTGTCCTCTCCTCCTCCTTTTTCTCCTCCTCTTGCTAATACTTCTTCCTTCCCTGCCCTTTTCCCTTCTGGTTCCTCCCATTTCTCGCCTTCGGGGACAACGCAGAGCTGCTGACCGTCAATCACATCATATGAGCTTTGCGCATACATTGCATATTTTGCAATCACGCAGACCACTCATATATATATAATATATATGTATATATATTATATATATATATCATAATGGTCCATTACAGAGTTCAGAAGTACACAATAAAGGCAGGCAACAGCAAACATTAAGAATCATAAACGAGCGAAAGAGAACAGTTTTCAGCTTCGAGCGAAGACGGTCTCAGCAACAGGCGCGAACAAGAGCAGATTAAATGTTTCACACATGCATACATATTTCCGAATGAGATACTACTACTACTACTACACACACACATATATATATATATGTAATATTTGTCTAAGAATATACATATATATATATATATCTGTATCGAATAGAGAAGATGATCATGCTCTTATATCACAGCAGCAGTAATTGCCACTAACAATCAATAATACTTAGGCTTATTGTATTTCTTTCTGGTTGATCGGATAAGAGAAATAGCGACATGTTGCTATTTCTAATTCTGCTGTTTTTGTAGTATGTCTCATTTGAGAACCTCAGGAATATACATGACAGATGTTGCGTGCTAAGAGAGATGCGACGGTGCGACATGGCTGGGAATTTCTCAGCAAAAGATACGAAACAAAACAATATTGAGCCCAAATGACGCATTTGTACGAATTCGTTATTGCCCATACACCACATGTTTCTAAATTTCAGATTTTAGCGGCGCATAATAATTGTGATAAGAAGTTCGGAACAAATACTTAGTTATTGGCTCACACTGTGAACATTATGCATGCCATATGTTTGTCGCATAGTTACACTTACCATCATTCATTCATTCTGGAATGAATGTAGCGCCTCTTCAATTACACTACTCAAATTCGCACGTAGTCGCGACATGGGCAAATAGTCATGCTACTGACACCATGGAGACAACACGCATGTACACCTGAGTGTACGCGTGTATGGGTTATCGCATACACGTATATGAAATAGATATATGCATGTGTATATGTAGTAAATGTACATACATAATATATATAATATATATGTAATTATGTATTTGAGAATTCACTGTGGCACCGGTGCGAGAGATATTAAAGGAAGATTATTAAGCCGAGATATTAAAGGAAGCGCAGAATCTGGTCTATGGTAATAAAGACGCGCACTGACCTTGCGGATGAGTATGGCTCGGCTTCCAGGCGCCCTCGGCTGCTGCTGCTGTAGCATCTCTCGTGTAGTCGTCGACAGCATCAGTCAATGAGATCAAGCGATGAATGAAAGTCCTTATTTCGCAACCGATAGAAACGATGTCTGCGTTTCTTTCATCAACGTAGACACGCACGATGACGATGCAGTCTCTTCGGCACTTGGATGCTCTCTGTCCTCAGCAGCAGCAGCAGTATCTAATGATGGTGGACAGAATGTCACATTCCTCTACTGTTCTTACAGGAGGACATGAAACGGTCCTTCCTCTCTCTATACATCCAGCAGACGTTCGACAGATTGCAAAGACCTACGAACACACGACAGACTGCAGCGTCATAGCAAATTCTAGAAAGGTCCCTTGGTCTGGTCGATATATGCATATATATAATTTACATATATATACGTACAATGTAAATAAAAATTGAAGGATTATTATATATATATTATATGACATAATACAAAATATGGCACATATTTGTAATACGGACATAGTACATAGTAAAGTGGTTGAATAATTTTATTGGAAATCAACGATCTGTGATTCTGCGTGCAATGCAGGCCAATGATAAAAATCATTTCACTTTATGGTTTGCTCAAACGGTGTTCATCTTCGATGCGTTTAGCAGAAAATCACGGCAAAAAGTGTAAAGGTAAATGTGTGATTTTCTAAATTTCACGAAAATTATGGCAAATTCAGAGCACCAAGATCCGATTATAGGATATCGCAAATAACGAAACGATGATGTCGCAGTGTATAATGCCAGAAAACGTATCGGTGCAAATGCCCCCGTTAGTTAGTAATCACATCAATGGTAGGCCTATAGATCGCAAAACAAGCAACGACGTGATGTTGCGGTGTAATGAATTGTCATCTTTTGGCAATAATTATGGATCATCACGACGTGTAGCGCCAATTTATTATCTGTAAAACGTTAATACGTACCTAACCCGACCCGCTTCTGCTACATTCAGAGCCATCAGACTATCGGTTTCTCCCTCTAGCTTACCACCATATTTCATTCGTTTATTTGTACCCCTAGACTACTGCAATTCACTGTTAATGGATCTACCGAAACAGTGTCTTTCTCCCCTTCATTCGCTCTAAAATGTTTTAGCTAAGTTCATTGCCCGACTCCCTCGCTTTGTGCATAGTTCTACACATATGCTTGATGTCTTGCACTGGCTTCCTGTCACCTGCACGCATCCACTACATGACCCACTTTCTAATTTCCTAAGCCCAGTTAGGCAGTCTTCCCCAGATATCTCTCTGACTGTTGGCGAAAGGCTTGAAAGCCGTTATCTGCAAATTTCTTCTCGCTACTTGCGCTCTGTTGATAGTCTTGATCTTTTGTGCCTAGGACTGAGATTGCGTTGGTCCAACACCGGGCGTTTCTGCTGTGGATCCATCTAGCTGGAATGACATTCCTCCACCACCATTGGCTATACTAATGACTGACTTCTCCCATCGGCTTTCTTTGCATGCGTTTTTTTCCTGGGTTTTCCATGCTAAGCGCGCCTCTGAACAGTTATTCTGTGAGAAGCGCTATATAAATCAAAAGATACGATACCAGTTTCGAACGTCGTGTTGCATTAATAATCTACAATATATACCCAAGATGAATGCACATCACCGTATTTCTATCCTCTTACGCGTCCATAATCAAATCTATGCTGATGAAACTCAGGCCTATGTCCACTGCCGGGAGATGGATGCGATATCTACGGTTCAATCTGTGCAAGTGGCAATAAAGTCACTTGGGGGCTGGACGTCCTCTAATAGGCTCCGACTCAATCTCGCAAAAACGGAGTTTATCTGGCTTGGTACTAGCTAAAATTGATATGTACGCCCTCTCAACTTTCTTTCCCAATTTCTCATTCTCTACCTCTGTCCGGGATCTATAATAGGGGTCATTTTTGACTAAGAAAATACTTTTGCTCGGCAAATCAACACTGTTTCCCGTAGCTGCTTCTACCAGTTGCGAAAAACTTCGTGTAATCTCTCAAACTCTCACCCACAAAACGGCAGTTACTTTGATACACGCTGCTGTCATTAATAGCTTGGACTTCAGCTCCTTCATTTATGCTAGCATCCCGTGGACACGGATTGAGAGACTGGAGCGAGTCCTTCACTCGGATGCACGACTAACAGGTGGTATCTCCATGAGTGACAGCTTGTCTATCTATATGCGCGACGTCATTCACTGGCTAACTCTCCCACATTGTATTGGGTACAGGGTTTCTGCCATTTTGGTGCTACCTCTGTGGCACTGCATCCATTTACCTTCAGGAGCTGTGTCGACCTGTCACTGACAATGTCGGTCGAATATCTCTCCGATCTGCTACTTGGGAGAACTTGACTGTTCTCTTTGTCCGCTCTTTTATGATGCAGGACAGGTTCTTTTCAGAGGTGGGTACAACCACATGGGATGGATTACCCCAAGAGCTTCACCTTCTGTCCAAAACCTCACCATCTGATTCTACTCTTTACTGAAAACTGAACTTTTAACCGTAGTCGGACTCTGAATAGATACCTTGAAGGGGCGCTATACTAAGTTTCATTGATTGATTCATAGATTGATTCATTGGTTGGTTGGTTGATTGAGTGATTGATTGATCACCGTATTTGGAGAAATTCATGACAAATGCCGTAAATGACGATTTTGAACGACTTCCGTGACTTCACGAATTTCACCTGGCTATATTTATTGTCTTAAAGAATCCTTATTTGACTATAGTGTTTATTAACAGTGTTATTTGCTGTAAAGGACATCCATGCGCATTCATCTATAAATACCAATATACGTAGATGTTAACCGATGACGAAAATAGAACTGCAACTGACATAGCTGTCTGGTGAAAATATGTCTAAAGACGAGACGACATATTATTAATATCAGCACTTAAGAACTTTTATCATCTTCTTTCTACCAATCTCTTAAATCTGTCCTCTTTGACCGTGGTTGGAGTCGGACAGTGAGCGCCTTTGAGTTGATTTCTTGAAGAGGCGCTACATCAGGTTTCATTGATTGATTGATTTTATTGATTGATTGATGAACTAGGATACCAAACCAATTGGAAAATTACAAGGTTGTCCTTACTTGTGGGTTGAGTCACAACATGACTTAGTCTATCTATATTGCAACATCGGTACGCTATAGTCTATCGGTTAGTGTGTTGAACTGTTTAACGAGAGGTCGTAAAACCTTCACCATAACATATAGATGTCTAGACTTGTCTGCCCCACTATCGAACTTATCTGTAAAACCATAACGCCTACCGTGTAATATTAGACGGAATATCAGACAGTCAGTGTAGGTTGCCCCAACGACCTGCTGTGCTGATCCATAGAAAATGATACGATACTCTTTACTGCCTCTGTAGTTCGCTAAGGAACTGGTCTTTACCTTCCATTTATTAACTGCAACCACATAGGATTACAGCACGAGATAACGATATATCTTCAATCAGCTGTATCTCAGCAAAGCGCATTGATTGTATTCTGAGATTATTATGGTTTTCAGTGATTACTAGACAATACTAATTAACAATAGGCGACGCTGAATGCAATAGCAATAACATATTATTGTTAACTTTAGCCAGTGATGCCATGATTACCTGATTGTTAATTGCGCCGGTCAGGTATTCGCTGATTGTATTATCTTTTTCCTAGGCAGATGTCTTCCGAGAGTCGTCTGTCTGTCGCTGCCAACCAGTTCTCTCGCTCTGCCTCTGCTGTGCTTCTCTGTGTGTCTTAATTTTTTCTGTCTGTCTGTCTGTCTGTCTGTCTGTCTGTCCCCCTAACTCTGCGATGTTCGTTAGAAAATTACTTTCACGGAGACGAATGATTTCAGACAGTTTCCTTCGAAATAGAAACCCAGCCTCCTCTTTCATTACTCATCTACCGAAGCATCACAGTCCTATATGCAGGCGCCGTCGCTGCTCCTGCTGCTGCTGCTGCTGGTGGTGGTGGAGGCAGTGCAGTCAGTGTGCGATGCGATGCTTATAGCGCTTGATGCTCTGCTGTCGTCGTCGAAGATATAAATCCGACTTAGCGCACGTAATAGACGCTTATTTAGTCAGATGGTCGAATCAGAATGAATTGGCATATGACATAAAAATCTCAGTACCTGGAATATCAACTGACATTTGCTCCACGTTGACAGATCTAATTCCCCAGCAGGGTCAGAAGCGGCACCATCCATCCATACATCTATTCATCCATCCAGCCATCTATCCATCTTTGCTTCAATCCATCCAGCATATTCCACCTCCTGTCCCTTTCGCGCCCTAAATATCAGTACAACGGCAGATGATGGCGTTATTCGGCGCACAGGGTTCCCAGCGAGTGTGTCAGGGTATGCCTTCTGCCACTGCTGCTGCTGCTGCTGCTGCATAGCTGCTGTCAATGCTGGTGATGGGTGGTGGTTGGCGGTGATGGTGATGATTTTATGGATGATGCGGCGCGGGTTTGATTGTAATATTCAGAGGACGTGGATAAGACAATGGAGAATAAAATGGGACGGAGAGATCAATGACTGTAGACAGACAGACAAACAGACAATTAGACGGACGGACAATAGGACGGATTGACTGGAATGTTTAGAGACCGTGGGGAAGACAAGAGACGATCATTTAACTACTATCACTGTGTGTCGCTTGTGTCTATTAATATATATTATGTCCCTATATCCAAATGTCTGTCTCTCTTTCTATCTCTACATGTTGTTCATCCACCTGTCTGTCCATGAGTCTGTCTCTCTGTCTCTCTTTCTGCCTCTGCAGTTCGTTCGTCCATCTGTCTCTGAGTCTCTGGCTGTCCATCAGTATTTGTGTCTATCTATCTGTCTATCTGTCTGTCTGTCTATCTGTCTGTCTGTCTATCTGTCTGTCTGTCTGTCTATCTGTCTGTCTATCTGTCTGTCTGTCTGTCTGTCTATCTGTCTGTCTGCTCTCATGATATGTTTCCCGCGTGCATCTCTGAATGTAACGCACATAGACCCTCCTCCTATTATATATTTTCTCATCTTATTTCTGCCTGTCTCTGTCTCTAAGTCTCTCTACGTATCGATGTGTCTTTGCTTATCTCAGCCTCTGTTTGTCTCCTGACCGTTTTCTGGTTCTTCTCTTATTGTCCTAATCTCTTCGTGTACACACACTTAAGATGAATCTTTCCCACTTTAAAAATCTTTTTCTTTTTGGCTGATTCTGTCTGTATCCATGTCTCGTTCTATAGGTTTATGCTTTAACTTTCCATCCACCCACCCACCCATCGTTCTGATGCAGTTATCTGTCTATTTGTCTGTCCTACATTATTCTCTGTCTTCGAAATCTCTGAAGGCTGACTAGATTCTCGGACGAAGACTATTTGCGTATTATATAAAGAGTTGGCGCCATATAAACAAGCAGCGTCTGCCTTCCTCCATCTATTCCTCTTTCCTTGGAACGTGTCAAGACAGACGATGAAGCAGTCGACACCCTCCTTCAGATTTCCGATACATGGAGTCAGCAGCTGCAGCAGCCGAGGTGGCGCCTTTAATTAAATGTCGACGTCGAGCAACAAGTGGCGCTGGTCTTATCCCAAGGGACTATGTGGGGGTGTATAGTGAGGGGTGTGCATGGGGTGTGTTGGGGAGGATGGGTGCGTGGGTGGTGGTCTGTAGAGACGTTGGGCTGTTTGCGTTTTTGTATGCTTTGATATAGTTGTGTGTCCGTGTGTGGTTTCGGGCATCGGTGTGTTTGTGCGTGTTGATGTGCGTTGGCGTGTGTCTGCATGTATGCTTGTATATGTTCGGTCTAAGTCGATGGGTCCAGAACTTTTGCTGCTTATCGCATTTATGATTTAATACCATATTCGTTTGCTTACCTTCATTCTAATAGTATTGGTTTTATTTGTTCCTTAATTGCTTCAATCTTGCGGAACGATTCAGCGAAATTAGCCCACAATATGTGAATGTATTATTATTGATTTAAACTAGCTTCGTCTGTCTTAAGACTAAGAATCGTTACAACGAGGTACTCCCACTCAGACTGACCAACCTTCAACCGCCAGTCCTCCTCCTCCTCCTCCTCCTCCCCCTCCTCTTCCTCCTCCTCCTCCTCCTCATCCTCAACAATCATTATATATTTGACTTCCTATCAACTTCATGAAAATCAAAGCGCTCTTAACGTGGTCTCTGATTTGAAATTCTTTATGACCATGCGAGCGTGATAAATCTTAGTAATAATAATTATATGGGACGAATGTATAGGCCTAATTATATCTATGTTCTGGGTAAGGATATATGAAATTATGTATTGCTGCTACGTCACTTGCGTTGGCCCATGCATGCATGCATACAATTATAGGCGCGTAGGCCTGCCTGCCTACCTATCTATGCACATGCCTGCTTGATCTGTAGGGGCTATGTCATGTCGGCAAACTCACAAGTAGAAATGTACCAGCTAAATCTCCGAGCGGTTTTCACGAAATTCGTAAGTTTATTATGGCAGTGGAGCTAATAATTATGCGCATTTATATACGTCAATAAACAATGTACTCGAATGGCTACGATGTACAATTTTCAAACTGAATAATTTATTCGTTCAATTAGAATGCACACAACGACATAATATTTGCTCAGCAATTTTTGGACACCACAATTTACGTCGAAACATTTAGTTATTTGATTTTTCTTAAGGACAATACCCGAGGGTGTATAACACAATGCCTATGAAAGTCATTCTAATATTCTAATGGTATGAGTGCATTATATGTCTTGCATCATCTAAAGCATTTTATTGTTTGCTTTTCTTCTCGACATTTTTCTAATATCATTGGCGAAAAATGATTAATTGGTGAATATCATTGACGATGATTGAGTCTATTACTAGAACGTACCAGCAATGAAATGGCCAAATATTCTAAGTGCAATGTAGTCCACTATATGTACGGCAGTGTACGCCTAACGAAGCAGCGACATCATTGAAGCGGCTCTAAGCGTAAGTCATAAATCGAAAGTCAAATTGAATGAAATGAAAGGCGTCAGAATTAGAAGTCTTATTACATTCGGTAATTACACTAAATAGCTTTAAACGGAAGTACCAAATCTTGCTTCGCTGAAGCGCAGCTTAGAGCGCTAACTATAAACGAATGAATTCATAGAAGTTCCCGCTTTGTAGATGCCAGTATGAACTAGACAGTTAAATCCATCCAACTTGAAAGGAAATGGAAACATTGGAAAAGACATGGTAGAGTGGAAAATGGAAATAGATGGAGAAATCTAGAGTAATCGTCTACTGACAAATGTACTGGTTCTCTGCATTGCGGTCGAAGGACTTAACGCACTGGTAGCCTGAGCAGCAGAAGAAATTCTCTGAGCAGGACTTTCCGTATGGAACGCAGTCGAGGTAGCAGATGCCACTCCAGGTAGCGCTGCACTTGAGGCCCCTGCAGCACTTGGCCACTTGGCGCACTCCGCACGCTTCGCCAACGGGAGTGCACTGGCTGAGGGAGCGCAGCTGTGAGAAGACTCCCTTCAGCTGACGCTCCAGATCCTCACCCTCATCGATCAAACGACGAACGTTCTCCACCTCACGCAACTCATTCTCGGCCTTCTCCTTGTCCTCGTGGTCATCCTTGTCCGCTGCATCTCCGTCCTTCGCCTCTCCTGTGGTCATCTGGCGTAGTCCCTCAGTGACCTCAGATCTTGACGAAACAGTTGAGTGGACATCATCCGGATGTGTCGCACTCAATCCAGTGGTGAGATCCAGTCCAGCGCGGTTGTTTGATGTGGTCCTAAGCTCAGAATCGACTGTTGTCAAGTCGAGGACTTTGGTTGCATCCGAGTCAGACTTCGTTTGTTGCGTCGTAGGATTCTCGAACTGCGTTGTAAGATTTCGGTTGTCATTGGTTTCGAATGATGATGTTTCCGTTTTGTTTTCATTTTCAACTACAGCGGTGACGTCAACGTCAGTGGAGTTTCTCACAGAAGGACCTCGACTAAGTTAAAAAAAACAGCAGCAGATGAGTGGGTAAGAAAAACACGACTGCATTGGCTTGATAACTTAATTAAATCTAATGTTAATTCGATGATGATGATGATCGCGACGATGACGACGACGACGTTGACGATGATGATGAGTTCTCTGCCAGACTGCAGGTCCTTAAACTTATACGGCACCCGGGCTTGAGATGAGTCAGGTAGTTTCCCGTTGCCCTCCTTAACTACAATGGGTGAGTAACTTGTCCAGGGTGGCTGCGGAATTGACTGAGCTAGATTCGAACTTGCGACCCTCTGGTCACAGCCCACAAACATACCGCTACACCACCACGTCCCACACATTGTTAATTTAGTAAGAAGAAATACCATTGTCCTTATTACAAGAAATCATTGTTAGAGCAGTTCGTTGTGATGATGCCTCTGACGACGATTGTGACGCTTCTAATGATGCCTCTGATCGTGATGATGATGATGATGATGATGATGACGCTTATTATAATGCATCTGTGGTGGTGATGACGATGATGATAGAAAAGAGAGGAAGAAAAAGGAGGAATCAATCACAAAGAATATGAAAATAATCATAGAAATGTTGTTTGCTGACTGTTTACTACCATCGGGTTCATTGGTTTCTAGTGGAAGACGGATTAGCTCCATCCAAGCGGATTGGCATTAGATCGCAGCCAGACCAGTAATAATCCTTCGATTGGCAGAGAATGAATTCCTTCGAATAGGATACACAAGATTTATTTGGTTTGCGTCACCTCCAAGAAGTGAGGTCAAGCTTGTCAATGCAACGAATTTCTCCGCTCAACATCACCCATAGAATGCTCTTTCTTTCAATTACCATGTTCTACCAATCAGAACTCTACACCGGATGGAACCGATCTTACAGGACCCCGTGGAATTATTTCACTGAATTATAACACCGTGAGTGATAGTCTATAATGTGGCTAGAGAGCTGGACTGTTAGCCGATAAATCTCTACCAGGGTAGAACCTTGTTTCCAGATTTCTGCTCCACCTGCGCCCGATATCCCACTCAGCTGGAATGAGTACACTGGCCCTACACATCAGATGGCGAAGGAGTGAACTAGCCACCCACCAGCATATGCCGAGGCAAAGAATGGGAAGTCGCTAACATTAAATACACATTGCTGATTGGAGCTTGATAGACTGCTCTTCTTGATTTTAGTCTATAACGACTTAAGATATGAAATATCCTTCTTCGATAATATATATATATATGAAATATCTTTCTTCGATAATATATATATATATATGAAATGTATTCATATATATATAAATTGTATTCATTGTCCCCGTCGTATACAAGTCCTGCTAAGTTGGCCCCAGGTTATCGAGCGTATACGCATAAGTCCTTCATCATTAGACTTCATTGGTTCCTGCCAGAGTACATCTACTTCGTGCATTGTAAAACACCCAGCAGACGACAGTGTCCACTTTCTCGTTGTGCTGATGGCCAGGTTCTGATAACCGTTCTCTTCTTTCCTTACGGCTTCCTCCTATCTGCCTGTGTGGCTGTCTCTCTGTATCTCTTGGTTTGTATACCTGTGTGTCTGTCTGTGTGTCTGTCTTATGTGTGTGTATAACAGAATGTTCAGTTAACCCAACACTTATGTTTGTATGCCTACATCTACGTTCTCTTCATGTTTGTATGCCTACATCTACGTTCTCTTCATGTTTGTATGCCTACATCTACGTTCTCTTCATGTTTGTATGCCTACATCTACGTTCTCTTCTACGTGTGCCTGTCAGTGTGCTTCTGAGTGCATCTACATATAGGTCTATTTCCGCGTACATTTCTATAGAATACATGGTAACACAATGATTTAATTTACGCTTCTTTTCCGCTAATCCTTTCAAGTTCAACCGGTCTTAATCGGCAGCTCAAAACGGGACATCGTATTCTAGCAATGATACATGGGTCAATACAGTTCGACGAAGGCCAAACCAATATCTACATGTATCCATCCTCCGTTGGTAATAAAGGATTTTCTCCAAAAGAACAAAGCAATCAATCTCAGCTCACGTGGTGTGCCTCGCGTTGTCTGTTCCTCTTATGTGGTCGATCTCGTTCTGAAGACGACGCAGTAGTTGTTCGATTTCATCGAGCTTATCGCGGTGCTTTTCTAAAGAAAATCAACGGCAGCCAACAACGACAACAGTGTTGCTTCCATAGAGAATAACAGAGATATAAACGTAAGCTTTGTGCACGAATCGTTAGAGGTATGCTATTTTCGGCAGCCAGCAGCGAATGTTGTCAAACGCGGTTAATTTATTTATAAGGTGTGGTGTAGACCTGCGTCTACGTTAAGACGCATACATTACATTACATTATATTACATGCCTATTACTATTATAGAGTATATGACATATGAAATAAGAATATATCCTTGTATATAATGGATATCCATCTTTCCTATCCAGCCTTGACATTAGCTTAAGTTCATGGGCCTAAAACAATACTTTCGCATGGGCTTCATAATTTTATCCTCTACGCTGCTACTCCGTATGTAAGATGTATTGGCCTGAAAAGTCCATATCGAAACAATTGTAATGTTCTTAGGTTTGGACTTCACGTGTTCTAATTAGCACGTTACTGTATGTGTGCCTAAAACTGCTGATAGATCCACAGGATACAGTTGTAATCTTCTTCAAACGTTCTGAATGTAAACAATATGCATTACCCATGCACATGCAGGAGTACATTTGCTTCTATGTCTATTTTCAAAGCCTTTAATTTTCTATTTACCTGCTAATAAGATTTTGAAAATGCAAAAGATTGAAGGAAACGAATTGTGGGTCTGCACTAGGTGAATCACATGGGTTCAGTTTATTTATGCAAAAGAATTATTTATGGACAGTTCAGACGACACTTTCAGCAAATAAGTCCCCATTCCTTATGTCCCCGTTTCTTCTGTCCCCATTCCTTCTGTCCCCATTCCTTCTGTCCCCATTCCTTCTGTCCCCATTCCTTCTGTCCCCATTCCTTCTGTCCCCATTCCTTCTGTCCCCATTCCTTCTGTCCCCATTCCTTCTGTCCCCATTCCTTCTGTCCCCATTCCTTCTGTCCCCATTCCTTCTGTCCCCGTTTCTTCTGTCCCCATTCCTTCTGTCCCCATTCCTTCTGTCCCCATTCCTTCTGTCCCCATTCCTTCTGTCCCCATTCCTTCTGTCCCCATTCCTTCTGTCCCCATTCCTTCTGTCCCCATTCCTTCTGTCCCCGTTTCTTCTGTCCCCATTCCTTCTGTCCCCATTCCTTCTGTCCCCATTCCTTCTGTCCCCATTCCTTCTGTCCCCATTCCTTCTGTCCCCATTCCTTCTGTCCCCATTCCTTCTGTCCCCATTCCTTCTGTCCCCATTCCTTCTGTCCCCGTTTCTTCTGTCCCCATCTTACATAGCACTGTTCAGGGTAAATTCATAACTCTACCTCCTCCGACCCTGTGGTATAAACCGGACTCAGTTCCTCTTTTGGACTATCATTCGGACAACCCCTATGACTTGACGCAGCATCGTGAATGAGCTGGCGACCTACGTTTGACATTTGAGTGGAGCTTACAAAATTTGGAGATTACGATAATGGTAAAGCAGAAATAAAATAGAATGGTTTTCAAATGCTTCGGCGAGAAAGGCAAAAAATGGCAACGAGGCTCAATGTGTTTCGTTCGGTTTGTCTCTCAAATCTCATTTGAACAGTCAAAATAACGGCTTTTGTCTAATGTTATTTACCAAGTGAGTCGTAATCGTAACCTCCGAACTTCTAAATGGTCACTCGAAAGCCATGCCCAGGACACCCGCTTATTCAAGAACGCTAAATGAATAAATGAACTATTGAGTAAGCAAGTGAACGATAAAAGAAACGGGTCAATGATTGATGGAATGAGTAAAAGTTTGAGGGAGCAAGTGGATAATTGTAAGACTGAGTCAGTTGTTGGCGTAGGTATTGCCTTAGCCATGTGTAATTATATATATATATATATATATATATATATAAAGAGAGACAGATGAAATTCTACTAAGTCTGCCAGAGTATTTACGTGAGTGTAAATTAAGCTTACTCAAACCGGAAATTCACATGAGTACCGGTTTGATTAAGAGATTAACGATTCAACGTAGCCATAGAATGTCTCATTTGCCTGAAAGTGTTCATTTTGCTCTCAGACATGATGCAACGGATAGCAGAAGTCAATAATGTCACCATAAATCACCCACAGCCGTAGTGCGTCAACTGTGCACTGTGTATAACAGACGCCTACCACGAGAAGAACTCTAGTGAAGGAAGATCTTGGTAGCAATTCATCAGACACTACACTAAGTGACCTTTAGGCATATTGGCAGCTGTGATTTATTAGTCAGTATATATATATATAACTATAATATCATTTCATATTCTGGCTATATTTGTAGACCCTATATTATAATTATGTTGCTACGAGACCTAGACACGACTATATTGTTATGTCATATTCTGGCTCTAGGCCAATTAGTATATGTTGCTACGAGACATAGATTTAAAGATGAAAATTTGAAGATATTTGCTTCCTTTATATAAATATACATTACTAATGTATATATATATATATATTGATGATATGAATATAATTGCAAGTTTGCCTCTCACGCATGTCTTTCACACGCTGTGTTCTAGCTGCAAAGTCTTAATTATCGCAAGAAATCTTTATTTAATTTTTGTATAACTGTCTGATGCTTTTATTCTTGTTATCGTTGGCGAGCAATGGTAATTAAGTGGGTGTCATGCAGAGCAACGGATCATGGACATCATAGGCTACCCTACTAGCGCAGCTTCTTCCTATAGCCTCTAAAAGAAAGACACGTTCATATTGTTTTCATCGAGCTCGTCATATTTCGCCTCGAGCTATAGCTGTTATATGCATACTTCGCCACGATGGTAGGTCTACGTGATAATGCAATTTACCTGTGTTTTTGAACGTAACATTATGTCTAGCTATAGACTCAATTGTCTACCATGATTAGAGTCAAAGAAGCTGTAGTTGTAATCCTCAATTTGTTTGAAATTGTATGAGTAACTGTAGCTTAGGTTTTATTTCGCTTCTTCTCATTAGTAGATTGTGTTGACAAATTTTAAAGTTAAAGAGTTTAAAGATTTGAAACTAACTTGCTCTAACTTTGTCATCTGCTACAATACTGTCGCAATTTGTGCGTTGACTTAGACTCTGGGCGAATTTAAGCCACGCTCCCGAGTACTTTGGCTACTACGATTTTGTGACGAACAGGGAGTGGCAAAAACAGTCACGAACATCGTTAACGATGATGACGATCAGTCATCAATCAATCACTCAATTCCGTTTTTATTGTAATCATTGACGTCGTTCATGGTACAAAAATTGTAATACATTGATCATCATAAGACAATAAGGAGGCCCCACGGGACACTAAATGCACGTGGTTCCAAATATACTTCACACTCTGAAAGCATTGTGAAGAGTCACTATAGGTAGTCTAAATAAGCTATAGCTATAAGTGAGTTAAATAGAAACGGAAAAAAGAAGATATGCAGACACTTTACTAACACATTGATAGTATACCTAATACAACAGTATCAAGATAAATCAAGTTAAGAACGCAATGGTTTACTAATTGTGATTCAGGGGTTGGTCCTATCGAACACTGAGGGGTAATTTCGAGAAGACCGTCACTGAAACGGCCCATCGGACATAAGCCTAAATAAGGAAGCTGACGTTTTGGTTCCGAAATTTGGTTCAGAGCGAACGAAGGGCATCGTAGGCCAACAATAGACCGACTTACCTGATAACGTCGACACAAAAGTGATAGACAGAGTGACTGTCAGAAGAACTGTCAGTGGAAATGTAGCCATCTCAAGTCTCACCATTATCTCTACAAAAAACGACAAATCAATAAACTTATCAGATGCATCACAATGCGAGCCACTGTGAGTTCACTTGTTCATCATCGGACAGTGAGCCCCAGTATTAGTAAAGGTGCAAGTATGTGTATGGCCAACTGATGCCATTTTGGAAGAAGTCCAGGTTGTCTACGCCACAGAAACTTCGTTTGTGTGACACGGTGGCCGATTGGTTAGAGCGGTCAGCCCGCAACACTCAGTGTGCGCTGATGGAGCGGGTTCGACCCTGATATGATGCGTCACTGTGTAGGGACCTTGAGCAAGTCCTTCGCGTACAATTGCTCTGCAGTACAGCTACAATTGCGCCGTCGAGGCTTGTGAACTTCTGAGCAAAACATTTTGGAAGAAGGGCGATACCAAATTTCAGAATAAAATCATATCACCAAAAGGTCAAAAACTTGGATTGAAGCATGTACTGTTTTAAAAAAAGCAATCAGGATGTGGCGAACTTATTTTCGCTGACTTTCAGGCATCATATTATGCCTGAGGTGCTCCGTTCTATATTGCCTTTCGTAAACGTCTTGGACAATCTACAGGGCAAGACATTTATTTTTCAAGAGGTTTAATGAACAATTGGTCCAAACTATACAAACGCCATGTTCAGTACCAACAAATTCCAAAAGATGTGCATGTATAGGTGGATTTTAAAGCATTTGTATCTATCAACTGCAAGCATCACCCTTGGGAGGATCACCGTTAAGTCCCTATTAGTTTTTCAGCATTGATGGCGCCTTTGGATATCGCCAAACACCACTTATAGATTATTCGCTAACTCTTAACAGCATCTGGCTTGCAATGGCTAAGACTGTACAATTTGGATGGCCACAACCATATAAGCGAGACAGTAGTAATCTGCTTAACAATTTGAAGTCTACAGGGATTACAACGCTTCAATCGTTTTGCTGTATCAGTTTACAACATTCAATCCTGGTGTATTGTCTAATTTGCAGTTGATGCTCCTTTTAATGATATTCTGTAAGTTCAGTGGGATTACACGCGTAGTAGGATCCTGGTCTCGCAGCTGTACCGAACTGAGGGCCATTCGTTGCACTTAAGTCGATAGCTTACAACTCCTACGCTGTTCTCCAACCTTTTATCAACAGACGAGATAGCAAAATCGGTATTCAGTTCAGCATCCGAAGAGGACCACACTTGATCAAGTCTCTTCCAAAAGTTTTAGCAAATCTTCTAATTTCTCACATTTTCTTCCTGATTTCCCAATAGTCCTGTGGATGTTTGGCCATCTGTGAACTCGCACAAAGGGCCTGTTGTAATTTCTAACAACTTGGACTGCGTTAATGACTGTTCAAAGTAAAATACCGACATTTAATGCATCAAAAGCAGACGAAGATCAAAAGCAGTTTATGTTGCAAGTTGTTGAAAACGTTGAAAGGAGTTTCCGAATAACAATTGCAATATTAACTCACCTCAGTAGATGTAATAAACTGCTGATTGGACTGAGTGTGTGCTATTTTGCATTTTGTCCCATCTCCAGGCATGCCATGTTTTAAAAAACTGCAGTTAGTCACTGACTTGTGTCATATGTAACAGTTAATTGTTAAAAATTACTCCTCAATTTAGTATGATGCGAAAATCAATGGATTCTTCATCACTTTACTGCTTATACTAGACTAAGGATAACAGAATATTATATATTTTATTAACTACATAAATTAGTAGAATCAGTAGGTCTATATACCATACTTTGTACAAAAGCGATAACTATGTCCTAACTATATCTCAGATATATTTGTCTAATGCATATGAGGCAATCTTTTAATGCTATAAACGAAGTAATACCTAAGACCGTTTGGCTATCCCTAAATGATATCTGAAAAGCTGAACATATCTTCAAGCATTCTAATCTCCCAAAGAACTTATTGGGTAGTGGGATCTAATACTTTCAACAAAATTCCGGGACACCCTTCTGCACACATGCATACATACACACACACACATACTTACGTACATGCATACATACATATACATACATACATACATGCATACAAACATACATACATACATGCATACATATATACATTCATACATACATACATTCATACATACATACATATACACATACACTCACGCACACACGCACATACGCATACATGCATACATTCACGCATACACACATGCATACGCGCATGCATACACACATGCATACACACATGCATGCATTGCTGATCTAATATTATTCGAAAATTGAACTTTACGTATAAATTTATTGAACCTTCTATAGCCTATGAATACAAAGGTTAAACGGTTCAACTTCGCTGAGTTCTTCTTGTCATTAGTTGAATTTAGTTCTCTCATTGCGCATGTCATCAGATAATTAGAACGACATAAGTTACTATAACTACAATTTCCTAATGCACCATCGAAGCTTCTTTATTAAAGTAGACATGCTTTTCTAAAGTCTTAATGCTTCTTCAAGCTGGTCATCGAAATCAGAAAAAGAACTTCACAGATTTGATTAATATACATCGATTTGATTTTGTACAGCGTGTGTGAGTAAAGCGCTGAACTGGTTCTCGAGAGTATTAAATACACTGCGTGTGTGCAGTAACTGATAGCAAATTTTGTCATCGGTTAAACGGTAGAACGGGACTAAGCAAAATGTCTCACAGTCATGTCATATGCCTCGGCCCGCGTGTACGAAGGCTTTTAAAATGGTCGTAACTATAACGAGTTTAAAGACACATTTTCCTTGCAAGTTGAATGTGGTAATTATAATAGTCCGCTTAGTGGCGCTTAAAATAAGTCCGGGCCTACGTGTATGATAAAGCCTATATAACATGTAGGATATATATAGCCTTTATCTCGTGAAATGGCCCATATTGCAGAAACAGACAAAACCATCATTAATACTGTATATGAAGAGCCGTTGTTTTACGCTCAACATATTCAGTGCAGTAGGTCAATTCATGCATAACTTATAACAGGACGTATAAGAGGCCTTCGGAAAACATTTGAAGAATCTAGGTGGATCAGTCAAGACTCACGTCTGTCGTAATGTGCACTGATACTGGGCTATACTTATCACCCTCTGGAGTCTGGACACCATCGGCCACAGTTGAAGCTACACTGCACTGGCCTATTCAAGAAAACCAAAGTCGTATGTGCGTTGCACAAGCAACGTTGATGTGCTATAGGCTAATTCGTGACCACATCAACACCGGTTAATGTGCAGCTTAGTCGATGTCGTGGACATTAGTGGCCAGCGGCCGTAGGCCTACATCCAATTTTTTTCAAACGAAGAAAAACTGCCATTCTTGTCATCGGTAACTTGCTCGCTTTGGTAAACGATCCGTGCGTTTTGTAAAGCCTCCTTTCTGACTCCTTGTATCAATTCCACTTTCAAATATAATAATTATAGACTGGTGTTTTGAGAAACTATTGGAAATTATGAATGACAATTGATAAAAGAAAGCACATTTACGACTTAATTAGCCAAGAAGTATACAAACCAGAGCTGTAACAAGGTTTTGAAAGTGAGGGGGGCATAATTTAAAAAATATTTCCCCCCACCTTTTGAATTTTGCCCGCCCGTTTCCCCCCCCCCCCAGAAATTGAAAAATGGGGGGCACAAATTATTTTAACGAGGGTAATCTTAAAAAGCCATTGGATAAACGTTAAAAAAACGATTTGGGGCACATGGGGGGCACTGAGCACTAAAACTGGGGGACTTTGCCTCCCAGTTTTGAAACTGGACTGGGGGCGTGTGCCCTCTGCCCCCACTTGTTACACCCCTGATACAAACCAACTGTGTCTGCCTAGGTTCTACAATAGACTATTTCTAGCTCTGTAGTCTACATAACCTACAGCGCTACAAAGACTCCATTCTTCGCCTGCTTCATTCAGATTACCAATGGCCTACATGTACATTCAAGTTAAACATGTTTGCTTCCAGATCTCAGCAAACCCATGATGAACGGTTACGAATTGTTGGAGACGATTTTTGATTCGTCCTGTAACTTGAACTCATTATGTGCAGTCAGTAGATAATAAGCATAATATTTGTCTGTTGAATCGTTGGCTGCTCTTCTGCTAATTGGAAAGGTAAACTGGTGTTTATTCTAAGAGGTGTAGCATATTGGTGTTCAGGAAGTCTGTACCTGTAGGCTATTTATCAATAGCATTGCGCGATCTGCCACCGCTCATTACATTCCAATTTAACTTATGCAATTTTTACGTCGCACTATAAAGTATAATGGAACCAGGGATGTAACAAGCGGGGGCAGAGGGCACCTACCCCCAGTTTCAAAACTGGGGAGGGCAAAGCCCCAGTTTTAGTTCTCAGTGCCCCCAATGTGCCCCCAAATCGATACTTTTTTTGTTTCTCCAATGGCTTTTTTAGATGACTTTTGTTAAGATAATTTGTGCCTCCCAGTTTTCAAATTTCGGGGGGGGGGGGGGGGGGGGAGGGCAAAATTCAAAAAGTAGGGGCAAACATTTTTTTAGGCGCTTCGCGCAACCTTCTTTTAATTATGCCTCCCCACTTTTCAAAACCTTGTTACACCTTTGAATGGAACCTCATATAAATTCTTCAGAAGGAGGACCCAATGTTTCCGTCACCAAACCACAAATCATATATTGCACTTGTGGAATCCTGGGCAGAAACGTTCTGCACTAAATCGTTGTGTTTAAGTCTCAAGTCAGAATACTTAAGTGAGTTCAGTTGAAACGTCATATCTAGTGTGATGACTTATCATTGTGCGCAGACATTGTTTACATTAATTATCCATTGAGCTAAATAGCAAACATGGACAAAGATATAATTTGGCCTATATAACCGTTACTACGGCACTTGTCGCGTTTGTATTTCCATCCCACCGGTGATACCGTAGGGTTTGCTACCATCGCCCCTGTATTGTCGCCTCCTCTGGTTTTTCCGTGATAACCGCTAGAGGCGTCCAGATAGGGGAACCGGGGTCTGGAAGCAAGTGCCTCCAATTTCAGGTAGGGGGATGGTTTTTGAATCTTGAGGGGGAATATCTTGCCATATCCTGACACATGGAACCGGGGGGGGGGGGGTCACCTACATTACTCAGAGAGGATTGACGCCTGATAACCGCTTACGTCAGTAGTCATTACCGCGTCGCTCTCTGCTTCCAACAGATCCAACCTCGAATCGTCAGTTCCGTCAGAAAATGTTATATCGCCTTCCTGAATGTAGTCCCTTCTACTCAGAATGCTCCCCATCCAACTTTGGCGTATTGTGGTCTTTTTTCAGAGTTGCTTTGTGTATTAGAATATTGTTGTAGAACTTATTATCTTTGAATACTATATTATTTCGTTCTTGCAAACGTTGTTTTCTAAGTTTACTTATATACAGCAGAGACAGACAGATACTTAGACCGAAAAAGAAACAGAGAGTAAGATCAACTGCAACGTAGCTTACTAACTCCCCCTGAGTCAATTGCATCAACAGAAAAATTGACGTCGACACATAGACCCTATTTAATTAAAAGAACTAAACTTCGAGAGCGCAAAAGATCCGAAATAGCCTACTTGCCAGTAAGTTGAAGCCTTGCAGTTTCTCAAGCGTTGGCAGTCGATTTCGTCACGTAGGGTCTACACAGAGTCGATGTTGAAGCAATTCTTCTAATGAACAGCACAACAGGTAAGAGAATCTGCAGTCGTGCACCACCGCAGCTAGATTACATGTATACAATTGATACAACGTACACAGTTAATTAAATAGAGACTACTTGGGCAGTTATGATGCAGCGTCGGTATACAGCTAGCGCAGTCCTCCGAAGTCACTCTAGCTCGGCGATGTGAGTATAATATACACTGGCTGGCGTCGCCCACGTGTCTATGGTGACCGACCACACACAGCATGCTCTACGTCGACTATTTTCATCGCTGCGAGACAAAACACCCAACTCTGGCCTATTTGCATCTCTAATTTGTGACTGGTATGTCGAATAACTTCGTCTCACCTGCACTGAACACCGTTCACCTGCAGTGTAGCAACTCGATTCCAGACTGGCAGATCGCATGGCCATGACTAGTTCAACTTTGGAGACACGCAGACGTCCAAACAAGCTCACCACGAAAGGACAGAGGGAAATTCCTAGGGGCCACGATTTTTTTGGGCCTAGACTGGGCTCGCGATCAACTTATGAAATATTAACGTAGGCATAATGCCTACCAGAGGTGTAAGAAGGTTTTGAAAAGTGGGGAAGGGCATAATTTAAAAAATATTGCGTGAAGCGCACCAAATTTTTTTTGCCCTCCCACTTTTTGAATTTTGCCCCCCAGAAATTTGAAAAATGGGGGGCACAAATTATCTTAACAAAAGTATTCTTAAAAATCCATTGGAGAAACATAAAAAAGAACCGATTTGGAGGCACATGGGGGGGGGCACTGAGCACTAAAACTGGGGGCTTTGCTCTGCCCTCCGCTTGTTACACCTCTGATGCCTACTTACCATTTTATGCTATTGGAAACGCCAACTGCTCTGATTAGGGGCCCGGAGTTTCTCTGCTTATGGGCCTGGAATTTATCTGCCTAGGAGACTGGAATTTCTGTAGGCGGGCTTGCTTCCAACGTCAAATGAAAGAACGAAATGGTACAGGCCTACTAGACCCGTTCAGCACAACCATCCACGCTGATTGCATGAGAAAATCGAGGAAATAATAGCTGACGATTTTCATCTGAACTCTGACTGCCTTTGTACCTGTCTTACAGTGGCAAGACACTGGTAAGCCATACATGGACTAAACACGGCATACTCTGGCTATAGGCCCGACGAAGTTGACAACCGGTTGCTCAACACATATCGACAAGAAACCATGATAGAGGTTGATCAACTGAACATTATGCGAAGTCAGTCAAAATCGGATGCAGCTACTTTGAGAGCTATAGGGCTGAACTTCTTGAATTCTAACATTTGGTAAACTAGTATTAGGGTTTAAAAATCAAGGAACAAGAGCTCTAATTAAGTGAAGACTAAGCATGCAAACGACATAATAATTTGTTGTCGTCTGACAAACTTCTGTCATCTCAAAGTTCACAATTAGTTCAAAATACAATACAGCAGCCTTTGATATCGTCCTTCTGCCAAAGTTTCTCAAGGCTCAGAATTGCACATTCCTCAACGACGCAGATGCAGTTTAGAGCAATGATTGTGCGCGAAGTACATACGGCCCCAGGTGTCCCTACACAGTAACTGACTTGGATGAGGGTAGAACCCGGCCGTACTCTTCACGTTACAGGCCGACCGCTCTAGCCACACAACACGTGTCACGATTTAGCTCTACTTTACTTAACAACGCGGGAGCGTTTTCACGTCATCCAAGTAACTGTTGTTACTGAGACAGTTGACATCAGAATTGAGCCTTTAATAATTAGGCCTGCGTTACTTTGAGCGGCACCATCAGACCTATAGCAATTCAGAACCATAGCTGCAAAATGTAAGAACTTGATTGGCAGAGTGGCTATTATTCGAACAGAAGACAACGCTGACGGAGTTGATGATGTCATTGGTGACCATAGAAACTCAGGACACTCTGGCATATGATTTGGTGAACTGCCTGGAAGAAAGAGTTGAAGCAAGAGTGACAAGTCAACCGAAGTCGTGATTGACCGAAGTAAACTCGTCGCTTGTGACTTAAGCATTAGCCAACCCATCGAGTTAAAAGATCTAGATTTAAAAATTTTGGTGTATTTAGGTAAGCCCTACATAATTATAACTACATCACCTGAAAAGCTCGCTCGCTCTTTCTCCACTCCAACATTGTCTTGCTCGGGACAATTACTATCACTGCGTAAGCTTTCGTTCTGTTTCCCGCTAGGCACTTGCTTACATCCGTGGTCACTCCTCTTACATTGGTCCATTCTTTCGTTACAGCTCGCTTTGATGATTGATCACTTATTGCTAATCGTTGTACTCTGGCCTTCCATCAAGCTGAATAGCATACTTGATAAATCCCCAAGTGTGGCCACGTCTTCATAGTTCAGATGCATGCTAAAGGTCCTTCACTGGCTCCATATCCACTAACGCGCTGAGTAAAAGATAGCTGCCTTGATCAGGTGTTGTCACAAGGGCTTCGACCCAAATTTACATGTTTGTCTGTTAACCTTTTGTTTGACTTGAGGCATTCCCAGGGCGTCTTCCTCTACAGTCTACACTACGCTTAACGTCCTCTTAGTTCCTTTCGCTCGTACCACTTTCACTGCACCGGAAGCACTCCTCTCCCTTGCCGTTTCACCTTCCCCTGACATTGTTCTCATGTAGCCGGATTGGTTAGGAGCACAAATGGAGCAAAAATATCCAAACATGTCTGCCCTGTCGTGAATTTGAACCTCCGACGTCTTGGTCAACGGCCAAGAACTATCAAAAAAAATATTGGGCACTTTCAATCCACAGAGAACTGGCCAGAATATATTGTATTGTATATATATACATTGCCCACTTTATACAGAGCAGTCCAATGTTTTACTCAGATATTCAAACAACATTATGCTAACAATACATCGAATATTGCTTTAGTTTCTACACTTTTCTGTGTCCATACAACAGATGTGAACCTATAAGTCAATTTCACTCGATCATATCACATCAACCGATGTGTAAGGTTTCACGTTACAATATTTCCGTCAGCAGAACAGTAAACACCTGCAGCATCGCACCATTTATTATTATTTTACATGTTGGATAGAAATGAAGATATCATTTTCACAAGATGTGGGTGGATTCATAAACAAACATAACCGCCAAACAGACAAACAGTGACCACTGACCACACATACATGTAACAACTATTAAACAGCATTCTCCACACAAATTGTGCAACTGAATAAGGTTTTGAAATAAATCGTCCATTAACCTCTTTCCCTTTCACGATGTTATATTTAAAGTCTCAAAGGAAATTACTAATGAAAACAGTTTGCTTTTACCACAATGCACAGAACAAGAGTGTTAGTGTGTTCATCCAAAACGGCTTCTGATATAAAATTTAACTTTGGTTGTTGTTGTGGCTTTAGCAAAAGAACTGGCTCAATCACATTTCAGAGCACAAAATGGACACTGCATCTTTTAAGACACCCATCAATTTCTCATCACAATTCGAAGCATTTCCGGGTGTAAAACTCCATTCACTTACTGTATGTTAACTTCAATAAAGCGAATTTGACACAAAGTGCTGTAAATTGTCCCTAAAGAACTTTTGAAAGAGTTTGGTTAGTGAAAACTTATAAACAGCAGCAGAACTGTGATTGAGAACATTTCCTAAGGCAAATTGCTTTCAAAAGAATATTCCAACAAAGGAGAACGTCTTAACACTCAACGGAAATGTTTCTAACACAGAGTGTGAGTCAAATCATAGTTCGTCCTTCTTTGTGTCATCAAGGTCGACATCACTCAGATCAATATCCTCTTCAATTGGCAACTACAAAAAGAAATAGAATCACTCATTAAGTTCTGCATGACCAACATAACACAAACCTATATACAAGATTGTACGTCAACAAGTACAATTTAGCTAAAGCAGTGGTCCAAAAACTGTTGCAAATACATCTAGGTTTGCTTGATACTGCTTGGGTTTGCATGATACGCAGGCAGTTGGCAAAATATTTCAAAAAGCCCAATATCTTGTCAAATGTTATTCCTTTTCACTATATAAAAATTACTGGGGAAGAGTGCGCATTGGGGATCCCAAACACTCCCAAAAAAACAACTTTGCAATAGGCATCCTAACAAAGAATTAAAATATGGAGATAATGAATTAAATGCCAATAAAAGAAATTAAAATTCATTCATTCAGAAAGTCAATATGAAAATGAAGTACAAAGACTGGTGTTTGTAGCTAGCCTAGACAGGTCACTAGAAAATATTTGACAATGCCACTATATCAAACACCACTATAAGCAAGCTAGCCAAATTGTTTCTGGACACGTTTGAAAACTTGAACAACAACCTACATTGGTTTCCAATTACTTTCTGTTAGCACATGCTCATCATCATCAAAGTGTTAGTGTACAGACATATTGTGAACCCTGACCTCTCCATCCTTTCCATCCCATTCAGAGATCTGCTTTATTTTAGGCAAGCTTCCATTCTTAACTGGTTCTGTTGAGCTTCGTCCCACAGCAACTTCTCTGAAACAACATAGCAGGAAAAATACTGAATGAAAGTACTCAAATGAACAGCAAATAAACAAGGAAATGGTTTTGCTTTACTATTTCTTTTGCAAAGTTGTCTTTTACAAAGTCTGGGATGCATCATTGATTAAAAATAGTATAATGAATGAAACAGGTCTAAAAGTCTTGGTAGATTAATACTTTACAGCAAAAAAGAACCACCCAGTACAGATTCCATCAAATCGCATGTTCTTTCTGGTCAAACTGCATAATTATAAAACTACTCAGTCAGGAACAACAAGAATTGGAAGTAACAGTGTTTTCAATTATGCATTGGAAATTAGTGATCAGATACAATAAGAGAAAATCAACATAACTTTTCTTATTTCCATGTCACAACATCTTAAATTTTTGTCACAGTTTAACAATTACAAATGTCTTTATTAAAATTTATACATGAATGCCAGTTTCCTTACAGGAGGAATTCATTGATTCCTTTTTCACCAAAAGAACCTTTCAGGATTGAAAACTTCATCTTTCGTGCATTCACTGCAGCCATGGCCTATAAAGGCAAAACAGTTAAATAGAAGTATGCGATTATTACATCTCAAGAGCTAACCACACAGAGTTCACAATCATGTATCTAAACTATAAAACAGAAATTTCTTCTTTTTGTCCCAAGAAAGGCTCCCTAACCATATGGTCTGGCAGTGTGAAAACATTTACAAGACTTTCTCAAGCGAACTTCAATGTGAACTTGACTATACTCAGCGCACAATTTAAATTCCAATATTTGGACATTCTTAGTTTCAAATTGCACAATTCTTCAACATTTGATATAATGACTGCCATTTGCATCATCTTAAGGCTGTGTCAATTTAAATATGCAAGCCAGGCAAATTACATAATCACGGCTAAACTCGCAAAACTCGCCAAATAAAACCTTCTACTTTACACTGCTAAAGTTTAGAAGTGGGGTCAATTAAATTCCTTAAAATAAGTGCTGTACAACATAATTTTTACAGACTCACTCAGTCACCCAAAGGCCATGAATGGCCTGTATGCATCAGAGCTGCCTATTCAGATTTTTCTGACATAAAGTGGAACTATAGCAGTCAATCAAATTCCCAGTGTGCTACAAATGCTATACAGTACAGTTCAAACATCTGTTGTCACTGAAGTTGACTGGTTAGCGTGGTTTACTTTTAACACAGAGGCACCTTAAAATGCGCAATTGTAATCAGCCTATATTACAAACATTTCATAATTATAATCATAATCATTAACTATAAGCTTTAATCAATTACTTACAGGATAACCAAAGCCCCCAATGTTCAGTGATTCTTCGACTTCAAGCTGTGAGCCAGCTTCTGCCCAAACCCATCTAAACATTAATACAATTCAACCTTTGTTATTTGTCAATTAACTTCAAGTATCATCACATCACATCACTTTAGTAAAGTTAAACAAATGTCAAGTTACCATGCAACAATAATCATGCATTATGAAAACACATGCCAAGAGCCTAAATCCTTTATGGTGCAGTACAAATAGTAATTTCACAGCAAAACTGTGAAGAATCACGGATTGTTATTCTAAATTATCAATTCCAATTTGTCAATCAGCTTGAACAAATATGGATCAGGGCACAGATTCTATGGCAAATTAGCAGTAAAAAGAGCATCAGAATTCAAATTAAAGATACTTCAAATAGCAAAAGCACAATTTTCAAACAAAAGGGCCAAATTTATTTTTTAGAAGCACAAATCACGAGAATAAAGACAACTATCTTACCCCCACAATCTCTTCTTGTGCTTTTCTCCTAGAGTTCGCAGGATGCCGAGATATCTGTTACGGCATTCAGACTGACAGTCAAGGATATGAGGCAGGATTGCAACAATGCACAGCTGGTGTTCCTCACAGGCTGTTTTCAGGACACCCTCACCAGTCAACTGTAACACAACAGAATATTTAGTAAAGGCACATGATGCAACCTTTAGAATTTACCTTGACCATGAGACATTGACAAAACACAGTTGGCTATACCATGTAGCAAAAACACAGCATCAACAATGCAGATCCTGAGTGAATACAATATTGCTTCTCAGTGGATAAATCAGTCTATTATTATCATCAAATCCGGACACTAGCGATGGGGACAAATAAAATATCACCATTGTCTTCAACCATCATCAAGTTCATTGTTCCCCTTTATTCTACACAGACCTTAAACAGCAAACAAGCACAAAGGTGTGTTTACTGTTTTCTCATCCCAATAACTTCAAGAAAAAAAAGGTGTATCTACAGCTCATTGCTACCATTAAATCTATACTCAGTCTAAGTATTTCATGATAACTGGTGATTGAACAATATATTTCTCACTCTAAAGGACGTAGGAGCACACACCATCAACCATATATATACTAGTATTGTTCAAAACACATTTGGTTACAAAGAGGCTAAATTGTCACTTTGAATGAATAGTTAGCTTTACGCACTCTTGAGTAACACTACCATATTAAACAACAAAACAATCAAAATGACTACATGAAACAATGTAAGATTACTCCTCTTCAATGTTTTATTGGTAAAGGCGAAAAACTTAGTTAATTCAGAAAGCTAAACACACATCTCTAACATTCATGCCATCTGTCAGCTGTCGATGGGAATCCGCTGGTTGGTTGTGAGTGGCTCCACCACTGACGATTCTTCTCAGCTTGCTGCGCAGTTTTGTTAACAGGCATATTTTTACTTGATCACTGCGACTTTTAACATCATTAAGGCCATCGCAGAGAGCGCCTCCGAGTAGAAATCTTGAAGGGGCGCTATATAAATGCTTGATTACATTACATCTTATGCTGTGTCTGAGTCAACAGTAGCCATATCAAACAAAATTCCATTGTAAGAAAGGCACGGCAGAATAAAATTGGATCATGCAGACTCACTTCTATAATACCAGGTGCTGGAACATTCTCAGCCAATTTATCTAAGGCCCAGGCAACAATGTCATCAGCAGTACGACCACCATCAAACTCCACCGATTCGCCATCCTTCTTGCCAGAAGGGAACATCTTAATTGTTGGATAGCCTCGAACCTTTAGAACAATGCAAAGCTTCAATTATAAACCCCTCAATTCAAAACATAAAAACCTAATTTCTTTTATTATATTCACACCAACAGAACAGCACAATTGCATCATACTCGTCTTTTACAGTACTCAATTATATTATTCACTCTAATAACTTGTGCTGACATAGTATATCTCATAAGTGATAAACTTTAAACAATTATAAAGTCATTATGAATGTCATATGACAAGAAAAAATTCCAAATTGGCATACAAAAGAAATAATGAATTACAAACCTAAAGCAACACAGGTAAATAATTTGATTGAGAAACCATAAGAAGCATACCCCGTATCGACTGGCCATTACAGTGTGGACAGTGGCGTCCAGTGCTCCCAGCTTCACCTTTCCTTTAAGCTCCCCAGCAGCCTGTGCCCATTGTGGAGCCAAAGACTTGCAGTGGCCACACCATGGTGCAAAGAACTCAACCAGCCACATGTCATCACTTTCAAGCACCAGTTCTGCAAAGTTACTGTCTGTAAGTTCGATTACATCTTTACCATCTCCACTCTGAAAGACAAACGAAATTCTTCTCATTAAAGTTGCTAACATGTCTGTGCTAAATATTCTTAAAAACAAAGAGTTACACCAGCCTTATACAAGGAATTTAGAAAATTATACAATTATGTTCCAGCACACAACAAAATTATTATCAATACTTACTGCTCTGTATAAAAACTCTGCTAATAAGAATGACATTATGCTTTCACATTGGATTAAATATCAGCACACAAAAGCTTATAACAGAAATGTGAATTCTAACGCATACACACCCAGAGTGGAACAAATGTAATTTGGTCGATCATGCAGAATAATGTTCAAAGCGTCCTCTAAAACATTAAGCTTTAAAATACACAATCACTCTAGGAATCTCAAAATTAATCTTAAACTTTTTTTAAAAATGATGTCTTTCATTTCATTTTCTACATTTTGTCAATTGACACCAATATGAGAAAATAATTATATATTTTGAGGGCATGCAAAAGATTTTTTAACTGATATGGAGGTGCTTTTGGCATGCACCCTCAAAAGAGTTCACCCCTTTCTATAATATTACACACCACATAATAACCAAATAAAACATTGATAGTTCTAACCACTTTTAAAATGTCCTATTAGTTAGCAATTCATCTTACTGGTTTCTTGCCTCCTCCTCCACCACCACCACCACCAGATTTCCCTCCACTTTTTCCAGTCAAACGTTCGTTGACAAGGCTTTTCAAATGATTAAGGGCAGCGTCAACAACTCCTTGAGCAGTTCTAGGACCTTAAATTTAAAATTTAAAAAAAATAGAATTAACAACTGGATACCATCACAGAGCTTAATTTCATCAACACAGTAAGGATCATACAAGATGTTATCAACAAGTACATGAACACATCAATAAACTCCTAACCCACTGATCAGCTGTACTTAGTATGGTCATCTGTACATAAAAAGTGCATTTATTAATTATTAATGCATAATTGCAAAACTATGTTTTAATTCTCTTGAAAAGAGATCTTAAAAAGTTCATCTTGCACTATGTACATCCTTTAAAAGTAATTATGTTAACCGATTAAATTAAACAGTTACAATAAACAATATTACTAGCATAATAGTACACTAGATTCACAGCCCTTCAAGTCTGGACTGTGACAGGCTCACTCAGTCCCATCAGTACAACTGACAACTCTGCAATTTCACATTCTTCCCTACATCACAGATTGTAAGCTCATGGCAAAGATGCAGCATAAGACTTCTGTAGACACCTTGATAGTCTTGTGGGTTCTGTTTGTTTGACCCAAACACCTTGATGGTTGGAAATCCTTGAATGCCATATGGGGCACCAACTGACTGATGCTCTGTCATATCGACTGCACCAATTTTGACAATGTCCTGGAATAAAACAAGAAATAATGAATACAGACGGCTCAAGGTAGTGCTAAGTGAACTGACAATGTGTCCCATCGTCATAAAGTCTAGGATATATGAAGCACTTGAGGCGTTCATTCGAATGTGCTTTCAGCTGACCGAGCTTGAAAACACCAGCTACCTTGGTCACAACACAGTTGCTTAAGGCATATTTGAACCTGCAAGCCTTCGGTTACAAGGCACAGAAAATACGGCCACACCCACTGCGTCCCAATTATTATTATTATTATTACAGCAGTTTTACATAGCGTCCCTTCAAGATCTTCTACTCAGAAGCGCTCCCAGCCCAACCACGGTCACACAGGACAGTCTTAAGGCCAGAGAGAAACAGAGCAGATTGACCTATAGATTATGACAATGAACCTTATTAAATAGCAACCATTCAGCTTATAATGTTATTTCTATGAACTTCTAGTTCAGGCTTGTTCTCGTTGTGAACATTTCAGTTTCACGGCTATTAATTATATACATGTAGGTCCGTGCACCAACTGTTGTACCTGTATTATGTTTAGACCAATGATCCTTCATTATTTAAGACACAATTCTCATCATGCAAAAATGTATTTGTAAAACAAGTATATAAAATTCACGGCTTCATTTCAAGCCAACCGAACGCTATAGAAAAAGTGTACATTTACATTAAGCCGGAAGGACCTTAACGTGAATATCTCCTTAATTTCAAACAGAAGACATATCGAACAGTCGACAATTGTCCCTTGAACTTTTATATATCAAAGCTTTGCTTTGCTGTACAGATACACCGTAAACTTTGAACACGACTGGGTTAGGGAACTCCTTCAGCAACCTCTTAGGCAAGTTGTGTGCACACTGGTGTTTCTCACCAAGTAGCAAAATCAAGTGCATAAATCAACCAGGATGTTTCACGTTAAGCAAGGGTTCCAGTTCACCAACTGTGTCTCTGACTACTGATTTAGGATACATTCCTTGTTGGTTCAGATCTCAGAAATGAAATGAGCAACCATATGGAGTATAAAATATTCTGTAATAGTAATGTTCTGAAGAATATGCATCCTGACAACTCACCTTGAGTGCTGTTGCTGCCTTCTTCCACTCTGGCGCTAGGCTTTTACAATGCCCACACCTAAGATCAAATCAAAACAATATTACACACACTTTTATTGAAACCCATGCACACAAGTGACTAACTTCAAACAATATTAACAGGAAATAATAATGATTTAACAATACATACAAGTATCTGGATGTGGAACATGGAAATGAATCTGCATGAACAGAAGGCATGAGATGAGAATGGATTGTCCAAGGACAAGACACTATTACTATGCTGGACAGCCATCCATGGTCCAACCATGCTGATGCAGGGAAAAGCAGCACAGAAGTGCAATGCTCCATTTGTAAATTATCCAGAGATATGATTAAATTTGATGAAGACAGCAATGCTAAAGCTGCTTTTTCTGATGATGATGTTTTATGATAGATAACATAAAGGTGGCAGTTCACCTACATAATAAAGATGATATCATGGGGGCAATGATATAAGTGACGATGATGATCTTGAATACTAGTATATAATGAGGATTATGACAATCTTGAACATGATATCTAGGAAGAAGAAAATTCATTCCCTTAAGCTAGTCATGAGGACGCCATGGATATGAAGTGTCAGCAACTTCATTTTATTAGTCTCAGACTAGATGCACTTTTGCACTGGTAACCAGTCCTGTCATTAGCCATCCCATCTTCAAAAGACAGTGTACAGTTATGTACAGATCATAGCTGAGTTGGCTATGGGTACACGTGCGGCATAACTCTTGAATCAAATGTCTGCCCGGCCAACAATTTGAACCCCAATCTCTCAATTAACAGTTCAGCTCGAGACATCAACTGGAAAGTAATACATACCATGGTGCATAGAATTCCACAAACCACAGCTCTGAACCCTGAAGAACACGAGTATTGAAATTTGAAGCTGTAAGTTCTATCACATCATCTGATGAGCTGTACAGCGCAGAGCAGATTGACACAAAAAACGGAAGAGCAACTGAAACAAAACAGTATTGCAACATCCCACTGTAAATCATGTAATGAATTGAAACCTTAGTGCATCCTCTTAACACTAAAATAAATGTCTTTACCATGAACCGTCCTGCAAGAACTCATTATGCAGAGTGAAGCCAAAGTTAACTTGTCACACGAAATGCATCTACTTACACACCATGCTTGGAGTATATCATAAAAAGTGAATATACGAAACCGGTGCTAAATAACTCTATTCCACGGTAAAGGGCTTAAAATGTAATTTAACACTAGATAAACTACTGAGCTATCAAGTATAGCACTCTTTCAAACAAAACAGAAAATGTTACCGCACAATGTTCAGAAAAATACTGAACGGTGCAGAAGAATCACATCACAGAAAATCTTATGTAAAACTCCTATAGAGAAATCTATGTTTGTTCAGACGTGCCTACAGAATGAAAGATGATAGAAAGATTCAAATGCTGGTTTATCGAATAATGGAGGGAAGCAAAAAAAGAGGAAGATCATACAGGCAAAAGACAAACGACATCAAAGAACTGGGTGGAACAAGTCTCTTGAAGTTGAGTCACACTACAATGAACAGAGAGGTGGGGAGAGACGCGGTCAGAAAGGTATCACAACTACAGACGATAAGCCCGTGGTTGTTGATTGATTGATAATAAATGAATGAATGATTGAGGACAACCGCCTGGCCTTTTAAAAACTTCACTCCATATTAAAACTGCAGCTATTCATTGACTTTAGTATAGAATTATCTATTGGAAAATCACACCTTAACTTTCCAATGAAACCGACATGATGAAACGAATTCGATAGAATGAAAATACTTTATTATCAAGAAAGGAACGGAGATGATAGATTGAAAATATTTTGGCCACCTGCAAAACACGAGCCGTCAAGATCGTGTTTGCATTAATAAACATGCAATTACGAATCAGTGCTTACCAATCAGCGTCTTCATTTTCCCCGGAACCGTGATGCTCTGTCTCTTCTCTTACGGTGAATAATGAAAAGCTGTCTTTGAAATGAGAAACAACTATAATTGATCAATTCTCTGTCTCCAATCCCTTGGATGTCGTGGAACCACAAACTAACGAATCGTGGCCTTCGCTGATTGGCTGCAGCAACCGCTCTTCTATTCCGGTCTTGACGAAGCACGTAAGTAAGTACTATAGCTCGTAAACTTGTATTCATGCTGGCATTAAAAAGTAAATAAAAAACACTTCATGCTCAACAAAGTTCTCTTCTTCAATAATAGGCGAGTTTTGAGCTTAGTTTTCAAAGTCTTTATCAGGACAGATCTTCAGATTGGCTCTGGCAGCATCCATTTGGCTGGACCTACTACACCCAGGGCTAGCAAAAACCTATAGGCATTTTCAAGAAAGCTCATCGATTTATCGATATTTTTAGGTTTTTACATTGTAGCGTAAATACAGTCGCACATTGGACTCAAATTAGGATCTGAAGTGCTCGGACATACCACGAAATGACATAGGCCAGGGCTGCAAACATGTTGGTACTTTTTTGGTTATTGTGATTTTTTGGTTTACAAAAAACAAAAAATGGCAATTTTTTGGTTTTTTAAATTATACTTTTTAAATTTTCTATTATTATTATTATATTACTAATTGTGTGTTATTCAGTCGGACAAATTAATTATAATAAGCAAGTTGGAGCTCTTTTTCGTAATCATAATCGTAATCGTAATCTCAGTATTTCTACAGCGCCCACGAAAGCGAAGTCGCGGGAACCAGCTTACAATATTCACAGGCGCTTAATCAAAACAGAATCGATAGGCAGAGGGTCAAATCCAGAGAGTCAGACAGGCAGACAGAGAGACAGCTAAGGTGGATGGTGTTTGGAATTGAAACAGTGAGGGAGATAGGAGGAAGAGGAGGAATCAGGATAAGATTTGCGAAAGAGCAGTGTTTTGAGTTGTGAGTGAATGACCTTTTGGGGAGATAGCAAGAGGTGTGGTGTTTGTGAGTTCATATGACGGATCGGATATTTGTCTTAATGTTGGAGGGAGTTTGTTCCAAAGAGGCGGGACAGCAATGGCTATGGAGCGATTTGCAAATTTGAGTAATGATGTGAAGGGAGGGCGAAGTAGTGTGAGGGTGGAAGAGGAACGGCTTGAACGATGGTGGCTGAATCGCGAGCAAATGACTGAGATATGTGGGCTGTGAGGATTGCAGTGTGTGGTAGGTGAGTGAAACGACCTTATTTTCGATCCGTTCAGGTATTTTAAGCCAGTGGAGTGATTTGAGGACAGGAGTGATATGGTGATGCTTTGGGGTCTTGGTGACAGCACGGGCGAGAGAATTCTGAATGGCTTGGACGCGATTTAATTGGGTGGTGTCTATATTTAGGAAAAGGGAATTACAGTAATCCAATTTGGAGTGAACTATATATTTTCATGCTGTGTTTGATGCTTTTTATAACAAAACTGTTGTGACAAGATCCAAAGGAAAACTAAAAACCAAAAAAAAAAATAAAACAAAACAGAAACAAAAAAACAACTCTTGATTTTAAGAAAGTCTTGTTTTTTCTTGCATCCCTGCTATAGGCCGACACCCTTCTCCAGCATCCCTGCCACAAATCCAATTAGCAGAGTACGTTCAATCAGCTTCAATGTGAACGCTAAATATCACAATTCCAATAAAATTTGAACAATTTTTTTAAAAGTAAAAGCTGACTTTTGTGGCTTTTATTTTTTAAAAACTTAAAGACCCAGGTAATTCTGTGGCGGACAGGCCACAAGGCTTGAATGAATGATTTATTTAAATAATCGGCTCGCCAAAGCGTTATTTTACGTATATATTTTTTTACAGTGTTGCGTATAGGAGGGAAGACCGATCGGCGATTTTTAATTGAGTGCATAGCTTGCAGACGCATGAATTGGCTTGAGTATAGCCTGACATGCGGTGCATCGCTATCTATGTGGAGCAGTGGTTCGTACTGCTTCATACGTAGAGTGGTTCTCGTACCGCTCCAGAGATCGTGTTGCCATAAAAATGCTACCTCTAGTGACAGCTGCTCTCGCGGTCAGGCCGGTTTTGCTTTTCGCTGATCTGGTGGGGTGGGCCCCTCTGCCGTCGATCGCAAGACGGACCGTGCCCTGATCGTAGGAGTCAACAGGCTGACAGAGAAAGACCGATCGTGAGAAACGCTCACAGGTCTGGGTTACCGTTCGAGAGTGCGTAAAGACCCGATCGAGATAAATGAATGAATGAATGACAGTTCTATTCGGAAATACGGGGAAGATGGTGACCCCGTTGGTGGCCATGAGCGATACAGACTGGGTGAGTCCCAGAAGAGACCGACCGCATATATCGAGAGAGGCCTCGGCGGCCGACAGAGAGATAGACGGTTTCCCCGCGTATCTTTACTTGAGTTACTAAACGTAATATCTGTACTTGCGGTGTCCCAGCAGTATGTCTTCTTTATTGTCTTACGATCTTTCGGTAAATATTCTTACTGGTTACCTATGTCGGTCACACTTACTCCTCTCGTTTTCCATAAATCTATTCACTTGTGTGTCTAGTTGCAATATCTTGGCTCGCGGTTTCCCCGCGAGGCGTCTACTCATTTTTTCTTGTAGATCTAACTACATAATCTCTTTTCGGGGACTTCCTCGAAAGATCTGCCAGTGGTTCGTTCCAGTGTATAAGAGACAGAGTACAATTGCTTCAGAGAAAGTGATTATAATAATACAGGTCTGTACGAAACATAGAGGTAACGTGGTGACACCTCAGGTGCCTGTGAGAGAATCGAGTCTGAGAAACGAGAGTTGGTGCATTATCGTTGGTCAGAGCTCTAGGTGACGATTATCTAGATGATCCTTCGATGAGAGGAATAAGTGCAGTCCAAGGAAGTTACAGACATGTGAGAGTCTGGGTGATCGGATACTAATGTATATGACAGATGCAGGCAGGCCGAGAACGATACTTGTTGGCTTCCTAGTTCGGTCATAGCTACTCCTGCCAGTTTCCGCAGGTTGTCGGAGACATGAAAATTCGGATGGCCGCAAGAGATACAAGCCGGGTAGATTCCCGGAGTAGCAGCCGTACAAACCGAAAGAGCTGCCGGTGGAGCGTTGGCACATACGGGGAAAGGTCCCCAGGTGATACGTTCGATAGAAATATCGGGAAAATTCCCGAAGGACCTGCTGGAAATACACGTGGAGGGTGAACACTTTAGAAGCGATCGTTACAAACAAGAGAAAACACTGGTGCCGATTGATACCTTCAGTTTACAACCGCAGAATGTCTTCTGGAGTGTTTTAGAGTCTTTCAATAAATATTCTTGCTTGTTATCTACGTTGGTCATAGTTACTCCTCCCGGTTTCCAGAAGGCTCAGAATATATTATGGTGTTGGCGGACAGTTGCCAACGCAGAGGACGGCCAATCGTGTACGTGATAACTCATGCGTATGAGGCCGGTATGCCACATACGGAAATGGACAAAGAGGCACGGGAAAGTCTGGGTAGTTGGAAACCCAGATTAGAGATAACAAGTAGACCAGTAGACGAAGAATTGATCGATGCGTAAATATTACTGGTGGCTACCTACGTTGGTCATAGATACTCCGCCCGTTTTCTCGAAGTGTATCTACTTGCGTGTCTGATCGAAGTGATCGATACGAGTACGTTTGGGTAATCGGGTACATAGTTGCTTGTCGTCACACACAGTTCGGAAAACTGACTGAAGTGCGAGGTTGGGCCCCCTCGTGCGTAGGTCGGATCGAAGATCTGTGTGCAGACAGCGAAGGTTATAGACAGAAGACCTTCACTATCCGACTCCGTGAATACCATGCCAGTGTCATTTTTATCTTTCAGTTTTGGTGGGTAACTGCCAACACAGATGACGGGAACTTACTCCGTCAATTGTGCATGACAAAATATACGTGTGCGGCCGTTTATGCCATATACGGAAATAGACCGAGAGATACGTGTTGAGCAGAAGGCGTGATAGATAAGTGTCGGAGATGACATGACTAAGAGCTGTGCGACTTGTAGTGTCTAGGACGACAGAGTTTAGAGAGTTGAGAACAGTAATGTCTAGGAGTACACGACGTTGAATTTAGCTACCGATAATTGTATAGGCCGAAATGGCTTATGGACTTGTTTCAAATATGTCTGAACCTCGTAACTTAAGAGAACGTTTGGTGTCCCTAATTGGCGATAGTTTCAGAGTCACAAGATGCTGAACGATACGACATCAGGTAGGGGAAGACGAGGCTAGTAGCTTGGAAGGTATGCAAGGCGAGGAAGACTACTGCCGGTATGATTATGAACCCTGTTTTGAGTACGGCCATCCGCAGAACGTTGCCCATCCGGCGACCGCGGAATAGGCAGAGTCAGACCTCGTGACTAATTCAAACAGTGTTACCTTTCCTGGAGAAGAGGCCCATCTTTAATCTTTACTGGTGAGAGCGAACATCCTGGTAGATATAGAGAGTAACCATTTGACATTGAGATTTGACAGCGAAGTGACTCGGGCGACTGCAGACGTGTTCGCAAGCTGGAGTCGACACCGTCCGTTAGCGTTAGGCAGGCGCTCGGGCGGCAGAACGCCACAATTCTACGTCCCTGGCGACATCAAAAACTCTGTCTAAAAATTATATATTTTTTTAACTATATAGGCCTACAAATCGCATTTAATCTAGGAATCTGGGATTCTTTTTTTAACTCAGGAAGTCATATCGCTCATCCGCCTTATTCATAATAACAGCTAAAGCATGAGATAGGAATAAGGAAAGTCGATCTTTGCAAAGGAAAGTGTCGTCACCATCGTACAGATGTTCTCTCGTTCTTTTAGATGCGTTTACCTACTTATTGAAGTGGAATGCAGAGAATATTAACTTAATTAAGCGACTGAAAACAGAACTTTAAGGTACGCCACACATGAGTGGTAGGCGACCGTAGGTCTCTACGCTGTCCAAGATTGCTCATCATTGTCATCAACTGGGTGTTGATGACAATGATGTCAAATTCGGATGTGGGTAGATAGAGCAGTCTCGGCGAAGTGGAATTTGCGATACGCTGGTTGGAAGGCAAAAGTGAATAATTTAGAAAAGATAGTTATCTGACTAAGCACCTCATGATGTGGTCTCATTAAGCAGTCTTCCACAGCACATCCATACTTGATACTTCCCGCAGTATTCGAACGCGGACTGCCGACCTACGTCTAATTATTCGCATTTCTGATAGACGGGCGCATGCTACGTAATAAACCGTCGCTTATAATCCATAGATCTAGACCGTGCATCAGCCAATCCTAGCATCCCTCCCTCTATTCCTCCACTCCCTCTTCCATCTCCTCTTCTGAACCTCCGCGTTGACCTAATCGTCTCATTAACAGTCCTTCTTCGTTAGGAACGATCGACCGACAAACTCTTTTGTTCCAGTCACGTGTCACTCTCTCCTTCCTCGTCGCTAGGTGGCTGCAGCACGGTCTGTGCTGCGGACTAATTTCACGTAATTTGGCTAATAAGAGGCAGGTCAGCCAATCGACTGAGTGCCAGGCAAATATGTGGCGCGCGTTTAGAGGCTTATGATGCAGTTGGAAGCTAATGTAAGTGATAGGAAACCTAAGGAGGAAGAGAAACTCGAGGAGATGGAGGAAGAAGCAGGAGAGATGAAGGAGGTGGCTGTGAAGGAGTACGAGGGGCGGAAGTGGAGGCGGACACCTTCAGGAATCTAACGGCAAATTTTCGGCAGCGATATTTAGGCAAAGACGCGCTTGATATCAACGAATTTATCCAATCTATATAATTATGCAAATTCAAGCATTATCCACACTCTTTTGGCTAAACTCAATTAATAATAGGCCACCCTGTAGCTGCAAATCATATATTAAAGTGGTTCCCTTTTGTCAGTGCTTAAAGTGAGCCTGGACGGTCATAGACGGCGTCCAGGCACTTATTTTTACAGCTGGACGCCGTCCTCCCACTTATTTGGCCAGCAGAGCCAGGACGTCACCCATGAGCGTCCATGCAGCAGTGCAATTGCTCTATATAGGTCTACGTACGTTATTATCAACAGGAAAAAGAGGAGGGAAAAATTTTGCGCTTACAAACTTTATTTTCCCAACTTTCAAAACGATGCCAGCGCCTCTGGCCTCTTGTCGACAATGTCACAAAGGAAAACAATTCTCTTTACACTTTAAATTACAAACAATATTTCACCTGCAAATAATTGACGACAAAATAATGGTTAATGGACAAAAAGCTCAACGAATGATAAATAATAATTTTTTCGCCCATTGTAGTTGGTCAAATAGAAGTTGGATTGATAATAATATTGCATACAAATCCGGCCTCTGCTTCAGCAAGAACCATTTTTATCAATTCAACTTCTATTTAGCCAAATATTCTTTTTAGTGATCCAACTTTCATTTCAGTAGGCATTATATTTATCTAAATAGAATTCTGTTTTGGAAGAATTTCGTTCACCAATCCAACTTCTATTTCAGCATCATTAATATCACCTATCCAACTTCTATTTTAACGAACGCAGTGGACGAACTAATTTGTCGTCGACTTAATATGTTGGTGTTCTCTCTGCTTTTGCAGTTTTCAGTTCCTAACTTTTTTACACTAGGGCCGTCCATAAATGACGTCACGCGCCTAGAAGAGGGGTTACAAATTTGTGACGATGTGTGACAAGGGGAGAGGGGTCGACGAGATGTTACGTCACATCATCACATCAAAATACGTAATTTTATTAAAACTTACACTCAATTAAACATGTTCCACTTAATTAATAGTAGTTGTTACCACAATTCAACAACACTAATTATGATTGTTGTATTCATAATTTATGCACTGTATACTTCTGCGCTCGCTGTCCATTTTGGGGTGTAGGAAGTTAGGCAGCCATTCTGTAACTCCCAAGCAGGAATCAGTTATCCTGCCCAAACGCAAAATTCGTTGAAACGGAGAAAATGGAGTGTAGATTGGATATTACTTATTCCATGAAGGAGAATTTTGCTTTAGCCTGGGAGAATGGATAGGCATAAAGTTTGGATTGTTTCAAGTTATTGTTATTAGACATTTTTAATAACTGTGCTGATTCTGCCAGAGTCTTTCATCGTTAGGAATGCATAAGATTGTAATAACTGTAGGCTACTTTCTCCATTCTTCCTCGTTCTACTATTATAATTTCAAATATTTTTATAGTTCTAATTAAATTTTTTTATAATGATAAGAACATTTGCATTACATTCTGGACATCTGACCTTTTGGGGAGTGTCAGGGCCTTGTGACGAGACGTCATATTTGAGGTGGTCATGGCATTTGTGACGACGTGTGGCGAAGGGGAGGGGTCAAAAATCGTCCAAAATTGCGTGACGTCATTTATGGACGGCAACCTAGCGTCCACGCACTTCTTTTTTACGCTTTGAGCACTGACTTTTGTGCAACCTCAGGCATAGGCTATAATATGTATAGGCCTATTGTATGTGCAATTGTATGCATGTGTCCGCTTTTACGTCTTTGTTTAGGTCTATTAGTAACTATTCGAATACAAATAAGTAAGTGATGATGATGATGATGATGATGATGATGATGATGCTGATGATGATCATGATGACGACGACGACGACGATGACGACTATGATGATGATAATGATGATGTTGATAAAATATTAATTAAAATCACTACGATATTGATAATCGCATTGGACTTGACTAATTATCCTTTTGTATCTCTTTGAAGAATTTAAGCTAAGATATTAAATTCAGCTTTTTTCAATACGAACCCAATTAGTAGAATCTGCTTATTGGCATTCGGGGATCACGTGGTTGACGTGGTGTAGGTGTCAAGTCCGAGGTTCCGTATCTTAGATCCGGCGAGATCCGGCGGAATTTAACAGCTGCATCCATCCATCCATCAACGTACACTCCAATCACTACACTATAATGGGCTCCCTATCAGGGTTCCCTCTAAGCTGTACGCAATGCACATGTATTGTACTCACGCGCGGTTCGCGGAGCCAGCGCACACAAGAATTTAGTGTGCACACAATTTCATTTCTCGAAAAAGCAAAGATTAAGATGAACTATATATATAATATGTAATATGGGTATACTACATGTATATATATATATCTCTCTCTCATTCGCTCTATAATCACATTTTAGACAAGGGACTTTTCTTAGATTATCAGAACTTGTCACCAAAGACTTTTAGATTTTGATCTTAAATTAACTATTCACGGACCTGCGCACAAGAGTGCGAACCATTCATAAACTGTTGCACACACAAAATTTATTGCGCACACAGCCTCCAAAATATTAGGGGACCATTGCTCCCTTTGAGTATCCGGATCTCACCTGAGACCTCCTCATCATCTTTTTTACTCTTCTCTCAAATCTGTCCTTTCTGGCCACGAGTAGAGATTGCAACTCCGGACCATAATGACTTTTCCGGAATTTCGGGATTTTTTCGGTCAAATTCCGGAATTTCTCCGCAATTCTGGAATTCTCATTGTGAACGTATTGATCGACTCACTATTGTCAATTTCCAACAAATTCCCAACAAATTCAATTACTAATTTTATGTCTTCTTAATTAGTCTGTACCAAACTACACATGAAAGTGGCGCCGATGGTATCACAAAGTCAATATTCAGTGACAATGATCACAGAAATAGATAAAAAACAGCTAAAACCAAAAGAACAGATCTATAGCCCACAGTGTTAATGAATCCATTATGCATCAGGCATGCCTCTGAACATATGAACGCTGGAAGCACAATGAGTCCAAAACTTCATCACCGTGACTGCGTGGTTCGCGAAGTAGGGCAGATAACGCCGGCAGAAAACGCCCGTTCAGCTTCAACACAGTCTACTTGCTATAGGTGTTCAATCAAAAATAACGCCAACAGACTCCTCATCATTAGTCTTACTGTTGTGGCGTTTGTATCTTTGTAGAGAGTTTTTAGTAGTTTTGAGAGCTTTATCCAGCGTTCCCGGAATAACGGTAAAAATAAAGAAAAATATCAGTCTTATGGCGCACAGTTCCGAAATCTAATAGCGCAATTATTCAAAGCCATGCCTCACATGAAATTGAAATATAAGACCCACTATATTATATTCATATAATATAATAATTATTTAAATAAACTAAAGTTCTGCATCTTGTGTTCCATGAATTATGATAATAATCTTGATATTAACTGCTATTCAAACCCATAATTTCACTTCCAAAATTCCGGAATTTCGGGATTTATAAAAGACCGGAATTTTCGGTATTCCGGAATTCGAAATTCCGGAATAGCAATCTCTAGCCACGAGAGGACTGGGAGAGCCTATGACTTAGATGCTCTGAGAAGTTCCGTTGAAGAGGCGATTTGTCAGTGAATGATTGATAGAAAAAATACACGCGTTTAGTCTTAGGCTATTTTAGACTATAAGAATTTTGAGGATAGTCTGTCGAGACCATTACGAAAGCATTGTTTCCTTATCGTATACCTTGTAAGCTTGAATAGTCTGGTGAGAGTCTCATTGCGTTTAGCCAACAGTCGAGTACAATGAGGAACAACGTTGCTTCAGGACATTCACCAGATTTCTATTCTTAGAAGAGGGATTTTGTGGGTTCGTTGAAGCGAGAGGAGAGCACAGGGGGAGCGGCGGCTGATCCAGGTGTTGGTCGGTGGGGAGGGCGAATTACACGAGGGATGCTCCTTGGGGATGGGTGGATGGGTGGGTGAGCGAGAGGTGACTGCTTTGAGGGCGGCCGACGTGTCGATCTGCTGCGCTGAGGTTCTTTTGCTGTTCAGTCGATCGTTGATAATCAGTCGTCGCTTCTTCTCCGACCGTGAGGCCTTCAAAGGAGACTTCCACCACGGGCGACGTCGTCTCGAGATCGTCATCAGTGCCACCACACGACTACACGCTCTCCATCGATCGCTCCTCCTCTCCACCCTCCTTACCTTCCTCGCCAATTCGTTTCACTCTTCTCTTCCCCGCCTGCTTCGCCACATCCAACCATCCAATTCCCTCATCCAACCATCCATCCATTCGTCTGTCAATCCATCCTCGCCGCATCCATCCATCCAATTCCCTCATCCACCCATCCATCCACCCATCCATCCATCCATTCATCTATCCATTCATCAATTCCCCTCACTTCAATCTTCTCTTCCCTGTCTGCACCACCTCATCCAACCAATAATATCCTTATTTTTTTATCACGTTATTTACTTGGTGGATATGACGCCCTATAGATCGCAAGTGTGGAAGACAGGAGAATGGACGAAAGAATGAACTTAATCAACATTCATTCCACTTCTCAAGAAAGGCTATCCGCTCCAGTTTGGCAATTAAAGGACTGTTGCACTGGTCTCGCACGCAGACAAGGTTCTGTTGGCAGTTATATTATAGCGCATGCAGTCTAAACTCGAAGAAGAAATTGAACAAGAATAAGTTGGATTTAGGCCAAAAGGAGGAACACGTGATCAGATTGTAAACCTCGGAATCATTCTAGAGAAAGCAAGGGAACGAAATCAGCCGCTGTACCTCTGCTTTGGCGACTTTACTATAAGGCATTTGATAAAATTATGGTCCGACACGACCAACTATAATTATGGTTAAATATGCTCGATCTGGGTTTCCCGCCTCAGCTGGTCCAAGTTCAACTACTAAGGAACTTAGGGACCGCTCACATATGATATAACGCTCAAGGGGTAGGTGGGTGGGTTCTGTTTTGTTAGCGTTATATTGTGTAGGGTGGGGTGGGGTAGGTTGAAGGTTTCGTTAGATAATAAACTTTTTCAGCTTATGCTATTTTGCCTGTTTGCTTCCAATTGGAAATTCCTTGTACCACGGACCTTCATTGTTTAATCCAAGTTCACAATACGTTGTGAACCAAAACTAGCCCCACTAGCTGCCACCTGGCGAATTGATTTTACGTTCTTAGTTATTATTTTATAAATCCACTTTTAACAATTTGCTGTTTACAATTTTAACAATTTCATGTGCATAGCTTTAAACGCTCTAAAATTCAATTCTGTGTGCTTTGTTTTGATTCTGGTTTAAATTTAAATTAATTCACTTGAAATAATTATTTTGGTAGGTATTATCATGATGTTTGATTTCATTTTCTATAGTGTGTGTAAATAGTTTATGTTTGCTTAAATACCCAATTGCAGTTGTAGTACGCACTCTGTATACATCATACGCTATTAAATAGGTAGGGTTGTACCGCAAAGCTATCGATAAATACCTGATAGTGCAATATTAAACCAATCCATTCTATGTGATACCGTAATCCTCATTTCTAGTGCAAAACAGAAGGGAAACTAAAATGATGTTTTTAGATAGTATGTACGTCACTACCATGTATTATCATGCTGTATTGGTAGGCCTATATGTAGATACATGGTGACAATCGTCGACTACCCAATCAGTTACCGTAATTAATACAAGTTAATTTAGCGCCATTAAAAGTCCGATTATTAAGATGCACAGGAGCTCATACATCCGGTCTAATCATCATTGGCACAAGAGAGTACACAATTTTAAGGTAACTTTTGTTACATTGCTATTTGGCCATATGATGATTTTTACTGCAGTTCTTGAATTGGATAAAGGCTAAAGGATACGAGCTAACATCGTATTGTTATAAAAGTGTCAAATTGTGCAATACAATTATGTCGATTGTATATCTTTTAATGTGCTTATAGGCTGGGGTGAGGTAGGGGGTGGGTAGCATATCTGTTATATAATATAGGGGTTGGGGTCACCGCTGCTGTTATATAACGTTATTAGGGGTAGGGGTGGGTAAAAAATTGGGATTTTATGCGTTATATAATATGTGAACCGCCCCTTATACGGATACAGGACGGACGGCCATACTTCGGCATGGTTCGGAGTCAAAAAAGGAGTTAGGCAGGGATGCAACCTCTCCCCGTGCATGCTTCGTCAATATTCTGGCAGAGCAAGTGATGCGAAAGGCACTAGGTGACTTTCCCGGGGGATTCAGGATCGGTGGAAGGACCATCAACAATTTCAGTTACACTGAAGACATCGTCCTATTAGCCACGTCACTGGAAGAACCGCAAGTGCTTGTGAATCGCGTCGAAAGTGCTGCAGGGGAGTAGAACCTGACGATTAATGCAACGTAATACGGTTGCGAAGCCTGGACGTCAAAGAAGCAGAAAGAAAAAAGCATTCAAGCGTTTGGAAGCAATTCAGTGCGTTAGAAATGTGATGAAATTTTTTTTAACACAATTTCACACAAATGATGACCAACAAGCGGGTATACAGGCCTACGAATTGGCAGAGGCCAGAAATGAATTTTGAAGCACGCCCAGACACGAAAACTGAATTACGTCGGACATAGTACAAGACGACCGTGGGATAACATTGGGAGCAGCGTGATGACAGGTCTGGTTGAGGGGAATAGAAATCGCGGAAGGCTTCTAGAATTAACTGGATTGACAATATTTTGATATTGAATGGGCTAAAGGGAACTGACCTGATGAGCAGTATGTGAAAGACGATGCTGGACTAAAGTCTCTCAATCTCAGGTAGATTCATTCATGTATAGTCAACCGTGGCGAAGCGACGACGGCGTTATGACATGACATGACAGATCGCATGCAAGTTCGCAACGCCTTAAAGGTTTTTACCTGCATGCAAAGGTGTAAAAATTTACATTTCTGTCTCAGTCTCTGCCTCTCTTTTGTCAATATGATAGTCAACAGAAATTCTTTTAAATATGGCAAATAACAAATTTTTATACTGTAGCCTTCATGTGACGCATTTAAAATATATTGACCTAATGCCTTTGTAAATGTATTGAGAACTGCTTGAGACAACACAATACAATTATTAGCATGCATGCATGGCTCGCTCACCAAATCGTCACGAGTGCAGTTTAGTTATGATTTCTTTGAACTCGATCTGTACTAAGTTTATATATAATTCGACCACTCGCTGAAAAAAACTATACGGGGGTTAGCTTTTGTTACTTAGCCCTCGGTAAATTTTGGAATGAAATTCGAAAATAGAGGGATTGAAAAGGAATTGGGTGAACCCTCCCAACCCCCGACAATTCAATCACTGCCTAAGCGCATAATTGTCGAAATTGCAAGTTTTCGCGGTCTGTGTCCCCGGAAGGTATACATTGTAAGATGGACCCCCGTGTTGGAGATCGCATGCGCAGTGACCCATATAGCAACCACTCAATGAAGCTCCCACTGATGTCTTCGGGAGTGAGGTAGCGATGTGAAGCCACAAGGGCTATTTATCGGGGGGGGGGGGCGTATACACGGATGGATGGCCACGACTCCTGCTGATGTCGTATACGCCCCGAGGCGTAGTCAGTCAGAGAGACTAAGGGCGCACGCTACTCCAGGGCAGACTATCCAATATACGGCCAGAGGGTCACACCTTAGTTCCCTGAAGTTGATTTTCAATTCCGCTTAGCCATGCACCTGTAACAACCCAAACGATTATATAGACATGAAATTTTTCACATAAAAGTCATCTGTACTCAAGCTGTTAAGAAAATGTTCAGTAAGTCAAAAATGGGTCTTGCTAGGAGAAAATGTGCAAAGAGCAGATATAAAACAGATGATTTTGAAGAATTTTGCGCATTTCTGCCTATATGTAGTTCAATATACACGATGAAACAGTTACCATTTAGTAGACTTTACCTGTGCATATACTGAATTGCTCGTGCAATTATTGCCTCTTGCTAAATTTACATCATACATGTCGGCCTAAACATAGGCCTAAATTAATGCATACTGAGCGTGAAAACACTGAACAATTTTCCTATTACTTTTGCAGCACGTGTTCAGTGGATATTAATTTTTTCTTAGAGCCCAAGGTGATGCAAAATCATATTGCAAATAAAATTATTTAGATTCAGAATAGCATTGACGTCGTGGAGGCCTTCCTCCACACGCACATAGGCCTACGTTTTTCAATTATAAGGAGAATATATTTTCTAAGAGACTTTAAGGAAATGTTTTGAAACTCTGCTCAATGTTAGACCAAATGCCTTTTAGGCCTACTATAAGGTTGAAGTCGGATTTTTGCGGTTATGAATTGCGTTTAATGTGTTGAAAAACCTGACACGTAGGTTCTAAAAATCAAATTGTAGGCCTATAGCCTTGGATGATAATTATGTATTATTAAAGTCGTACAAAACGAGAAAATTCTACATGGTTAGGCCTATACTTTGCCAATCAGAACAGAAGCGGAGTCGGATGCAAATAAATAACCACAAATCAGTGATTCATATTCGAGGAATCGGATCAAAATTCAATAAAAATGTACATTCTTTCCGAACGAAATTTGGCGGCGACTGCATTGAAGTTCCGCCATATAGACTATATGTCAAAAAATATCCCATTACTGCAGATGAATTGGCGTTAAAGGCAACTGACACGCCTATGTTTATTTCTCATCCTGGCCCTGCATGTCCTTGTTATTTTCACTGGGCCTACCTCATCATTGCCCGCCTGTGTGTGGATTCGATTTCGATATGTATGGCATGCGGAAAACTACAACTTTCTTTTACAAATTTATATATCCTTAAAACGTTTATATAAATAGTATGCTTTTCTTATAGGCCTATGCTTTTGTCACTCTTGTAGGCCTACATGTATACATTTCTGCGTTGTTGTCAGAGTGTGTTATATTTACAATTAAACGAATATCTCATCATAAAACTGGAAATGTGCATGATTACTGTATAGGATCTACGTCCATTGGCAAATCGGGTCTAAGGAAACTTATAATAATTAGTCTACAGATGACAATCTTTATTGTCTATATATATATATATATATATAGGCCCTACATGGATCTTCTGAAATCAGGACTTATAAGCATTCATGCAAGCTTTCATTGAATTGCTTAAGCCTATCGAGTAAGTCGCCATTAATTCAACAGTAAATTAACCTGTATTATGCAGCATAAACAGCAGATTATAGCAATTGTTGTGATACTGTGTGAACGCTTTCAATGGCAACGTTGAGCTGTCATCAAGGTATACGGATAGTCCTCAATTGCAAGGAAGGGCAAGACCTTAGACCCGATTTCAATGGTCACATAGTCTAGACAATTGTTCCCACCCGACAACCGTTAAATAGTAACTTCGTCTAATCACAATGAGCATTTATATTCTCAAGGCAGATTTCCAAAACAAAATGTATGCATTACAAATAAAAAGTGAACTTTAATTGTTTTACCCGTGGGATAGCTTATAACGCAAAAGCATTTTATAATATATATCCTGAGCGGCTGGCGTAAAACAGTATTAGCGAGCGGTTTTGTTGGCCAAATGAGGACTATCCGACTAGGCCAACTGCATTGACATAAATCATGGGATGGCGTGGAAGTATACATTCATATGCAGATTAGAGACTCTAAGAGGTCGAGATGGAGGACCATATTTAATATTATAGGTCTATTTGAAAAATACTAAGGGCGATGACTGCAAAAGCTTTCACTGCACAAAATCAACATTCGCCGCATAGATTTGATTGACATATCATGTGGACGACTATTACAAAGGCGTGCCCTCGCGTCACTCGATTTACCAGATCGAAGTGTTGCGCTCAATCAAGGGCGTGGTCAACGATTGATTGACGAGCGATGGGCGTGGCTAGTCCGTGGCGCTGGAGCGTGTTCTTGTAAAGGTGTTGAGGCGCAATAATGACGTCGTTTCGGTTTTTGTCTTCTCGCCTCATTAGTCGTTCGACAGATACTTGGCGGTTGCAGTGTGCGACGCTTCAGCAACCACGAAAGGTAGGCATCACCAGCATCATCACCAGCATCATACACAGATCGACCGAATTGCCATCGCATCATTCAGACACCGTGACAGCTGCTGCTGCTGCTATTTGCTGCTGCTGCTTATGATGTGCCTTTTAGAAGAGTTAGGGGTGATGGAGCTCATCTATAATGGAAGGCTGATGTACGCTCCATCGAAATCCTTCAAGTGCAAGAGACGAAAATCACTCGCGGAGACCCAGATGCGGCTAGTGGCGATACATGCTTGCATGGTTTAATTCGTTAATAATGATATCTATATAGGCTTTAGTCGACCTTTGCATGCCTATGTGAACACGGAGCAATGCATGTATATATGGCGCTATATAGTTAGTTATGCTTCTCCTGCCGGTTTCTCTGGTATATCCGATTGTGGGTGTCTAAGCAATTCATACTATCGTCAGTAGACGGCAACCATTGACCACCAAGTGAGGCCTTAGATTTTGCAGTAGCTGCACTTTAGAAGTTTCGAAGAACTCAGTTTGAATGGCATTGACATTCTTGGGTTTTATGTTGACTTCGAAACAAGAAATCTCTGACCTTCACAAGCTGCGTAGGCCTACGTAGGCCTAAACCAACCGTGTGCATAGAGTGCATGGAGTGACTTCAGCAACAAATCGACGTTTGCAGACAATACAGTTATAATATTATACTTGAAGCAATTAAGCAGTGATGGGCACTTTTAACTACTGTAGTCATTAACTAGTAGTTATAACTACTCTAGAAGTAGTGGCCTAGTAGTTATAAATAGTTTTTAAGTAGTTGTTTAAAAATAGTTATAACTATTTTATCAAGTAGTTTTAAGTTAGCTACAATATTTCACATTAACTACATTTTTTTATAGTTACTAATTCTGCCTTAAAGAAATTTCTATTGTTTCACAACAAGCATGGACGTTGCCCATAATAATCTCATGAGCAAATTCGCTATGTAAATGTTTCATTAAAATTTGCGCCTACTATAATTATTGTGAGGAAGTGGGTTCCTCTCAGAACTATAGAGAAAGCCTAAGGCATTATGCCTGTTTAATGGCATACCTGGAGATTGTTGGACGATAAGAACTAGAGTGTTGCGGTGTAAGAGGGGTTGGGGCTTATGGTCTAGGGTTAAGGAATGAGGAAAACAGTCAATACGCGGCTGGATAACCACACGTATATGCGGCCGGGTTACAAGTGGGTCTGAAATAGGTGATTATCGAGTCAGGAATGACAGAGGTGAGAGACAGAGACAGAGACAGAGACAGGCAGAAACGGACAGACGGACAGACAGAGGGACAGACAGAGGGACAGACAGAGGGACAGACAGAGACATAACGGTAAGATGCGCATTCCGTTACTGGCTGGACCATTAATCGTATCAGATCTGAGCAGCTATAGAGGCAACATACGAGGAATTAAAGAAGCACGGTTGATGCAGACAGCAAAAAGGTGTGACATACAGTGATATAGTATATCACTTGTAGAATAATATATATGCAATACTTTTTGATTCTGAACGTTAACATTTTTAAGAGTTTCACAGTTCTGGACTTTGTAGGCTAGACATTTTTGTAGTTGTAACAAGTTGGCTTATGTTACTGCGCTCTGATCAGGGTGCTTTCTAGCATGCGCCAGTAGTTCTTGTTCTTTTTAGTTTACAATTAGATAATATGTCATTGTGTTTCTGATCATTTTTATTACTTACGTTGAATATCAGCAATTAATACTGGCAGTAAATTTGCATAGGCCTACTGCTTGGTGATTATCAATGCACCATGACATAACATATTAGCAAAGTAGTTTTAAAAGTAGTTAACTACTTATGTAGTAGTTATAAAAGTAGTTATAACTACTTGACATCTAAAGTAGTTAAATAGTAGTTATAACTACATTATTTTGAAAGTAGTTAGGAAGTAGTTTTAACTACTAGTCAAGTAGTAGGTGCCCATCACTGCAATTAAATCGTTAAGGCGCGTATACTTACTATAAACATGCCTACTGCACGTGACGCTTATAAATTTTCTGAACCTATAAGTACTGTTCGAAATAACTTCGATTGCGCCTGCTTGTCAGAATTAAACTTCCTTTTCGTTTGTATCACGTTGTAACTTAAACTAATTAAACTAACACAGTTGTGCATAAAATTACAAATTGTGAACTTGTATGCTATACATTTTCTCAATATGTAGCTAATTTATTTGCAACAAACATCAGTATCGAGTATCAAATATCTCAATATGCAAGTTAATAATCTCTGTGCAAGATATGATCTTTATTCAGGTTACAATCTCTATGCAAGGTACACGACATCTAACTCTATCTAAAATATAGAAATATAGAGGTCAACCTATCTTCTGAGGTGTATTAAGTCCATACACTTTTTGGAACCTGTATACGTCTTTCTGCTCTGAAACCCTTATAGAGTCGTTTGCCGATTAGCTGCATGCGAATAGTAAAAGCTTAACTCATTTCTTATTGGTCTCGACTCAGTTTGCAGACAATATTTTGTTCATGAAGCCTGCATAACATGTAACCAAGTGCAAATTCACTTTGAGTACTTTGCTGGTGAACAATTAACATAATATAACACAGTAGATGGTTTTTATTGATCCCAACAAGTACTACAAGTATAACTCAAATCTAGTTTTTTAAGGAAAAGGAGCCAACAAAGAAGAAACCCAAAAAGGACACAAGTCCCGTAGTCGGGTCACCCTAATGCGATTAGTAATTATGGCAGCTTATGTGACATTTAAATATGGAAAAACAATTCTTAACTAGTTAAGTATAAGTGCTTAATGACAATAAGTTTATGTATTTGAGTCACAATACATACAGAATAGAGTAACAATGCAATACAATACAATTGCATGTGATATTAATTATACAATAGAGCTGAGAATTTATATAGTAACAGACTTTCTCAAGGTCTGTGACAGTGACGACGCCTACACATTGACCACCTCACATGCAGTATGCACTCGTACCCTTGTTATTTCGGCGTTCATATGCTTATATATATATAATTATATAATATATATATAATTATACATATATATAATTATATATATATATATATAATCATATACATACGGCCTCCCCAATGCTGTTTAACATCTAAGACAATATTCCCTTTACATGCAGGTCAGTGGCGTCACTATGGTGGTACCGAGGTGGGGGGTGCCGACCGCACCGGGTGTCAACATTCATAGGGGTGACACCAACATGACTATCTTAAATCCCTCGAAAACAGAATTTATATGGCTTGGCAGTCGCAGGCACCTGGCTGAGCTGGATATGCAGATATTGGCTGAGACCTATCCTCACATTACTTTTTCATCTGTGGTGCGTGATCTGGGTGTATTGCTTGATCAGGAGCTTAGTCTCTCGTAACATGTAAGCCAAGTTACTCATAACTGCTACTATCAGCTAAGTCAGCTTCGTGCAGTTATTCGCTCTCCTACCTTTGAGGCTTCAGTAGTACTCGTTCATGCTTTTGTAACCAGCAGAATACATACACTGCAGCGTTGTCCTGTGCCTTAATTAGTGGTGCGTTTAGATCGCGTTCTTCACCGGTTTCAGCTTATATGCGCGATGTCCTTCACTGGCTACCGGTTCAACAGCGCATCACTTTCCGCATCGCGACACTAGTTTGGCGGTGTCTCTCTGGTTGTGCGCCATCCTACTTGACTGAACTGTGTCGTCCGGTGTCTGAACTCCTTTCGCGTAGAGCTCTGCGCTCTTCTGCTAAAGACGAGCATCTGGTGTCCAGGGCCCGCTCGTCGCTAATGCTGCGTGGAGCTTTCTCAGTGTTTGGTCCATCCACCTGGAATGGGTTCCCGGTTGCCCTCCGTCTTCCCCCTTACAATGACCTACCTACCTCTTTAGGAAGCTGCTAAAGTCATTTATTTTTGGCCGTGGCTGGGCTGGGAGCACCTCTGAGTAGTTTCCCTTGAGGATGCGCTATTTAATTTATCGAAATGAATTAATGAATGAATCTTAAAAGCGTTTGCGCCGAATTTCAGCAAAAATTCATTAATTTAAAAGTAACAATAACAGCCGCTAAACATATTTCATAACCTTATTTTACATCAATCAATCAAAAATACTTGAATAGCGCCCCTTCAAGATATCCACTCAGAGGCTCTGGGTTTATGATCATATCAATCAATCAATCAATCAATCAATTAATCAATCAATCAACAAATTTTATGGAACCAACCAGATTTTTACAGCAGCAAGATAATTTTTAAATGTATATGATTATGATAGTTTATAAATATTTATGTAATGTTTAAACTCTAATATAAACCTACTTTTTAAATCTTCTAATGTGCTGCTGTCAGTGCCGTCATTATTACCCAGTAATGCGCTATTCTTTCGCAAGTCCTACAGACTGATTTGTAACGCCGTGGCTTGGCTGCATGGGAGCGCCTCCGACTAGACTTCTTAAGGGGTACTATATAAGTGATCAAATGAATGAATTATATGATTTTTATGTAGGAACTAGCCTTACAGCTTTCTCGTGGGATTGAATTTTAAATTCAGCAGGTGCGCTTTTCGCGCTTGAAATTCGACCGATCGCGAGTGTTTCATTGGGCGTATGCTCCGAGTGATGCATTGGTTTTATAAGTGGTGTGCCTGATTTGCATATTAAAATTAACGCTATACCTTCCGATGATGCAAATGCAAATAACAGTTGTTGCTATATCGAATGTAGACGTGAATTGTGTAAATCGAAATATCTAAATATGGGAATATTGCTGAAAATCTAAGAATAGGTGCAAATAGTCATGTAGGCTAAACCAAGAAATTCGTATTGCCTATATAGGAATGTTTTGCAAAAAATTCATATCGCCACAGCGTTCGGTTCGTGAGCCATTCCATTCATGGGAGAGACGGAAGAGAAAGAAATGAAATTCTCTTTTTGGTCTTTAGATTACGATTCAAGAGCAACATTAACACACGCACAGACGCCTGTTGAGAACGCTGCTGATTTGAGAGGCGCAATATAAATGCTTGATTACATTACATTACATCTCATTACAAAACGTAGTGTCGTTAATTTGAGACCGTTATACTGAAATAGTTATAATCCATTCTGTCCGTGATACTCCGTAAAATGTTTTAGTTTCTGTTTATGAATGGTTAGGCTTATGTCACATTACTTGCCCAGGTTTTACGTTGCAGGAAAGTGAGCGAACATCGAACTCATTCACACTTCAAGGATCCGCAGCATAAATGAAAACAAAGCGAGGTCAGTGAAAGAATAATTTTCATTATGATTGCTTTTATGCTAAAGGCGGAAGTTGCTCAACAGAAGTGAAAAGATGACAATCCTGCAGGAGAAGTGTATTACATTTACATATATATATACAATTAATTTACATATATATACATATATATTTATATAATAGGTCTATTGCTCTTGCGGTAAATGTCGTTAATTTTAAGACAAAAAGTATTGTCTTCTATAAAATACATCATTATCATCGTCATTAACATTATTATCATAATCATAATCGTTATCATCATCATCGTCATCATCATAATAGCCAGAATTGTATGGTCTCGAGACAGTGTCTCGGTCTCGAGACGTCTCGAGACAGTTTTTTAGTGTTTCGGTCTCGTTCTCGGAAGCCTGCTGTCTCGGTCTCGGTCTCGAGGTAGTGTATCGAATTTTTAGAAACTGTCTTGAAGTGAATGTCTTGTTCTGTCTCGAACAAGCGGTCTCGATAGGTTTCGCGTGAACTGTCTTAAAGTCTTGCACGGCATTCTAAGCTTCAAACTGAACTTACAAATAAACATTATTCCCGAAAACTGAAACATTAGCATTTTACAGCATTTTATATAGGATCACTTGTCTTTTACTGTCTCGTACTGTCTTGAACCTAGTGTCTCGATCTCGGTCTTGGTACCTCACGGTCTCGGTCTCGGTCTCGGCACGTCACTGTCTCGGTCTCATCTTGGTCTTGAATCATTGCATTGGCTTCCTGTCGAAGAACGAATTAAATAAAAAATTGGTATAATTACTATAAGACATTTTCTTCTGGTCAGTCGGGGTACCTACGTACATTGATTGTCCCTCAGGGTCATCATCATTCGACTAGGTCTTCTGATTTCTTGTCCCTTGCTAGACCTCGTGTTAGGACAAGTCTTGGTATGCAGGCATTCTCTGTTGTCAGTCCAAGGTTCTGGAATTCATTACCTCACGCCGTTCGGGTCGCTGAGTCTTTAGCTTCTTTTCGATCTCGACTTAAAACTTTCCTATTTACCCTTGCCTATCCTCCTTAGACTGCCTTTCTGTCTCTTAGGACTGACCTTTAGGATTTGACCTGATTTCGGATTTGTTTTGGTTCGCCGTCGGTTGATGCCCTGGGCGTTATTATGGCGGCGCTATAGAAGTTTATTAGTCATAGTCATAGTCATAATCCACTGTTGCCTATGTATACCATGGTGAGATGATGAGGTTGAACTACAACATAGTTGTAGCATATAACATAGCTGCATGATAACTGGATT